>CM071945.1:25078621-25298621 GCA_036784905.1 Acrossocheilus fasciatus
GTTCTCTCCTTGTGAAGCTCTCACAAGTGTTTGAATCAGCTTTGCTTGACTGTATTCTCAAGCTTGCGGTCATCCCTGTTGCTTGTGCACCTTTTCCTACCCAAATTCTTCCTTCCAGTCAACTTTGCATTTAATATGCTTTGATACAGCACTCTGTAAACAGTCACACCTTTCAGTACACCTTCTGTGACTTACCCTCTTTGTGGAGGGCATCAATGTTCGTCTTCTGGATCATTGCCAAGTCAGCAGTCTTCCCCATTATTGTGGTTTCAAAGAACAAGAGATACCGGAATTTATACTTTAGGGATGGTCATTTATTCAAACTCAAATGTAAATATTCTAATATTTTGAGATACTGATTTTTAACTTTCATGAGCTGTAAGCTCTAATCATCAAAATTAAAAGAAATGAACATTTGAAATATATCAGTCTGTGTGTAATGAATGAATATAATATACAAGTTTCACTTTTTGAAATGGAATTAGTGAAATAAATCAACTTTTTGATGATATTCTAATTATATGACCAGCACCTGTATGTGTGAAGAGACTGATCCCCAGTGAAGACCCTGTGTCCTAGACGGCCATCGGGACAAGACCACAGGAACCAGATGAGTCCTTTGCACAATTTGACTCTTCTTTAGCCTAGATTTAAACTGCTGATTTTGTCTGGCCAGAGGAGAATGACACTATTTCGACAAACTATTTCCCCATCTAAATACTGTAAAGCTGATATAAAGCCACCCAGCTTTATATCAAGCTGATGTAAAGCTGCTTTAACACAATTTGCATTGTTAGAAGTCCTATACAAATAATAGTGACTATATATTATATACTGTATACAGTCATGGCCAAAAATATCGGCACCCTTGGTAAATATGATCAAAGAAGGCTGTGAAAATTAATCTGCATTGTTAATACATTTGATCTTTTATTTTTATTTTTTTAAAAATCACAAAAATCTAACCTTTCATTGGATAATAAGAATTTAAAATGGGAGGATTTTTTTTTTTCCCAAATACATGTTGGACACAATTATTGGCATCCCAAGAAATTCTTATGATTAAAATATCTCTGAAGTATATTCCCATTCATATTCACAATTTTGAGTACTCCAGGGTGATTATGAACATGAAATTATCCAGCCATGGCTTCCTGTTTCACAGAAATATAAATAGGAAGGAAAACAAAGCCCAAATTCCCTTATTCATCCATCACAATGAGAAAAACCAAAGAATATATTTCTGATGTGCAGCAAAAGATAATTGAGCTTCACAAATTAGTGAAGTGGCTTTAAGAAAAGAGCGAGAGCAGTGAAAAATCCCATTTCCACCATCAGGGCAATAATTAAGAATTTCCAATCAACACGAAATGTTATGAATCTGTCTGGAAGAGGACGTGTGTCTATATCGTCCTAATGCACGGTGAGAAGGAGAGTTTGAGTGGGTAAAGACTCTTCAAAGACACCAGCTGGAGAATTGCAGAAAATAGTTGAGTCTCTGGGTCAGAAAACCATAAAAAAATTGTCAAACAGCACCTACATCACCACATATTGTTTGGGAGGGTTTCAAGAAAAATTCTCCTCACTCATCCAAAAACAAACTCCAGCAAATTCAGCTATCAGACACGACTGGAACTTCAAATGGCACTGACTTCTATGGTCAGATGAAACTAAAAAAATTAGCTTTTTAGCAGCAAACACTCAAGATGGGTTTGGTGAACAAAGGGATAAAAAGTACCCCATGTGTACAATGAAATATACTGCTGTATTTTTGATGTTGTGGGCCTATATTTCTGCTGGAGGTCCTGGACATCTTGTTTAGACACATGCCATCATGGATTCTATCAAATACCAACAGATAAAAAAAATCAATAAGTGACTCTTATAATGGGCCATGTTTAGATCTTCCAACCGTACAATAATCCAAACACAAACCTAAAAAATAACACAAAAATTTGTCACTGAGCACAAAACCAAGCTTCTGCTGGCCATTCCAGTCCTCTGACCTGAACCCTGTAGAAAATGAGTGAACTGAAAAGAAGAAGCACCAACATGGAGCTGTGAATCTAAAGGGTCTGGAGTGATTCTAGATGAAGGAATGGTCTCTGATCTCTTGTCAGGTGTTCTCTAACCTCATCAGGCATTATAGGAGAACATTTAGAGCTGTTAAACTGGCAAATGGAGGTTTCAAAAAGTATTGAATAAAAGGGTGCCTTTAATTGTGGCCAATGTGTATTAGAGAAAAACATTTATTTCATAATGATATTTCCCACCATTTTAAATTCTTATTATCCAATGAAAGGTTAGATTTTTGTGAATTGTTTTAAATAAAAGATCAAAAGGATTAACAATGCAGATTAATTTTCACAGCCTTCTTTGATATTTACCAAGGGTGCCGATATTTTTGTCCATGACTGTATATATATATATATATATATGTATGTGTGTGTGTGTGTGTGTGTGTGTGTGTGTGTGTGTATGTGTGCGTTGCTGTCTTTCAAGTGAGTTTTTATTTAATCATAATTAACAATTAATTAACATTTTTACACACGCTTTTACCATTGCTTTGCATTCCGTCCTGTCCCATAAGCACTGTACAGTACAGAATGTATTGTACCATCTGACAGTCCCTAAATAAGTGTTCCATTATTTATATGAACAATCTTCCCATCAGCCTGTAGGAATAAGCCTCGGCTCTGGGATATAATAGCAACAAGGAACAGTACTGGAAATGCCCCTCGCGCAGCCTGGAAAGACACACAACTAATTTGATTACACACCGTTGCGGCCTTGTATCTTTCCGCCACATATTGAAATTAGCAAGATCAAGATCTAGGATAAGCGAGCGCTTCCCCGGAATCCCTACATGCAAAATGCATGAGGGGAGTCCTATTCAGCCCGCAACCGTTCCATAGTCAAACTCCAGTCAATCATTCATTGTATAGTGTGCTCGCTCATAATAGTAGTGGAAATAAAAATACAAGCGGAGCTCGACAGGTGTTGGGCAGTTTTTCCAGTCTGGACTCCATGAAAAGGCTTCCCTTAGGAAAGTGCCCTGACAGACCGTGCTTTTCCTATGCAAAGGGAATTCCCTTGTCTGTTTTGCATCCCTGAAAGAACAGTTGAGATCAGGCACCGAGGAGATAAGTGTCAATGGCAGAATGATTTTCCACTAAAACAGCTATGTAAGGATGAACATTTAGAAATGTCAGAATTTATTTATTGGATATTTATTCGTGGTCAACTTAAGGTCTTTGGAGATTCAGTTTGGCATTCCAGGAGGACTGCTGTGAAAATTTGTGAAAAATGTCTGTATCACTGTAAGTACAGCATGATTTATATTGGGTTACACTTTATTTTAAGGTGTCCTTGTTGCAGTGTAATTATACATTTAAGTACTGAGTAATATTAATATTAACTACATGTACTTACTATATGGTTAGGGTTACTTGCATGTAATTATGCATTATTTATTGTCATTATTATAGTAAGTGCATGTAACGTGCAACAAGGACACCTTAAAATAGAGTGTTACCTTACATTGCTTATTAAGATATTGTGTATATTGTAGAGCTATATTAATAGCAGCAATCAGTTCTATAATGAAATACTTTGAAACTCTTGTTGATGCTAGACTCTTATTTTTTTGTATTTTTCTGTCTTTTCTGCACAAGCTATGTTTATTGATTTAGAGTGGATGTACAGTACTTAAAATTAAATAGTTCTGTTTTACAGATCAAATCTCTGTTTTCATGATGAAACCAGCAGACACTGGTTTCATCGTGAATTTAATAATTAAATCAAAAATAAAATTCTCTTTGGGAATTATTGTTTAAAAAGCTCCATTTGTGGATTTAGGCATGGAAAAGTCATGTAAATTAATAGAATGTTAAACTCTATGGGCATTTTTTATAATTTATGTATATATATATATATATATATATATATATACGTATTTCTTTATTTATTTTTTTAACTATGCCAAGCCAAATATTTTGTAAAAAATTGTTATCCTTAATTGTTGTCTAGTATTAAAACAATGGAGGGCCTTGGGGTCAAAAAGGTTGAGAAGCACTCGGTTATGTTTCCAAATATCAGCCATATGAAAATCATTGTTTGTTTTGCACATTTCTGTATGGTGCTGTTGAATGAACACTGACAGCTTCATCATCAGTATACACAAGTGCTGGCACACGTCATGGATTCAGTCAGTGGAAATGGAGTCTTTACTTCCTCTATTATGGTCTATAAAAAGTAATATTCAAATTACTAAGTCTCCATTCTATTTTTCAGTACTTGCTGCTGCTATGCTAATGAAGTATGTGTATATTTCCTCATTTGGTATGAATGACAGGGTTCTCATTTACAAAAGTAAACTTACATAAACAGATGCTACGGAATTTGTCTCTGAATAGAAAGACCTAATTTTAGCACATCTTTCAAGAGTACTGATTCACAGCCATTTAATGTGACAACACCAGATATCAAGTGTACCTTAGAGACGTCCTGTTGCATTGTCAACATTCTTGGCTCCCTGAGCAATGACACATTCCCATCCTGATTGGATCAGATCATATATTCACGTCTGGGATATAAAGTGGGAGTGGGGGGAGATCCCCTTCAGATTCCCCCAGTGACAGATTCACAGCGTCATTTTAGCAGCTCACCTACACACATGTTGCATCTTGCCCACTGAGTAGAAATTAGCCTTTGGAGTCCCCCTCGAGTGTGTTTCAGTCTGTGTGTTTATTTATTGTGGCCCCCAGAACACACAGCATGATTCAGACCCCCTCCCACACACTCCGTTTTTACTTCATTAGGCCATATCTGTCAGCTAATACTACTACGCTGTTTATGTATCAATTGCCAAGGCGGATAATTCCAGAGTTCAGAATGGAGTGTTGTTGATTTGGCAGCCGTGCGGTTGTTGGGGATTACTGGGGACGCCATGAGGTTAACTGAGGGAGTTGTTCGTTGGATGGATGGATGGATGCAATCAATGAATTGTCTTTATACGGATATATGCATATGGCCTGAAAAGTATTTCCACACTTAAAGGGACAGTTCACCCAAAAATGAAAATTCTCAAGTTTCTTTGTTTCTTTCTTCTGCTGAACACAAAAGAAGATATTTTGAAAAGGTGGGTAACCAAGCAGTTGACGGTACCCATTGGCTTCTATAGTATGGAAAAAATTACTGTGGAAGTCAATGGGGACCAGCAATGTGAGGCTGAGTAAATGATGAAAGAATTTTTATTTTTGGGTGTGTTTAATAATAAAATATCAGTCCCACTTTATATTAGGCGGCCTTAACTACTATGTACTTACATTTAAATTAATAATTTGATACAATGCACTTATTGTGTACATACATGTTCTTACATTGTACTTATATTGTTAATAATACCTTTATGTAGTTACATCTGTAATTCATTTTTGTAATTACATTTATAATTACACTGTTGGCCCATCCCTTACACTTTAACCCACCCTTAAACCTACTCACACCACCAAACCTGTCCCTAACCTTACCCGTATCCCACCTCAATAGCAGCAAAAGTGTTTTGCAATACAATATGAACACAACAAGTACATTGTACTTATTTTTTGATGTAAGTACATAGTAATTAAGGCCACCTAATATAAAGTGTGACCAAAATATCAAATGGCATTTTTATATACTTTCCAAGTTTGTAAGTGTATTTATTGTATTTATTATTATTATTATTATTATTATTTGTGAGATTTTCAATTATAAAATTGTAGATATAAATTGTCCAAAATAGATATTAGATAATAGGTTGTGTGGCGATGTAACTAAAGTTTGTGTTGTGTATCGTGTTGGTTTATAACAGCAACGTCGGCCTCTGGTTTGGAGTGGGGGGGGGGGGGGGGGGGTATGAAGTTATTATTTTGAACACATTTTTGGTACATAATTTATTAGGCTCGAGGCCAACGTACACATGTCAACCAGGTCTCGGGTACAAATTGTTACCTCATCACTCTGTCTATTGCATCAGCATCTTCTGAGCATTTCAGCGCATGCATGGCAGGCTGGATTTCTACTCTCGGTGGGTAATAGGAGCGCTGTGCCTGTGATTGGCTTGGATGAGGAGTGAGGAATTTTAGTTGGACACGTGGGAAATCTCATGGGCCACCCTGGCCTCCTAATTGGATTACATACAGACAAGTATGTCATCTTTTTCTATTTTCTTCTATGTATAATAATATATAGCAAGGTGTTTTTATATTATTGTTGTTGTTAATATGCATTGTAACCATGCCATGTATAATATACTTTAAATTAAACAAGCATCTAAAATATTATTTATTTATTTATTCATTTTGCATTGTAACCATGTCATGTATACTTTAAATTAAACAAGCATCTAAAATAATACGTTTTGTTTGTTTGTTTATTTATGCATTATTATTATTTTTATTTTTTTTTATTTTTTTTTTTAAAAAGGTTTTCTCCATTTTTGTAGTAGTTTGTAGGTATTGTCTTGTTTCAGGGGGTCTTATATCTTTAGCACGCTTGTGTGAAACACCGGCTGACAGGGTCTGTGTTTCCCCTTCACTGTTATTCTCCCTAAACAAAGTCAACCATTTGCAACAAGGGACAGTTTTTTTGATTTCTTCTAAAAGTCTCAGATAAGATATTTTCTCCCTGGTTTCTAAATTGGTGAAACACGACCCATGACGTTTTGCCCTCTGCGGTTCCTTTAATGGCTGCGGGTTCCGATCGCTTTTCCACTTTGCAGCTCTCTTAACCGGAACCTCGAGACCAAATACAGACAGCAAGGGGCGTGGCCGGATCATGGCCTTATTTGGAGTTTCCACTTCAGTGGCGAACTTGGCGCTCGAGGCCAAAGCCAAGCCTACAGATTTGCCGCGCGCCTGCAGTATTTACACGCGATTAACTCTTTGGCAGTTACAGTCTTTGTATAACCCAGGCACAGTTACTGATGCTTCTCCTGGTCTTGATCATCTGTTGCAGTCAATTGCTTACACTTAGCTGACGTTTACAAATGATTAATTTGGGCTTTCATTTTTATTGAACTCGCAACACAAACTGTTGAACGCTTTTGAACAGTCTCTGTTTGCACTGATGAGACTCCATATTCTATTCTGACCCATCTGTGACCTTTATATGGACAATCTGACAGCCCACACTGACCACACAGAGAATACAGTAGGCTAAAAACAGGTGACCCTTGTAGTACATTTATAATTATCATTTGAAATCATTTTACAATCAAGATACAGAACGCAAGGCGTGTTATATTGAGCTAGGGGTTTATATATAGGCTTATGGATAGACAGACAGAACTGTTGATTTATTGATTTATTGACACACAAGGTAAAGGAAAGGAAACGAAAAAAGAAAAACACTATAGTAAACTGACAGACAATTGCATATTTAAACAGCAGTGTTATCAATCCATTCTGAATTGTAAAAAGTGGATATGTTGGTGGTGTGTAATCAGTCATAATAGGATAAATAATAGATTATAATTAATTATAGCTATACAACATTTTTAGTTGCATTAAAGTAGTCAATTTAGAACCTTATACGGGAGAATTTAATAAAAGGCCATTTTTACGATCTTTACAAAGCTGAGTAGGAAAGCAAATTATTTATTTTTAGTTTATTATTATTATTTATTTATTTTCGATTGTAAGGAGAGAGTACGTATTTTATCTTTTATAACTGATTGTTTCTTTTTTCATAATCGTATATTTTTCTATATTTATAATTTTAAATTTGAAAAAAAAAGTAATATTATTAGCTACTGCGTTTGCAAATGCATTTATTCCGCTTCTGCACTAAACAGTGTGTCAATGCACTTTTCATGCTATATATGCAGCTTCAGGTGCAGTGCAGGTAAAAGTTTCCCGGTTTAAACAGTCATGCGCTCTCACAGATCTAGCAACATCCATGCTCACAATATGTCTTTAAAACACTTCTTACTCTTCGCCGGGTCCAACTGTCACCCAAACCGATGAAAATGCCCCTTCACTGCTCCACTGAGCACTTATCTTCCTGCTAGCGACTCTAATGTTCCACTATGAGGAGCTTCCATGTGACGTCGAGGCCGTCTAGCTTTGTGTGTCCATATATGGTCATCTACGTCACGCAGTTGTTCCGTCCTCCAGTTGAACAAGAAAGCGTTGGAGTTCCCTGCGCTCGCAACAGAGCGAGCAGTGCTACACTTGTGCAATCACCTCCACCGCCACCAACACCAACATCTCTCTCTGCTCATCCAGAGACAATAACACTTCACAGAAATCAAACACAAAACAGTCGACAATCATCCTCGCGAGGAGACTTCAGCGCGTTGCTCGTCGCGCGCTCGGATACAATTTCAAAGGGATTGAGATCTCTTTCTGTCGCTTTTAGAGAGATTTCAGAAGACTGGAGATTGATCGGGACGGAACACCTGTGCGTGCTCATTAATGACAGACTGAATAACTGCTATGACAGGTAAACTAGCGGACAAGATCCCTATTACCATGAGCAGTTTAATCAACACCATCCCTGACAGTCTCTATCCAGAAGAAGACATTCCCACTTCTATGAACATTTTCACAAACCCGGAATCTATTTCGCACTACTCGCAGATGAATACAGGTAAGGACGAAAAGTTTTGGCTCGCTCCTCACTAAGCTGTTGTTGGGTGTTGTACGCTGTTGTGTCGGCTGGTTAGAGTTTAATCGTGCGGCATCAGTTGTCTTGAAGCTCCGAAGCACCTGTTAACGCGCGCCTGCTCTGCTTACAGTAGTTTAGCAGCCTAACAGAACTCCTCATACAGCTACAGTTGCTATTTGAGACTTTATAAACTCATTTGTTCAGCATTACTCCCCTCGTACAGTTTTCCAAATGTTCTTCTCAATTCGTATTGTGCAGGCTTTATTTTTTAGCGTATTTTGGCTTCCTAAACACTGATTGATAATAACGAACTGCATGCATATGTAGCCTAATTAATGTGTGAGATCGCTTGCGATTTGTTATTTCGTAATATTGTTATTATTATCAAATGTAGCCTATTTGTGACATTATAACGAGAACCTTAAAGTAGGCTAAAGTAATGTATGATTTAATAGACGAATTCCGTACAGCCTACAGTTGCGCTTTTTCTTAGTGGAATTCTGCGATGAAATTGCGTTTAATTCGATGCCAAATTGTATATTATGAAAAAGGTGTGTGAAAGCAGTTAAAATGTTCCAGTCACGTGATATGAGTGTGAACTGGACAGGTAATATCAGGTAATAGGTATCATTTCGAGCCCACGCGTCACGGGACACGCGGAAACACCTCGTTATTTACTCCCAATTCATACAATATAAAGTCGTGAAAGATATATTTGTTGAATACTAATCCTGTCAAATAATGACAAAAGCCGTTTCGTTTTTCACCGAGCGCTTTATTTCCGTGAAAACTCTTAATTTCGGGTTCTCTCCGCAGCCTGATATTGCGCCGGTCTTATATTCTGTTCTGCGATAGATATAATGTTTGGTTATTCTATCATTTAAAGGTTTTGATTAGTGAGTGCTTTATCCAGCATTGACCCTGTTTCTGACCCTCCACACGCGCGGGTGGGCGTTTATATGCGCGCTGCTCTTAAAAAAGCTCGGGCCACTAGTGAAAACACGTGAAATGTAAAATCCCTAAATTAAAATATATTTAGCCCCCGAAAGGTTTATTACCTGAATTACACATCGCGTGTTCTTTGTATTCTTTTCACTTTACTCGCGCACCCTTTAAAATGTTTGTCCTTTTTAAAATGTTCTCCGCACATTAAAAAAACGTTTTCTGGACCAATAATTTCGCATAGAATCTAGTGAACAATACCAAATAAATTAAAGCGGACGTTTGGCCAAGATAATGGTGCCAGAATATTGAGGAATTCCTTCCAGTCAGGTCACCAAATTGTTAGATTTTTTTTTTCTTTAAATGTCGCTGTATTTTTTTTTCTCCTCTCTCTCTGTCTTTTGAAATATCAAATATATTTCATTGAAAGCTTAAGTAGTTGATGTAAAAAGAAAAACATCAACAAAAATCAATTAAAAACACCACACTCTGAATTTTTAGCTCAGTTTTTAGTGCAACGTCATTAGCCTTCTTTATCAAAACTTTATCATTTTGCGTCCTTAAAAAAATCAGGTGAAGGGTTGTGAAAATATCGTAGTTATTAACGAGAGTGAAAGCATAAGATCATTCGTCCTCTTGATGGAGTTTCACAAAGCTCTTGATGTGGTTTTCACTCTGCAGGTCAAAAGAGGCTATGCTTCCCACACTTGCGGGAGAGTATTGACCTCGTTTCGTTTATTAAAATATCAAAATGAATACAAAATGTGAATGCCAACTTCCGACTGAAAATGCTAGTCCTTATCAAACGCGTGAGTTCTTGAAAAAGTGAACATTTCGAGAATAATTCCTCAAAACATGTAGATTTTTTTGCTTTTCTTGAGTTTTTTTTTCTTCTAATTTTTAATTTTGACATTATTTCCTCTCAATCATAAAAATAATCAAATAGGCTATAGAAATAGATCAAAGTTAGATAATACAGATATATAAATAGAATAAAAAAAGAATATATATATATATATATAGGGTTACATGCTATTGTGATTTATAAATTACTTTTTTTTGTACAGATTTTATGTAGATATATTTATAGATTTTAGACTCCATGAGAACTTTCTGTAAGCCCACTTTATTAAATCTGCACCCTATCTCTGTGGGACTGCTTATCGCAATGTTTCAAGGTGACAAACCCTTCTTGTCCTTACAAAGTGTCCTACCAAACGCCCCTGTAAAAGATACCCACAAGTGTGTGAAATGCATCTCCACACACATCCTGTAATGACAGGCATAGCATGAAATAAATAGTGTTTTTTACTTATCGCTGGAATACACGCTTCTCTCCTTCTCTCTGATTTCTGCCCGAATGAGTCTTTTCCTTCAGACGCAGCACAGCATCTCTTCACACATGTACCTTATGTGTGTTGAACAGATGCGAGGACCATCTGTAATTTTCATTCTGTTTGTTTCTGCCGTAAGCCACAATTTGGTGTATACACTGCGATTACTGTAAGTGCACGTACAAGACTAAACTTAGTGAGCCGTCGTAAAATGTTGAATTTACAGACATGCGTTGTGATCAGCAGTGTATTGTGTTCAACAACAGACATATTAAAAGTGATTGAAGAGACTACAATACATCAGATCCTTGTTTGGTACATTTTCGAGCAGCCGTCAAGTCTCTCTCTGAAAAGACTGAAGGTGTGGGAGAGAGAGAGAGAGATCGAGTGCGTATAAGAGTAACAGTGATGTCAATCGTGACATCCTGTTGTACGGAGAAGCCTGATTGCCAAATAAGTTCCAGTTCTACAACTGAATACGCAGCCGTTTAGACTTTGTGACAGAAAGACAATAAGTTGGCGAGGGTGGCGGGAGATATTGACTGGAATCTTAAATCACTGTGCATTTCTGATTTTGTCAATTTCCACACCTTCATTCGGACTGATATGCTTCACTTTCTTTTCTTTTTTTGGAACAGGCGATTAACAGAGGTATGCCAAGATGTTGTTTCCGAGACCAACTTAAGAATAAAGTTATAAAACAAGCAAGTGATAGTCAGTTAGTGCCTCTTAGTATAGATTCTTCTAGAAGCTTTCTCCGTAGAAGCAGAACTTTCCACTAGTCACTTTCCCATGCAGAGTTTCTTTGACCATTATTGTTCAATGTGTGGCATTCTGAATTGACGGTGTTCATTCTGACCCCCTGTCACACAGATAATATCATGGACTTAGGAATGGGCGGCGAGAAGGGCAGCGGAGAAGTTCAATACGGCTCCGGTTTCCAGTCTGGTCGAAGTGGGCAAACCGTCACCTACCTGGGCAAGTTTGCATTCGACACCCCTCCATCCGGCAGCATCGGAGGCTCCGGATGGTGTCCCGACAACAACATCATCAGTCTGGTGAGTGCGGGAATCCTGGGGGTGTCACCGTCACCAGGCAACATCACCACTCAGACGTCTTCGTCGAGCGGCAGCATGGGTGGCCAGTCGTCAGACATGGAGCAAGTATACGCACCACCCCTTCCTGCCTACTCGACCTGTGGCGAGATATACCCAGAACAGGTGACGTTCCACCACAGCCCGGCCACGTCCTCGTCTCTGCCTTACCCGAGCACCGACTACCACACCACCTCCAAACCGGGCATGGACGGAAGTCTCTTTTCCATGATCCCAGACTACAACCTCTTCCATCACCAGGGGGACGTAGGGGTGATGGAGCATAAACCCTTCCAAACCATGGACCCTATTAGAGTGAACCCACCTCCCATAACTCCCCTCGAGACCATTCGAGCCTTTAAGGATAAGCAACAGATCCATCCCAGCTTTCTCGGTGGGCAACAGCACATTTCCCAACACCATCAACCCTCTCAGACACTCGCCCTCAAACCCATTCGACCAAGAAAGTACCCCAACCGGCCGAGCAAAACTCCAGTGCACGAGCGACCGCACGCCTGTCCGGCGGAGAACTGCGACCGTCGCTTTTCGCGATCAGACGAATTGACGCGTCACCTGCGGATCCACACGGGACACAAACCCTTCCAGTGCCGCATCTGCATGCGATCCTTCAGTCGCAGCGACCATCTAACCACGCACATCCGCACACACACCGGCGAGAAGCCCTTCTCTTGCGAGTTCTGCGGACGCAAGTTTGCGCGGAGCGACGAGCGAAAGAGGCACGCCAAGGTGCACCTGAAACAGAAAGACAAGAAACCCACGGACAAGGGCAGTAGCGCTGGGGCAGGGGGGAGCCACACCTCTCCTCCCAGCTCCTGTGGGAGCGCAGGACCCAGCAGTGCCAATATCATGACCGTCACCACTTGTGCATGAGATGGACTTGCAAAGTAAGACTTTGAGGAGAAAAAAAGAAGGTTTCTTTCTCCTCTTATATACACACTTGACTCATATACTCGCTCCCTCTCACTATATCCATCCGTTTCCTACGGTTTTCATTGATTGTGGTGGCATTTTTCTGTAGCCACTATTGTTTTAGGTCAAATGAGTGGGGAGTAAGTGGACTCGTGTTGCATGGATGGGACGGAGAGGGCGTCAAAGACGACAGTTCAAGCAGTCAGGTCAATCCACAGAAAGAGCACTTGCAGACGCAGAGCAGTCATAAGGGTTCAACTCTCAGCTCTGGGGACCAGAGCAATCTCTTGAGATTTTAGTCTTTTCATTTGTTTTGTTTTTTCCTTGTATTTTGGTTTGTCAGTGAGTTGTCAGATAAAAGAGCACTTTCATTTGCTTAATGTGTTGCAGTCTTTTTAAATGATTGTTAATTATTTAATGTTTCAGTGTTGTTGTTGTTTTTCAACAGAATGTGCCAAATGCATTTAAATACAGCAGACAATTAAAAAAATAACAATAATAATAATATTGTTTGTATTAACCTAATAACTTTATTTCAAATGTTGATTTGGGGAAAACCTACAAGCTCTGAAGGCTCAAGGAGACTGAGTTCAGGTGGACGTTAAAAGTCTGTTGCATTATGCAGTTGCGTTATTTTACTATTTCCAAATTCCTTATATACACAAGTAAGGGATGCAGATGGCATTTGTTATCTGCAACAGACTTTCAGTGCAATAATAAACGAAAAACAACAACAACGACGACGACAATAAAACACAGTCTGGCTCACTTTCGCAAGTACAGTAGGGATTGAAATTAAGACACAGCTGTGGCCTTTACCTGTTTCGCTTCATTTAGTGTGCATAAGGGCCAAACCTGCAGTTCTGCAAATGTACTTCTGGTGGAGTGAGATACGGTGATCCGATCCAAACATTTTGCCTTTCTGTTTCTGCAGCCTGTATCCCTGCATGCATCTAGTATCACGTCTTTGCTAGTACTGAAAAGATTGCATCAGTCATGACTGAAGACCCACAGCAATATGCATCCAATTCAAACCACGCAGAGTGTCTACAAGAGTTTCTACTTTAAAAATGACTATTTTTATGTGACAGTTGTCCTTTTGTTGTCCTAATAGTCATTGTTTTACTGGACAGTTGCGTTTCCTGCTTTCATCATCCAATAATTTTCATCGGGTCCCTTTTTATGCACATTATATATTCAGCACGCATTTTAACACACATGTACACACGGTTTTCAAAAAACGAAATCAGCCAAAATTATGGTAATGCTTGCCTGCGAGCATCACCACTGGGCAGGATTGATCTTAGGAGTCATTGTTTTGCATTTTTACCGGCTGAGGCCTGCCTGCTATATGCATGCCATTCAAGACGTTTTTGGATGGGAACAGTTTCGACATTTATACTGCTCTCAGGGGCAGCACCGTAATGTGGTATATCTCCACGGTTACTCATATCCGGATCATGCCTAGAGATTCTGAATATTAATGATGAGAACGAGAGGGGGTTTTGTACAGATAATTATACAAACATATTACTACATGTTTTCTACTTGGAATGTACAAAGCAATGTCCTTCAGTATTACAATGTTTGTCCGTGCATGTGTGTGTGTGTGTGTGTGTGTGTGTGCGTGCGTACGTGTGTGTATGCTAATGCATACGCAAACACCCGTATACTTAGATTTTACATTGACTGAATGTTGAAACAAAGGGTGTGTTTACATTTTTGTTTTCTTTCTTTCTTCTGTTTTTGAGATTGTGATTGTGTACATAGTGCAGAATGTTTTTAAGTGTGTGTGTGTGTGTGTGTGTGTGTGTGTGTGTGTGTGTGTGTGTGTGTGTGTGTGTGTGTGCAAGAAAAATCGACTATTGACAGTGTCAAATGTGATGCATTCTCCGGCATTTCTTCAGTCTCAAATATTATCTGTTATTAGCGGAATTTTGCAAATGATGACTGTTTAATACATGAATAAACAGTAAGATTATTTGGTGAAAAAATCAAAGCAAAAACTTGTGTATCTCATTACCTTATAAGCAAACTATGCATACAAAACACTACAGTAGTATTTAACTAATTTCAGAATGTTGAGCTTTCATTTAAAACCTACACTTTAAAGACTTAAAATTGAAACAATAATTCAAAATAGTTTTAACCATATGGTCCGTAACTCCCATATAGAAGCACTCCTCACTCCTGGCTTACATTCCCAGAAAAATTAAATCATCTACATTTTATATCATATTTTTTGCAGGCTCTCGCCATCTTGGGCAAACCACTTCTGCAACGTATCTTCTGGCAGAATTCCCTTTTTTTTCCCCTCGTGGTGAGGTCATGCATGAATAACTAATAGAATAGTGATATTTAAGATCATTTTGAACAATTAAATATAAAGAAATAATTTGACCATTAAAAATTAATTCCCAAAATGTGACAGTCCTTTAATTAAAAAATGCAGCTCCTTATAGGCAATATAGAAAATGCTCATCAGGTTATACCTCTAGCAGCCGAGTTAAAATAATAAATGCAATATTTATCTGGGGTGCAAAACGGAAATGATACAAACCAAATATTGATCCAGAAACTCATCTACATACTGCTGAAATCTGCCGAAAGCTAAACAGGCATTCTGAATGTATACATTGGCATTATTGTCTTGAATTATGCATCGATATGCCCCTTAATGTCAGAATTGTGTACACAAGTAGGTTTGTACCTCTTAACCTCTCTCAATGTAAATGAAGAAGGGAGTATTACATATTAGACTTCTGGGAGGAGAGTGTAAATGTTGAGTTATAACAGTTTCTGTAATATCGGGATCTGTTCAAGGTCTCTCCTCAGCTTTTTTTTTTTCTTTAGAAATATCTTCATTTCTGAAGCACATATGGTATGAGAAGTATTGTTTTTAAAATAGGAATACATACAAAAACAGCTTCTGGCTTCATTTTTTTTATCTGTTATTTTCTTTTTTCTTTCTTTCTGTGCCAAGGCACATCAGAACGCATGGCCAAACTGCAGCAGTAAAAATAGCGAAGCAGTTCTCACAGATCAGATACGATACCCGACGGAATTGTGTGCATGCAATGTGTGCGTTTCTTCAGTTTGAAGACATTTTACGTTAGGATCTGGGGAATGTGTTTAAGTGATTCTAACGTAAAACACATTATCCGTCGTGACTCAGATTTTATTAGCAACAAGTAAAAGTCTTCCTCATAAAGTTCTGCGAAGCAACAAGCAATCGTGACCTCTGGAAAACTTGTGCGTGTGTGCCTGTTTGTGTTTGAGCATGCTTGCATGCACCTGTATATCTGTGCTGAGTGCTTCCATGTCCATATTTTCCATTTTTGTATGTGAGTCAATTTCACTAGAATAGCCAAAAATAAACTGCTGTGACCCTGTGAGTACAGTATCAGAGAAACTAGCTCAATATTAGCCCTCCCCACCTGTTAAATCAATTATATACATGGTTGAAGTTTCAGTATCATTTGCAATTAATCAAGGACTTTGCGAGCCTTTTCACTCATGCATTAGTATAATACGAAGCAGCCCGTTTTTGGGGCAAATGGATATCGTGACAAGTCTCACAACTCAACTCCCCCCCTCGTCATGGTCTCAGCATGACTGTTCACCGTCCGGCTTTGGATCAGAGCCAGGATGAACAGCCTTGTTTGTGCCATACTGGGTTGCAGGCTTGGCCGCCATGGAACAATATGCACAGAGGACAGCACAGAAATGTAAATGTGACCCTAGTCAGCTCTGAAGCAGGCCCTGTTTCACAACACTGATTCACTGTTGTTTACCTGATTATTTTGCTCCCTGTAACCCTCTCATTATGGCCGGTCATTAAAGACTGAGAGTAAACATTCAGCATCGGCCCATGACGCTGTCCACTGCGCTCTACACGATCAGTGACTCATCTCCTCTACAAAAAAAAAAAAAAAAAAAAACACAAGCGAAAGAAGAAAGTCATCTTTACTGATGCTCATCCGCTCTCATAACGTTTCCGGTTTATAGTGTGCAAATAAATACTTTGTTGTGTGGCCGATATTTTGGTATCCGTATTCTTTTTCTACAGGACTGTATCTCTTACTGCATGTCTTGCATGTCTCTTATCAGATGGAGGCACTTAGAGTTGTTTGTGGTCACGTTTATGCGTATGAGGGACACAAGCGTGGGATTTAGCTCACTAGAAGAAAGGATGTTTTGATACGTTTTTACCTCCTGTTACTTCCATTGCCTTATAGTAAGGCCCAGTGGTAAAATCTCTTAATTGTTCTCAAAATGAATTGATGTTATCCTTTTGTGGAGAGGAAATGTTCACTTGGCTTCTCATTTTGTTGTAAATTAAATGTTTTCCAGTTGATGCGTACTTGAATACACACCTGAATAAAATACAACAGAATCAATTGTGTCTTTTTTTGTGTGTGTGTGTTGCACATATACAAAACAAACAAATATGTCAACAAACTGGAAAAGATGGAATAAATCACCTAAATTTGAAGGTGTGTGTGGTTAATTGAAAGTTGTAAGAATAAAAATATATTTAGCAAAATCAGCTTTATTACCACAGGTTAGTCAATTGCAGTTAACTTTTATATGTAAAATTTTTCATTTTAAGATTTGGCTTGGAAGATGCAACTAACAGACACAAATGCTTTAATCAGCTTGTACTATACTGTTACTGTTAAGTCCAGTAAATAAGTTTTGGCTGTCGTGTTAATTTATAAAATTTGTTCTAAAAATTAAAAAAAAAAAAAAAAAATTATCGTTATAGTTATCGTTATATATTCTCGAAAAATTTGAACTTTTTTTCTTTCTTTTTAACATTCACAAGAACAGTAATTATTAAAATATTTAGATTTATAACTATATCAGCGGCCACACCAATGGACCATTCTGTTCTATTTCTGCTGCTTTAAATACTTGAGAATTTTTAAAGCAGGATGGATTCTGATTGGCTGTAATTTTTTAATTGTTCATCAGCAGAAAAAAAAAAATGTTCTGAAAGTGATTTCAATGATATTGTTCGTCCGTGTCGTTATCAGTATAGTTGTGATGTGGACTCTCATAGAATTTGAATGATTATTAAAACACGTTATCTTTATAGTCCTTGATGTAAATAGGCCTATGCCTTAAGACACTGGCATATTTCAATAATATGAGATAATGAGATTTCAATATCTAAATTTGTCCTCAACAAAGATCAGAGATTTAATTTCTTATCAAATTTAATGATCTTAAGTAGGCTTAGGCTTACACAAGTTTACCTGAGCCATGTATCCACATATTCTCATTTGTGTTTATTCATACTTCTGCTAAAGATTTGAGGAGAAGTATGAGATAAAGTTCAAATTAAACATACCTGAGAACTCAGTTAACTCCCCAGAGCGTTGAAAGAGCAACTCTTCGTAAAGGAATGTATTGGACAGACAGCCCTTATAAGTTTTCTTTAAAGAATGGACAATAAATAATGCTGAAGATCAGCTATTAAGAGAAACTAAGAAATATTGTATCATTGCAATCATTTGGTTTGCGTAGTCTTCATAAACGCATCCTAATCTCAGTGTGTGTGAATGTCTCACGCGGTACCTGTTGCTCGGCTGTAGTTTGACCTCTCCGCTTGCCGTAGTTTAAATCCTCGCGACCTCTGACTTGCAGTAAACTTCTCTACTTCCTGCTCGCTGTCCCACTCTTATAGACTGAAAAGGCGATGGTTTTGAAGCAAAGGGATTATATTTCGATTGATTTGGATTGAATTTGAGCACAAGATGAGCTGGTATGTATGACAACGCTTATGTGGGTTAATAAATAATAATAACGCGTTTGTTTTGGGACGACGCGAAGTGTCGCTGACTGCGTTTCAAAACATAGTGAGCTGCCTACCTAGACTGCACTTCGAGCGGTCGAATACAACTAAAATGCTGTCTAGCTAGGCAGCTAGCGAGCTTTTGACACAACGCCGTTGACTGGCTAGTGAGGTCGCGAAGCACTATTTTAACATTGTTTGAGGTGACAAATGAGTTTAAACGTTACATAAACACTTTAAAACGATGTTTAGAATTCCACATATGTATTAAATGTCCTGTTTTCTGTATATATAATTTTATTTCGCTTGTTAGCCCATAGCGCTTTACCTAGTCTCAGTAGCTAAGTTAGCTCACGAGCCCTCGGAGACGCGGTGTTTACAGTCTGAAGTATCAATGATTCACTTTTAATATATTTTAAAATGTTATTTGATTTTTATTTTAAGCTACTTTAATTCTATTATATTAAATATGATGTATATATACATGTGTATTAAATGTGGGCACACTGTGATATGTGTACGTCTAAATGTTTGAATCATTTATAATGTATTTGGCAGAGATTATGCATTTCCGTCTATTTACATTACATTTTAGAACTTTTTTTATTCCGTATTCTTGTTTTAGAAATTAGTAGCCTACACTGATGTGAAGAGCCTATAATGTAACATCACAAACTTTGAATCCAAAGAACTTGCTATATACAGTAGCAGCTCAAGAATCCCTATGACTCTAGATAACAAGAGGGTTCTTTGCTGAGGGGTTTTCAAAGAACCATTGAAGAACCTATTTTTAAGTGTAGTTCCCTTCATCGGTCTCTGAGTCTGTCTTTCACTGGATTCCAGGAAACTAAAGTCTTGTAAGCATTTGTTTTAGGTTGAATACAATGGACCACTGTCGGCTTGTGTAGTTTTGCCCTGTCAGTTTGTTTTGCTTTCATCAAGATGTAAGAGAACTTGGGAAAGACATTGCCATTAAACTACAAAGGTTTGGGAGATTTGTTTGTAGATAACATAATAATTTGCCATGGTGCTTTAACAAATGCACAAAGTGAATTTGTGATGATTTGCAGTTTTTAAGTTTGGTTGATCTTGTTCCTCATACGATTCATAGTGCTGTATTGTAATTGTTGTGGCCTCTATTGTAACATCTGAAAGCTTGCATTCAGAATTACGTGGATACATATAAAAGTCGAAATGTAACTAGTGACAAACCTTTTTTTCTGTGTTGATGTACATCTGGGTGAAGCAGATTATCAAAAAAGAAAAAATGAGGCATCTAGTGGGGACTTGGTTCTCGTTGGTTGCTGATTGGATGGAGGTATATGACTGTGTGTTTGTAGTGGATTGTAAGAAGGAGACTGGGTTTAAGGAGGCAAAATGATTGGATGACTGGACTTCTCGTCATTTAGTCTCCTTAAACCCAGTCACCAGAGAGAAAATCAAGGTATTTTGATTGAAAAGGTCAAAAAAAAAGAAATGTACTCTATGCGTAGATGATTAGTTTCTGCGGGTCTTAAAAAGTCTCTCAATATTCCCTTCTACGAATTAAGGTCTAAAAAGGTATTAAATCAGACCAGAAAGTCTTAAATTCCACAAGTTATAGCATTAAATGTTGCATGCATTGCAAAAAAGTCAATGTTGTCCCAGCATTTTTATCTGAGTTTATCTGTCAATGCAGTATTAAAACTGGTTTACTTTTGAGTCCATTCGCTGATATTTGTTCTCATTTTAATCATTAACTCACTTCATTTTGATCAATTTCTCAGAAAGCAAGAGTTCTTCTGATGACATTTTGATTCTCAAGTTAATGTAACTTGATTTAAGAATCTTTGGACATTTGCTACAAGACATTTACGTTTAAAGATCATATTATTGACGTATTGTTCCATTCATTTTATTCCTTAAAAAGTGTTAAATATACCTTTTTAAAACCTGCAGAAGCCCTGAATACAAGAAATAAACTGTGATTGCATGCTGACTAACTTTAAGCATTCACAACTTAATTGCGCTGCTTGCAGAAAAGCAGACTTGGCTTGTTAAGGTCACAGTTTTCAGACTGAACGATCGACATAATGTGAATGAACTTGCAAACCGAGGTGAAGATGAACAGACATGCATTTGTTTTGGCTCATGGCTTTGTGACCACACTAAAGCGATCTGCTACATGCAAAAATGAGATAATGTCATAATTCTCTCGCCACTCTGGCTGAAACGATTCAGCATTTTTAACATCACAGAATGTCAAAGCGTCATTCTTTGTCCGATCCAAAGCAGAGAGGGGGACTGCTTTTATGGCTTTTCCTTTTGACGTATTAAACATTCTACCATTTGCATTGTCAGAGGTTCGACTTCGGAAATTGAATCGGCGTCACAAGGCCCTACTGAAAGGTCAGCGGCCGGCAGAGGATGCTTCCACTGCAGTGCGCTTAGTGTTGGGGTGAAGGCCCAAATGAGCCGGTGGTGAAAGGATCCTTTATGAGCCAGGCTGACCCGCTGCATTCATGCAGTCCTCTTGCTAGATAGAGTGACGCGGTTCCTCTGACACTGGGGTCGCTGTGACAACAATTGCCGTCAACCAAGTCTCTGTACTCCTTGTAGATAAGATCCCGGCGTAAAACTGCCGTCTCAACAGATAGAGCATCCATTAGCTGGCTTCTCCGCTCGGGCTGCTGTGTAGCATGAGTCAAGTTTGCCTGTTCTCGCCGTAATTTTTGCTGCAAGTCTGAACGAAGCTTTGTTCGCGAGTCTGTCACTAGCGCATCTGTGATCATGCTGATAGCGTAAAGCCTTGGATTTCAGAACAGGGCACTTTTCGTTAATCGGCGTATCTGTGAATGGAAAGGATTTTGTTTAAATCGACATGAAAGCAACAGGAATCATTTAGTCGTCTTCAGCATCTCTGCAGAATTACCAGTAACATAACACTTTATTTTAAGACTAAAGGTCACGTTATTTGGCCAATAGGTCAGGCCTTGAGCATGTATGTCTACGATTTCCTTTTTCAGATGAAATTATGAATCTGGGATTTGGGGCATAAACTATAAAACATTTCTTGAAGCATCTTGGAGACGTTGCCACAGTTCCTCTGGGTTTAGTCTGTCTCAGTTTATTCAGTTTTTTCATGTCATTCCAGACAGACTGGATGATGATCAGATCAGATCTCTGTGTGGAGCACTGGCTGCTGTCAGACAAAAATCTCACTGCATTATTACAATTAATGTTTGGAAGTGTAAACTGACACACTACAGCAAAAGATAGAAACAACTGACTTAAAAGCATTTTTAGCTGCTGAAAATACTGGTGTTCTAATCATTTTGGCCAGCACTGTGAATACGAGTGAAATTAGGTCGGAATCCTAACTAAACAATTAATATTAATCAGGGCACGACAGTTTGGGTAATATTCCCTACCTAATTGCATTTGTGATCTAAAGGCATTTGGTGACTGAAAATAATAAGTTCCAGTTTGTTTTTTTTGTTTTATCCAATATTGAGTACTAAAGCAATATAAAGTTGTTGTTGACTTCTAGAAGACTCTATTGAGCATGCGCTCTCCATTGGGAACACCGAGTTTTTATAAATATTCAGCCCCCACAAGGAGACGTTTAGTCCAGTACGACCTGTGACTTAAAATGAATTTGACAGCCCTGTTCCTATGTTACATTTTCTGAAGTTGTGCATTTGTTGATTGTAACTTTCCTTCAGTTCATAACTGAGTTCTGAAGTAGCTGCATGTCTTGCAGGCTGTTTTACTTGTTGTGACAGAGGTTTGTCTTGTTCGTTCTCTGTTTTGGCTCGAAATGGATCATACAATATAACCAGACATGACACCATAAATTGCGTCACCCTTCCATGTTAATCTTGAGTTTCCTGACCAGCCACTATTGTGTTACACACAAATTTTTCGCTTTGCCAGGTTGGGAAATCCCACCCACAGTTAAAACCCAATGGTCCAGAATTCTGTTCCACATATTAGGCATCAAATATGTTCTGTCTGTCATTTCTTTCACCTCATAGCTGTATTTCAATGTCAGTAGGACAGTGTTAGAGAGTATATTTTAACTGTATAAACTTGCATTGAGTTGCACAGTTTTAATTACAGTTTCTAAATTTTCCAAACATTGCCAAAAATACTCTGACAGTGGCCATCATGTGACAGTTATCTCTTCAGACAGCAGCTGATGTCCATGGTTTCTACACTGAGTTTGGATGGTCAGCACTGTAATTAACAGATTAAAATGGAAGGTTAATTACCGCTCATTACGTCTTGTTTTGATGTCCAAAAGGCGCCATTGGTTGACATAATAAACTCAGTATTTAGCAGCAGAAGGAGCAGCAGCAGCGTCCCTGTAATGATATCATGCACAAATTTGCAAACCAAAATGAACTGATGCCACACAGGATACTATTGTGAACAATATCTCCATAAATAATATTTCATATTTTTTTCTCCCTGTACCGCAGACAGGAAGTTTCTGCAATAAACCCCTGGTATTTTCCCATAATTCTTTAAATATATCTGATGTCAGATTACTTAAAAGCAGTTATGCCTTTACTTATTTATTTAAATGTATTATTTTCGAAAATTATTTTATAATATTTATTAATTTAGGACACATTTTGACAAGTGTGCTTGCTTTTAAATAACTGAGCAGTTTACGGTCCAGGAATGCACTTAAATCTGTTTTATTGGCTGCATTAACAATAAGACAATAATAAATCCGTTACCTTCAAAAAGGCATAATTCCAGCTTTTTCCTTCTTTCTTTTTACGTGACCTCTTCAAGAGCATGGGATTGGGATCTTATGGCCTGACCGCTTGCTTAAATAAGGGTGCGTGTAAAAATGGCCTTGTATGCGAAGAACTTTTGCTGCAGATTCCCACAGTACAAAATCATCCCACTGAATTTATTCCTTCCTGTCAGAACCTTGACATCCTGTCAAGCCTTGACATCCTGACTTATAGCAGGCTGCTTAAACTATATCCTACAGCTCTGGTGTTAATATGCTAACCTTGATTAGTAGATTGTGAAGGGATAGTTCATCACCAAATTAAAATTGTCATTATATATTCCCCCTGTTTTTCTGGCTCATATGACTGACTTTAGTGGAACAAAAAAGACGTTTATCAGCACATTTGTACTTCTCTTTTTCCATAAAATGAAAGTAAATGATGACAGATGCTGTCAAACTCCAAAAAATGCACCATTAAAAAAACCCATAAAATCAGTTTAGATGACGCATGCTACATAATCTTCTGAAGTCAAATAATAGCTTTCTGTGAAATGGACATGCAAGTAGTTTCTAACTATATGTTTTGCTTTATGTGAGTTGTGGCATTGGAAGGGCCATCAACAAGTCTGTTGTAATGTTAATGAAGGAATTTTGCAATGTGGTTTCATTTTCCAAGCTATATTTTTATGGCACATTATGCCATACGAATGAGTTAATCACTCATCTTTTTCTTTATGCAAAATAAATATTATTGTTAAGATAGTGGGCATAAATAAGTGATAGAAATGAAGCTTTTTCAGAGTTTTTAATTTAAAAACTTATTCATAAATAATTGTGTGGATTTGTATTTATTGTGTAGGTAGGGTTTCTTCAGAAAATGTCTTCCTAATTTGTTTTAACTTTGTTTTTAACTCTAATGTTAATGAGTTTGTTTGTTTGTTTGTTTGTTTTTTGTGGTATTCTAAATAAATGAGTACTCAATGTTACTAATTTGCATAAACGCACCCAAACCTATTGTTTTTATTGTACCTAAATAAACGTATTGATTTGTTTGTGAAAATGTTTTTACCAGTGTTTTATACGTGTGTGTGTCTGTGATAATATTCTTTTTGTTAATATTGTTGCACTTTTTGTTGACACTTATTAGTTTTTTTAATATTTTCTATACTCAGTTTAATTTAAGTTATTGTAATTATGTTGTGCATTTTCTATATGTTATTTTTATTTATTGGTTTTAGTTATTTATTATGAAAATGAGAAATATTGCCTTTGCTATTTTTTATTTTTTTTTATTTTATATCGAAAATCCATCTTCTCTGAGTATTAAAAGGATTTCCTCTGTCAAATCATATAGAAAATCTAGTTGAGCAATCCTTACTGACGTGTGACCCGCTTATGAAGATAAACTCACCTTTCTGACGACATGAAAGTAGAAACAACAGATCACTTGATGTTGCAACTCACTACGTCATCACACAGATGAAACAATTGACTTCAGTCTACTTTCTCTTTTTTTTTTTTTTTTTGCTTGCCGAGCTCTGAGTGATGGCTGTTTATGTAATTTTGGCAGTAGTAAACTGTTTTTGGGGTGAGTCAGCGGTAGGACTTCAGGAAGTTCTGTGGGTGATGACTTGTAGTTTTCCATGATGATTTAGGCATAACAGCAGCATGACAAAAGGTGAACTTTGTGTTCTTTGGAGCAGGGCTGTGTCTTATCTTTATATATATCTGTGTCTTATCTTTATATGATAATAATAATATATTAAAATATTTAGTTTTGTTCGCATCGCATTTCAATAGTTCAGTTTGTGTGTGTGTATATACATACAGGTGCATCTCAATAAATTAGAATGTCATGGAAAAGTTCATTTATTTCAGTAATTCAACTCAAATTGTGAAACTCGTGTATTAAATAAATTCAATGCACACAGACTGAAGTAGCTTAAGTCTTTGGTTCTTTTAATTGTGATGATTTTGGCTCACATTTAACAAAAACCCACCAATTCACTCTCAACAAATTAGAATATGGTGACGTGCCAATCAGCTAATCAACTCAAAACACCTGCAAAGGTTTCCTGAGCCTTCAAAATGGTCTCTCAGTTTGGTTCACTAGGCTACACAATCATGGGGAAGACTGCTGATCTGACAGTTGTCCAGAAGACAATCATTGACACCCTTCACAAGGAGGGTAAGCCACAAACATTCATTGCCAAAGAAGCTGTCTGTTCACAGAGTGCTGTATCCAAGCATGTTAACAGAAAGTTGAGTGGAAGGAAAGAGTGTGGAAGAAAAAGATGCACAACCAACCGAGAGAACTGCAGCCTTATGAGGATTGTCAAGCAAAATCGATTCAGGAATTTGGGTGAACTTCACAAGGAATGGACTGAGGCTGGGATCAAGGCATCAAGAGCCACCACACACAGACGTGTCGAGGAATTTGGCTACAGTTGTCCTCACCTGATCCACAGACAACGTCAGAGGCGTCTTACCTGGGCTAAGGAGAAGAAGAACTGGACTGTTGCCCAGTGGTCCAAAGTCCTCTTTTCAGATGAGAGCAAGTTTTGTATTTAATTTGGAAACCAAGGTCCTACAGTCTGGAGGAAGGGTGGAGAAGCTCATAGCTAAAGTTGCTTGAAGTCCAGTGTTAAGTTTCCACAGTCTGTGATGATTTGGGGTGCAATGTCTTCTGCTGGTGTTGGTCCATTGTGTTTTTTGAAAACCACTCACTGCACCTGTTTACCAAGAAATTTTGGAGCACTTCATGCTTCCTTCTGCTGACCAGCTTTTTAAAGATGCTGATTTCATTTTGCCCACACTGCCAAAAGCACCAAAAGTTGGTTAAATGAACATGGTGTTGGTGTGCTTGACTGGCCAGCAAACTCACCAGACCTGAACCCCAGAGAATCTATGGGGTTTTGTCAAGAGGAAAATGAGAAACAAGAGACCAAAAAATGCAGATGAGCTGAAGGCCACTGTCAAAGAAACCTGGGCTTCCATACCACCTCAGCAGTGCCACAAACTGATCACCTCCATGTCACGCCGAATTGAGGCAGTAATTAAAGCAAAAGGAGCCCCTACCAAGTATTGAGGACATATACAGAAAATGAACATACTTTCCAGAAGGCCAACAATTCACTAAAAATGTTTTTTTTTATTTTTTTTTATTGGTCTTATGAAGTATTCTAATTTGTTGATAGTGAATTGGTGGGTTTTTGTTAAATGTGAGCCAAAATCATCACAATTAAAAGAACCAAAAACTTAAACTACTTCAGTCTGTGTGCATTGAATTTATTTAATACACGAGTTTCACAATTTAAGTTGAATTACTGAAATAAACTTTTCCACGACATTCTAATTTATTGAGATGCACCTGTATATGTATATGTATGTGTGTATATATGAATACATGCATACATACATACATACATACATACATACATGCATGCATGCATACAACTGTTCCAATTTCATTTTTGTCCTCTATACCAAGTTCACACACACACACACACACACACACACACACCCCTATCTCTTTCCGTCTCATTAGCTCACACACCTTTGCTTTGACGCAGCCGGCATCGCCGCGTTCCTGTCATCCCCAGCTGTCCATCAATCATCTGCAGCCATACTTCTGTCACATCAATAATGGTGTGCGTGAGAGAGGTGCCTGCAATAGCACCTGTGGAAACGTGTTGTGTTTTTTTTTTTTTTTTTTTTTTTTTTTTTTTTCTGTCTTCAGGTCTACCTCAGCCTGTCTCAGGTGTAATTACTAAACAACACGAGACACAGAAGAAGGGGGTCGAATGGTTAATTGCTACTCTTCACTTAAGGGAAGTTATGAGAACAGGAGATGGAAACGTGATGCCGTTGTGCCACGACTTTAGTACATTAACAAGTTTGACTGGAAGGCCTGCCATTCCTAAAGAAACAGGTCGAATGGTGTGTCAATCCTGCTGTTTTTTTTTTTTTTTTTTTTTTTTTTTTTTAAACCCACACAATTAGGAAAGCACAGTTATGTGATCGTATCAGCATTGACCAATATTATTTGTTTATCGTTTACGATCGTCATTGGTCTGATTTGGCTGTGGATGATACAAGGTCTAGGGCTGGGTGATATATTGAATATTCCCAGTATATACATGCTGTGATATTCATGCTGTGAATTAAGCAATATTGAGATTTATTAGAATTGTTTTTTTTATTTGGCAATTAAGTTTTTCAAAGGCCTTGTCCTTACACTAACTCTGCTTTGCATGAATTGGTTCAAAACTTTGACATGATTTGATTGCATCACTCATAAATTATTGTACTTTTTACTTTCCTTTTTTTTCCATGTTAAAATGTTTTTGTAAAAATATATGTAGGTACAAATTTCTTTATACTTGTAGATTGGGTCATGTTGCAGGCTGGACTTGAACCTTGATCATCCATGTGAACAGCATGGTATGTTTAATTAGTTGAAGCACCACGGCTCTGCTACATTAGCTTGAGGTCTTAAGTGTGATTTGAAATGAAACTCTTTCATTAGAAGTTTTGAAGTGAACTAGTCTCCTGATTTTGAGAGATTGTTTTCTATTCAGTGTCAGAAATCCATTCACCAGAATGAAGTTCTTCACTGAGACAGAATGGCACAAAGTATCAAATTAAACAAGTTGAACTTTGAATGAGATTTTATCAGGAGACAAAACCAACCGTTGTGACCTAACTGAAGGACGATCTGTAGGCGTATCAGTCTCTTTTTGCATCTGTTGAATTGGAAGAAAACCAGTCCAAAGTTAACATACCTTCACACCCAGAGGGCTTGGTTGTCAGTGTTGGGATCAGTTGAGGTCCGCTAAAAAGTGAAAATTGATTGTCAGACATCATGAAAAGATTGACTTATTAGATCTGAACTCATTTATAGGCTTATCTGACCCTTACTGTCCTAATGAATTATGAAAACCCAAAATATAAGATAAAATTTCATGAGGAAAAATTGAAAAATACATAAAGTATATTTTTGTCGTTTAACATTTATTGCAGGTTTGCCTCATATTCTGAGTTTGCATTTCACTGTTGTTATTAATTGAGGAATACTGATCTGTTTTTGCGCAAGTGAGAAGAGTAAATGCATGTTCACATTTAGTCTAGAACTACAGTAACTATCATGTTCACACAGCGCACACAACGCCTCCGCACTCACTCCTGATTTCTCTCAACATTCAGAAGAGCTGTCAGTCAATAAATGGGAAAATAGAGTAACTGACATTACTTATTTGAAAAAGTAACTCAGATATTGTTTTGTAAATTAAAATGTAATGCGTTATTTTACTAGTTACTTAAAAAATTACACGTTACTTGTAATGTTACCCCCAACACTGCTTATGAGCTAAATCTTTTAAATGTCAACAAGAATCAGTCTAAAACTAAAAAGGTTGTGGTTCTTGGCTTATTTATTGAACTACTAGTAATATGCTTTAATAAACACAAAATGTAACTTTAAAGATATTCAGAACTGTTTGGTCGTGATATATAGTGGAATCACTACCGAACTGGAGCCATTCCTGTGTATAAACGCTCTTACGATCTGTGGAGGACTGTGAACTCATAATTCAGGTTCATTCCTGAAGGTGACCTGTGGTTGCTATTGATTTGCTGCCGTGTGTTGCACACTTGTGTATGTGAGACTGTATCCTGTGAAGACCCGAGTCTGCAGGGCTCTGAGCGAATGCCCGCTTGCAGTAGCACACCACAGGAAAGTGCATGTGTGTAAGATGTGCACATGTAGTGATCTCCCCCCGGCAGACCACAGGAAGACTTGTGGCAGCGGCGACAGCCACTTCTAATTATGCACATCCGCCTTTGATAGCTTCTGAGATGGATTTATGTGGCCCATATGAGATGATTTGATTACCTGCTGGGGTTTTCGTAGCAAACCTCAAAACTGTCTATGAAATACTATGACCTTTAAATGAAGCATTTGACCTTCTTTGGAAAATAAAAATGGACTGAGTAAAATTTAATATAATTGTACTTAATGTTGTAAATGTTAAAAAAAATTAATTTAAAATTCATTTCTTTCTGTCTAAATGTGATCCACCTTATAATTATGCATTTCTTTTTTTTTTTTCTAGGATTCCTTTCAAAATTGGACAACCAAGGAAACAGATTGTTTCGAAAACGGTAAGAAATCCACAGGACCTTTCTCATCCTTTTTCTATTTTTACTGATTAGTGTGAATTCTGTGCCTCAAAATGCAATTGCAAAAATAATGCAAACCAGACTCTAAAACGTTTTTAATAATGCTAACATCTTGCTGGTATAAAGCCGATAGATATGATATAACACAGTTTAGTTTATATAACATATGCACAGCATTGCTAAAATGATATGAATGCAGTTTTACACAATATTTACTAAAATAACAATTTAATTGAAAATAAATTTAAAAACAAACTTTTTAAAAAGATTGATATAATTTGTTGTTTTAATGATATAACTGCATATTTGAGAGATGTTTTCCCATTTTGATAAAAAAAAAAAAAAGTCTTTGTGTAAGAGTCAAAAGCCATGAAGCAAGTCAGCCAGCTAAAAGGTGAATCACAGCATTACAAACTTGGATTTGAAGCAAAAACATATTTGAAAAATTGGACAATAAGACAAAGGCACAAGACTGTGTGCTAATGGCTTTAATGATGGAAAGAGCTACAATCCCTTGAAGCAATACAAAAGACACGGGTACAAGCCTGGGTAACACTTTAATATAGGGACCCATTCTCACTATTAAGTAGTTGCTTATTAGCATGCCTATTATTAACATATTGGCTGTTTGTTAGTACTTATAAAGCATATATTCTGCATGACAATATTTTGCATCCCTAATCCTACCCAATACCTAAACTTAACTACCTAACTAACTTTTAATAAGCGTCAAATTAGGAGTTTGAGGCAAAAGTCATAGTTGATGGCAGAAATTGGACCTCAAAATAAAGCGTGACCTAAAAATGTTGATTATGGGAAATGTAGTTTTTCCACCTGGAAATCTGCTGTTAAACACAATAGGTCTGTCTTTTAAAGGTTGAAAGTGTTCTGTTAAAAATCAGTTCCGCTATGGAGAATATGAATGGGATTTTTACTGTTGTACAGCACTTACATGCTCTCAGAAATAAAGGTACAAAAGCTGTCACTGGGACGGTACCTTTTCAAAAGGTACATGTTTGTACCTAAAGGGTCCATTTTGGTACCTTAAAGGTACATATTAGTACTTAAAGTGTACATATTTGAACCTAATAAGTACAAAAGTGTACCTTTTGAAAAGGTACCGCCCCAGTGACAGCTTTTGTACCTTTTATTTCTGAGAGTGCACATTTGCTATCTAGAGAGTATAAGTTCATGGAGGCTTGAGGGATGTGATCTTTGATTCTGTATGCAAGCATCTACAATAGCTGCAACGTAGCACCAGCAACAAGCTAAAAAGCCCTCCAAACACTGTAGCATCGGCACGAGGAGTTTTCTCAGGCACACGCCACTCACATTCTCTCCAGCAAATGTCTAGTTTTCTAGTCCATTTGACTCCAGTGCTGTGGTCTGTGATTGAGTCATTGTTTGAATAGATCAACTGTGAGTTCATAAGCGCCTCTCTGTTGTGGACACCGTACTCTTGTGTGTCCGTGAGTGGGCGTCCTGATCTCTTTCTCGTTTTGGGGAGGTCAATCAACATCTTTTTTTTTTTTCCTTATTTTCCCCTCATCACCTCGTTCCCTAACTCGCCTCCTTTCCTGTTACACCACACTTCCATGGTCACCCATGAGTGGGCAGGCCACAGGCCGGACACTCGGCTCTAAACGGGGTACCGACTGCCTGCCTTCCCAAATATTGTTTATTTACAGACTTTGCCCACCGAACCACAGGACAGGAACCCCTACTGCTGCAATTATGGCATCATTAACCCCCTACACACAGCGGTAGGGTGGCATGGACGCAAGCTAATGTGGCAACAGAAGGCCACTGCAATAATTACAGGACCTCCTGCAACTGCTGATTTCCAAATGAAAGATTCTGCTTGTTCTGTTTTCTTAATCTTTCTTTTCTTTTTTTTTTTTCTTTTTTCCATTTGATCTCGTTGGCGTTCTTCAGAGATCTCGCCTAATAGCTAAAACGTCCCAAACTGATATCCAGCTCGCTTTTTTCCTCTACTGGCTTTAGGTTTTGTGACTCGCTCTTAGGTTCTGCGGCCCTGTAGATCCTGTTTTTATGATTACACACCCAAGAGAGCTTGTAGAAAACTAGAGCAGTTTGCCCACACACTTCTTTAAAGAGACTTTCTATCCATTCTTCTCATATCTCTCTACATGTCTCCTCCATTTCTCCACAGGTTGAAAGGGACTTTGAGCGGGAATATGAGAAGCTCCAAAAGTAAGTTGACGTGTCCGATGTCATTGTTTTTATTTTTATACAATGTGTTCTGTTGCCCACAGAGCTTTGAATGTTTTTGAGTATCATTAGCTCGCCTGAAATTGCCCAGCCGAAGACGACAGCAAGCACTCAAATATTTGTTTTCCCAACAAAAGCAAGCCCAAGTAGTACATCGATTTTAAAAATAGATCAGCATCGGATTTGAAACCTTTTGATTTGATCAAAACCATGGCGCCAGTATAGGTGTTCCAAAGGATTGCGACGTTGTCGGCGAGACCCTGATGCATCGTTTGTTTCTTCCCAGTCATGACAAAAGTTAAGTGATTCTTGTATATGACACAATGGAAGCATGGTTACAGATGGTTTTCAGAGCTCTAAATGAGAGGTTGACTGAAATGCCTCCAGCCTTAATCCATATGAATTTTCATGCATAGACCTGTACCTACTTAGCCAGTACACTTCAGGACTGGTATAGACCACGTAATCCTTGGGTTTTGATTAATGTGAAGGGGTAAATCTCACAAAACCTGTCAAGAACATATCTAGGTCATATTTCACCCCAAAATTAAAAAGAAATGCATATATTTACTATACAATGTATGCAATAGTGTATGTATATATATGCATATGTGTGTGTGTGTTTCATTTCAATGCAAAGATTAAAAAAAGTAATGATTTATATAAATAATTTAAACAATTTAAGTTGATATTTAAAGTAAAAAAAATCATTTAAATTTATTTTTTTCTTAATTTAAAATAAAACATTTTTTAATTGTTTACTGGTAATAATAAATCAAAATTAATGTTTATATAAACAAATAAAATGTTGAATATTACAAGAAAAAAGATTACAGTAATGTGAATTTAATGTTAAATTCCCATGAAATAATGTCTCTGTGTGTGCTTGTATGCATTTGTGTGTGTAGAAACTATTTTCACTTTAAAAACTGCTAGTAAATTTCACAAACAATTACAATTAAACAGTAGCACTTTGAATTAAACAATGTTGAATTAACAGAAACTGTATTTTCTTTTAAAACATACTCCAATTTATTTACAACTTAGTAAAATAATTTTTTACAATGTACGGCTTTGGAAAACGCATAAAATCGTGTATATAGTAGAAAGTAGTATTACGGACTGGAAATGACCTTGATGTAAAGGTGATATACTTTCCCACGCTATTTTTCCACCTTTGCTTTCTCTTATTCTTGCATACAGTTTTTTTTTTTATTTATTTTTTTTATTTATTTTTTTTTTAACCGTGAGATCTGTACATGTTATTTTGTTACATTCACCCCAGCATGGAGCCATTTAGTAGGATCGAACAGTTTTATTTTGCATACTTGTCATATCCCTTATCTTGTTGTATCAGGTCGGAGGTCATCTGTAGAGACGTATGTGCTTTCTAGCACCTCACCTAACTCTGTCGCCTTAGTTTCGCTTGTGTAGGTGGAGTCCCGGTACAAAGCGTTAAAAGGCATATATCACACACGCAAGTGCTTGTGGTGTGAGCACGGACATGTAGGGGCCTGAACTCCTGTCTGAGAGGGCCGCTCCTTTGATTTGATTGCTATCAGAATACCACAGATTACGCAACAACACACACACCCCAAGTATGTGATGCCCGTTGTCTTCGTGAAACTCTTTTGTGGTCATAGTACTGGAGCAAGGGGGCGGAGAGTGGAATGAATATGGATCAGTGCACTACATTGATCCATATTCATTCATTCATTCATTCATTCATTTACTGTAGATTTTAAAATGAAAATGTATTCACCCTCATGTTGTTCCAAACCTGTATCACCTTCTTTCTTCTGTTGAACACAAATGAAGATATTTTGTAAATTGAGCTGGTTATTGTTTTCCATGCAGTTGCAATGAATGAAGACTAAAGGTCCATTCACACCATAGATAACTAAAATTATAGAGTTGTAAAAATATTTCTGAATGTAAAAGAATAGCAGTCCATACCACAACTATTATGATAATGGCACAGAGTAACAATATTATTGCTTGGAATCACTTTCACAGCATATTTTTTTCCCTGTTTAAAGCAGTGCGCTTAACATAAACCAAGTTAATTCTTGCTTTGTTGTGGACACTGATATACACTGCTGTTCAAAAGTTTGGGATCAGTAGGATTTTTAATGTGTGTGTGTTTTTTTTTTTTTTAAATGGAATCTCTTATGTTTATCAAGGCTTATTTATTTGATCAAAAATACAGAAAAAAAAACAAACAAAAAAAACAGTAACATTGTGAAATATTATTGCAATTTCTAATATTGGTTTCCTATTTTAGTATACTTTAAAATATAGTTTATTTATGTGGCGCAGCACTGAATTTTCATCAGCTATTACTCCAGTCTTCAGTGTCACACGATTCTTCAGAAATCATTCTAATATGCTGATTTATTATCAGTGTTGAAACTGTTGTGTTGCTCAATATATTTTTTTTTTGCATCCTGTGATACATTTTTCTTTGATGAATAAAAAGTCTTTACTGTCACTCTTTATACATTTAACACATCCTTGCTTAATAAAAGTATTAATTTCTTTAAAGAAAGAATTTACTGACCCCAAACTTTTGAATAGTAGCGTATATTGTAACACAAAATTTCTATTTTGAATAAATGCTGTTCTTTTTAATTTTTTTTATTCATCAAAGAATCCTGAAAAAAGTAACATGGGTCCCAAAAAACATTAATTAATTATAAATCAGCATATTAGAATGATTTCTAAAAGGCCATGTGACACTGAAGCTGGAGTAATGATGCTGAAAATTATATTTTAAAGTATATTAAAATAGTATTTTAAATTGCAATGATATTTCACAAAATTATTATTTAATTTTTTTTTTTTGATCAAATAGATACAGCCTTGATGAGCATATGAAACTTCTCTAAAAAACATAAAAAATCTTACTGATCCCAAACTTTTAAACGGCAGTGTAGTTATCATTATATTTATCTTTCTTGGTGTGAAGAGGCCTAAAAGCCATAAAGACGCCACAAAATAGTCCGTAATACAATTTTCTACCATGCACACCATTTTCTTAGTTTTCCAAAACCATACATTTAAAAAAAAAAAAAAAAATGTTGTTTCTCTCAACATGGAAGAGCTGTCAATCAATAAATGGGGAAAAAGTAACTGGCATTACTTATTTGAAAAAGTAACTCCGATATTTCCTTTTAAATTAAAAAGCAATGCGTTACTTTACTAGTTACTTGGGGGGGGGGGGGAGTAATTTGATTACGTAACTCGCGTTACTTGTAATGCGTTACCCCCAACACTGTCCACTGCGATCACATAAATTAGTTGATTCACAAACACCTCATTCAGATTGTTTTTGTAAACCAATCCAAAAAGCATCAAATTTTAATTGGAAACTTGCTGGACATTAAATGGAGGAATTGAAATCTCTTAGGTTTCATTAAAAATATCTTCCGTAAGTTTAATTTGTTTTGAAGATGAACATGAAGGTGAACAAATGGCAGAATTTTCATTCTTAGGTGAACTATCCCTTTAAGAGCTAAAATCCCCTGGGTCACGTCCAAGAATATTCTTTACTAGTTAAATCACTTTGTCTCGAGCGGCTCATTGCTTTATTAACATCATCGTCGTGCATTTTGGCAAGAAAATTCACACTTTGTGCCAATAGTCATAGCCCCCCAAAGCATTGTCTGTTCTCCTCCTCCTGCCCCCCGTATTCCTCCGTCAGAATGTGGGGGTTTGGTGCTAATGTGTTGGCTTGTAACCTGCGCTAACTCTAAATGCCATTCACATGTTAGGAGGTGGCGTGCTGCTAGCGTATTCGCATGACAGCCGTCTGGAGCAGCTGGGCCAATGCTACTCTATTAGCACCTACCGTAATGGACCCTTTATCTCATCTTGTTAGGAGTCTCTCTTTCCATTTCTTGCCAGTTAACCATGATTCCCCACCACCTCCTCCTCCTTTTTATCTCTTCAATTGTTTTTTTTTTTTTTTTTGGTATCCTGATATAAAAGTGATATACTTTCCCACACCCTTTTCTTTCCACCTTTTTATTCTTCTTTTATGTCATACAGCCAAAAAAAAAAAAAATTAAATTACCAATTTCACCACCGTTTTCCCCAGATCTCCGGTTTCCTTAATTGCTGTGATAAGTGCGGTGCGAGGTGCCTCAAGGGAGTCCCCCAGTCCGTGTCTAATTTTCCACCTAATTGATTATAATGAACAGCTCCCCCATCAGCGCCGCAAACACACACTTGTGTGAGCACGAGTCGGATGCAGTAGTGCGGTAATTGCAGTTGTTAACACCCCCAGCGGGTGTGAATGGATCAACACTGTGAAAGACCCTGTGAATGATCTCTTCTGCCTCTCAGGAAATGTTACTGTTGTACAGAAACATGAATGGATACTCGCAGATGAGCGTAGTAAAATAACTCAGGTTGTTTTATCTCTTATTTAAATATGATATGAGCATTTGATGGATTTGAGGATGGGCTTTCTACATCTATCAACTGCAAAGCGATGCCCTTGCAATCAATATAGACACAATGCTGGGTAGTAACTGATTACATGTAGTCTGGATTATAAAATCAAATTTCGCAAAATAAGTACTTCTAATTAGATTATATTACATTTGTAAATACTTGTAATCAGACTGCAGTTACTTTTTGATTACATAGGTCTATTATTCACACAATAGCAATAAATTATTAATTTACTGATTCTGACTCCTTAATTCAAATTTTTTTTTATCTTTGAAATTTTACTTCTAAAATAGCCTAGTGCTTATGTACATTCAGCAAGCCTTACAGTTTTGTGGACTTGCACACAAAGACCAGTCATTAGTCAGGTGGCTATAATCAAAATTGAGAGGATACCCAGAAAATTGTTTCAGTTTTAAGAAGTGTTTTCTCAACATTTCAACATTGCATGAGTTTTTGACATTTTTTGTTTTAATTAATTATTAGCTTTTCATTAAACTCTCAAACCCACTGAGGTTCCTTCATGAACCCCAGTTTAAGAAACCTTGACGTAATGTGACGTTTAATACACTTAATGTTGTTAACAACGAATGTAAAATATATCCTTTCTCTTTAAATCTTCATATCAATATGGTATAATCAAGATTATTTAAGTCAGTGTGATGAGTTAAGTCAAAAGTAATCTAAAAATAATCAAAAACTAGTCATTACATTACTAATGGATTACATTCCTAACTACAATTTTTGTTGTGCAATTTGGAATCATTAATGGGCTTGAAACTCTACTGTCACTTAACAAACTGAAGGTGTTTTTGCTAAATTTGAAAGATAAAATGAGTTAATATTGCACTTTTTATTTTTATTTGTTTTAGGTTGGAAGAACAGACAAAGAAGCTGCATAAAGACATGAAGAAAAGCACAGAGGCCGATTTAGGTTTGTGATGATTCCCTCTCATCTCTGCTAATGTTGACTCTTAGCTAAATATAACTGCTGTAATATACTGTTGTAAACTGGTAAAATCAATATAAGCTTCCATCAACACTAGACCTGCATTGAGCTGTCACATTTTTCACTTTTGTATTTTTTCCTCTGATATTAGGCAGAAATGTGTTGAATTCAGTTAAAATGAATGAAACATTTTTAAATATGTATTACAGAGCTGAAAGTACTACACTTTGGGTCACTGACAGCATTTTTAAAGAAATGTCCTGCATCTAATAAAGCAACATTTGTTGCCCAATGCTGATTAACAGAAAATAATTTAAACTGAGGTTACAGTAACGCTTTGCTATGTTGATGATGCAATTTAAAATCTGAACAGATTGTAAAACACTAGTCATCATACCCTTGCTGCCTTTGTAAATAATTATAGAGGAAAAAATGTGCATCATACACTAAATGACTGAGGATCACACACTTCCAGACTTTTCAAGTCGTTCCAAATACAACAAACTCACGCGGAAACATGCGCCTCAGATGAAAACACGTGACAAATGAAAACAATATGCGTTCTAAAATAAATTCAAACTACCAAACATGTTTAATATCCTCTGACTGGATGGAAGCTAAAATAAATAAATAGTCTGAAGCAAAAAAAATCAAGAGTCTATTTTCTGTGAAATCTATCAACTCCTTTTATAGTTTTCCACCTATAGTTTCCAGACTGAAAATCAGGGCATGTAGTGTATTCCAGCCCTTATACGGTGCTTTACAGACAGTTATGTCATGTCCCTTTCTGGTATCTTTACACACATTGTGTGAAAGTTGGCAAATTGTCTGGCCTTATCACAGTTACACAGAAAGTGATTGTTATGCTATTTTAATGCAGACTTCTCTCATGAAATGGAGAATCAAAATGTTAATATTTACACCTGATATGTTATTCTGCAATAAAAACATTTTGTACGTTTCAGAACTCAAAGCTAACTTCCCACTTTAAAATATGTTTCTACTCTTTTGAAACACCAGGATTTGAAATGGAGAGAATTGTGACGTCACAATTTCCCCTGAACTTGCTCCTTAACATGCGTCATCGCCGAATGCAATCAACGAGCTATGTTCTGAACAACTCATGTCTGTCCATCAATCGCAAGATGTCGAGTAAACCGTCAAACTCAGAGGTTGTTCTGTCAGTGGATGAAAAGAATGTAATTTTAAAAATATATTTTATTGAAAGTTACGGCAGTGCCAAGCATAAGCAGGAAAGTACTTTTATATTTTTAATCTTACTGCGTTTGTGTGATTAAACCAGCGTTTAAGGCTGTTAAGACAAGAAGTGTTTCATTGTTTGAGTGTTACTAATAAAATCACATACCTGCGTACATGCAGCATGTTTCATAATATGACAAGTAATAATAGCACTATATACTGAAAATTAAGCAATTAAGCAAACAAAAGCAATTACCACGTTAAAGCTGTTGCAGTCATTGTGGTTGAGTGCTTTCGGTGTCTTTTTTTCCTCGGGATCAAACATGTATGGCTCTATCACAGCGCTTGCCATCTCGAGTATCAAAACACACAACTATTTTCCAAACTGCTTTGACACTATCTGTATTGTAAAAAGCACTTTATAAATAACGTTGACTTGACTTGGTTGGATACGGTGCGATGAAGTTAGCCAATCACAGCAGTGGGCATTTACTTCCTTTGCAAGAGGTAACACCCCCTCAAATTGAGAGTGAAAATTAAGATGGAAGGTGCTCATATTAACAAGTATTGGATCTTTTTGGTGCAAAAACACTTTATAAACTAACCCTGAGAAATGTAATATAAAAATCTGAAACTGCATTTCATGGCCCCTTTTGAGCCCTGTGGCTTTTGATGTCTCAGAATTAGTCAGACATGAGTCAGAATTATTTTCTGTGGTATTATGGTTCTAATGTCTGTACTGATATTGGAATATTCCATGAAACGTGCCAAAATATTTATGCAAGGGTCAACCAGTAAATGCCACTTTCCACAGAATTCTAATAGAGTTTTCTGTGGGATTTCCATGGCCTAACTGTGACGAGGAAGATTATTTTGCTGGGTGTCAATCAGATGCGCTGCACATGTAGCTGTGATCATGTGCGCCACACAGCTGAGCTGCAGTTGCTGCATCAGTCCTCCACCACATGGAGGCACATCAGCGGTCAAACATGCATCCTTTATCAACAGACGTAGACCAGAAACTAACAAAAGTCAGAATATCAAAATGCTTTCTGTGCTGCTGGAAGGTCAGAAATCTTTCAAATCCAGGCAAAACAACTGCGAAAGAACAAAGATTTGTAGAGCCGCTTCACAAGTTTGTTCCGTGCATGTTGGAAAGGGTCGTTAGAGAGTTGACGGAGATGATGAATATTCACTAAAGAGCTCTGATCATGTACTGATGCCTCAATAGTGCCAACGCCAATTACAGTCCGTCGCCTTCCCTGCCAGAGCTGCTTAAATTCAGAATGCTGATCAGATGAGCACGTCAGCGTCAATCCAGATCAGACGCACACCAGGCAGGAAGCCAGATAAAACATCCACCCCTCTACACCCCACAGCCCAAACACAGGAAAGACTTGATTTACTTGAGCTAATTGGGGCAAAGTCAAGAAGGAAGGGGAAAGTTTCTTAATTTCAGGCCCCCCTATGCTGGATATGGATGTCTTCCATTTTAAATTGGAGAAATATGTATTCATAAAATTATTCGTGTTGTAAATATATTTTTACTTTTATTATTGTAGTTATTTTAATTGTTATTGTTGTTTTTGTAGTTGTCATCATTAATTTTAGTATTATCGTTTGTATATTGTTCATATATCCATTATAGAAACCGCTTGTCCTATGTACAATCACAGGAATGGAGTTTTTATTATTATTATTATTATTATTGTTATGCATCCGTCCATCTTTATTTATTTATTTTTTTATTTTTTTAATAATGTTGTTATTTTTTAGTATTATTATTTGTGTTATCTTTAGGTATGAAAAGGCTCTTAACACATGAATGGACTTATTTATTTTAACATGTAATATTTTTATTTATTACAATATTTATTATTTTACATTATTTTTATTATTTTATATATTATTTTATTTTAACTGTAACAATTCCAACATCTGCCGCCTGTCTTTTGTGGTTTAGTGTAAAAATAAACATGAGTTCTATTTTTCCATATGTTTGAAACCACTACTTAAGCACTCTTAAGCACTTGCCACCTATGCTGATAATAATTGCTGATTGTTTTAAACCAATATACATTCTGTTTGTAGATGACTGAAGTCCCAGACATGACAAAAGTTGACTGTCCAGACATTTTTCTGCTGTTTTGGCCATTCTTTTGTTTTTAGACTGAATGATAACTGGTTTTGTTTGTTTTCCAGCTATGTCTAAAGCAGCAGTGAAGATCTCAGGGGACTTGTTGAGCAATCCGTTGTGCGAGCAGGATCTGGCTTTCCTTGAATCCATGACTGCTCTGGATACAGCCATGAAGAGAATGGATGCGTTCAATCAGGAGAAGGTGAGATTCAGTTGTAAATTGCAGTGTTTCCCAATGCATAAATACATCTTCTCTTCTTATGAATTTTACATTTAATTGAAATGGACTTATGTTGAATTATAAATACTAAACAATCCCAATTATCTCAATGCCAGTTGCTTGGCTGGCACATGACCCAGTGAAAGTATTCAATTTAGAATCTGGTGGGTGCTCAGTTACGCTGCCAGTTTTTTTTTTTTTTTTTTTTCTTCCTGAGCCGGAAATGCCAGTTGCGGGTTTAGGCGTGTTTCCAGATTGTTTTCTTGGGCAGGCTGGTGCTGAATTGGCCCCTCACAGCACAAAGTCTGACCAACCAATAACCAAAGCTGTGAAATATCCCCAAATACCATTCCAGCCTCATTCTACATCAGACCTATTCAACTCTGCCACTGTCCTGCAAAGTGTAGCATCAATCTTAATCAAACCCACCTGCATAAAATTCCAAGTAATCCCGAAGGTGTGTTTGATTAAGCAACCTAACTCTGCAGTGTCTAATCATTCAAACCTTGACAGCTTGGTACTTTTTTGTTTATTTTGTTTTGGCCAATATGTTATCTTAGACTTCTACTGACACCTAGTGCTGTGGATGCGGCATCACACAAATATTTTCAGTTACTGATACCTTCATACAAAACTTGCAGCAAGTCAGGATTTGTTTATTCTGTGAGTGAAAGTATCAAATAGAGCGTAATATTTAGCTGATTTCAAAATGTGTGCTTTCATTTGCCGACCCGCTCCCATGTAAAATATGAGTGAAATCTCATGCAAGTGAACATTTTCCGTAATTAATACTAATTTCTTTATGGCTAAAAGTTTTTAATGAGGAAAAAGTTACTTTCTTCCATCTTTAAATATCATATGCTCCACCCCCACTTCGACCAGAAGTATTTAGTCTTTGTAAGCTGCCTCTTATTAGGCAGTGATACTCATTTACATAATAAGCAAGTGAATGTGAGACATGTTTATGTTTTGAGCATATATTGCCTCCACTAGATCTGGCTTACTCACCTCTAGGCCCACACAGAATCTGTACACTTTTTTTCCTTCCATATTTTCTGTGCTAATTGTGGGGGGAAAATCAGTGGAATTCTGCAGAATGGATTTCAATATGGTAAAGTGTGTGTGTTGTACTTCTATTGGTAGTTGAAAGCATGATCGAATTACCCAAAAACATTTAATAGTGTCCACATTTGCTTAAAAACAAACCAACATCATGCATCAAAGTCTCTAGAAGACTGGGAATGGGAACCAAAGATGCTCTATACATTTGTTTCTTCATCCCACTTTCCAAATCAAATGATGATGCACAGAAAAATGCAGAATGTTTCTTTAGAAAATCCTGCTAAACACATTTACACACCCACAAGTGTGTCAGCCTTTCAGAATCTCCACTCAGAACACACACAGGTTATGGTCTCAGCTGAAAGTCATGTAGTCTTTGTTAACTGTTTCAGGTTATCTCTTTAATTTCACTATGCAGGTCTCATTTTCCTGAGTGTTTATTCGTGCATATCACTTACATATTGTGGGTATATATAACACAGAATGGAATTAAGTGAAATTTAGTCAGTTGGTTTCCATTCTTCGAAGTATCTTCTTGAATGTTCAACATAAGAAACTTAAACAGGTTGAGGTTGAGTGGTGCTCATGGCGTGAGTTGCTTAAAAACAGCAATACTAAACGCACTTTTTTTTTTTTTTTTTTTCCTCAGGGAACAGTAATATAAAATGAAAAGCAGCTGCAAATTTAGAACCCAACCCATCCCACCCCCTGGTAGACTTAAAAAAAAAATAATAATAATAATAAAGTAAAATAAAATAAATAAATACAGGTGCATCTCAATAAATTAGAAAAGTGTCATGGAAAAGTGTCAGTAATTCAACTCAAATTGTGAAACTCGTGTATTAAATAAATTCAGTGCACACAGACTGAAGTAGTTTAAGTCTTTGGTTCTTTTAATTGTGATGATTTTGGCTCACATATAACAAAAACCCACCAATTCACTATCTCAACAAATTAGAATATGGTGACATGCCAATCAGCTAATCAACTCAAAACACCTGCAAAGGTTTCTTGAGCCTTCAAAATGGTCTCTCAGTTTGGTTCACTAGGCTACACAATCATGGGGAAGACTGCTGATCTGACAGTTGTCCAGAAGACAATCATTGACACTGTTCACAAGGAGGGTAAGCCACAAACATTCACTGCCAAAGAAGCTGGCTGTTCACAGAGTGCTGTATCCAAGCATGTTAACAGAAAGTTGAGTGGAAGGAAAAAATGTGGAAGAAAAAGATGCACAACCAATTGAGAGAACTGCAGCCTTATGAGGATTGTCAAGCAAAATCAATTCAAGAATTTGGGTGAACTTAGGGTGAGGCTGGGGTCAAAGAGCCACCACACACAGACGTGTCAAGGAATTTGACTACAGATGTCGTATTCCTCTTGTTAAGCCACTCCTGAACCACAGACAACGTCAGAGGCGTCTTACCTGGGCTAAGGAGAAGAAGAACTGGACTGTTGCCCAGTGGTCCAAAGTCCTCTTTTCAGATGAGAGCAAGTTTTGTATTTCATTTGGAAACCAAGGTCCTAGAGTCTGGAGGAAGGGTGGAGAAGCTCATAGCCCAAGTTGCTTGAAGTCCAGTGTTAAGTTTCCACAGTCTGTGATGATTTGGGGTGCAATGCCATCTGCTGGTGTTGGTCCATTGGGTTCTTTGAAAACCAAAGTCACTGCACCCATTTACCAAGAAATTTTGGAGCACTTCATGCTTCCTTCTGCTGACCAGCTTTTTAAAGATGCTGATTTCATTTTCCAGCAGGATTTGGCCCCTGCCCACAGCGCCAAAAGCACCAAAAGTTGGTTAAATGACCATGGTGTTGGTGTGCTTGACTGGCCAGCAAACTCACCAGACCTGAAGCCCATAGAGAATCTATGAGGTATTGTCAAGAGGAAAATGAGAAACGAGACCAAAAAATGCAGATGAGCTGAAGGCCACTGTCAAAGAAATCTGGGCTTCCATACCACCTCAGCAGTGCCACAAACTGATCACCTCCATGATCACCTCCAAATTGAGGCAGTAATTAAAGCAAAAGGAGCCCCTACCAAGTACTAAGTAAATATACAGTAAATGAACATACTTTCCAGCAGGCCAACAATTCACTAAAAATGTTTTTTTTTTTTATTGGTCTTATGAAGTATTCTAATTTGTTGAGACAGTGAATTGGTGGGTTTTTGTTAAATGTGAGCCAAAATCATCACAATTAAAAGAACCAAAGACTTAAACTACTTCAGTCTGTGTGCATTGAATTTATTTAATACACGAGTTTCACAATTTGAGTTAATAAATTAACTTTTCCATGACATTCTAATTTGAGAATCACCTGTAAAATAAAATAATTTATATTAATAGATAAATAGGCACCCCATACGCCCGTAGGGCTAATCTAATGCACAAACACATAAAGTGAAAGTGAAGTGACATACGGCCAGGTATGGTGACCCATACTTGGAATTTGTGCTCTGCATTTAACCCATCCAACGTGCACACACACAACAGTGAACACACACACCGTGAACACACACCCGGAGCATGCTGCGCCTTGCTCAAGGGCACCTCAGTCGTGGTATTGAGGGTGGAGAGAGCGCTGGACATTCACTCCCCCCACCTACAATTCCTGTTGGCCCGAGACTCGAACTCGCAACCTTTGGATTACGAGTCCAACTCTCTAACCATTAGGCCAAGACTTCCCCCGAAAGAAGAAAGGTGCCTGGCAGATTATATTGAGTTTTGAGATTCTAGGAGGATTTTAAAGCACTATCATCATAGATATCTCCCAGAGTGTTTACTTTATTATGAGTCAATTGCGGACAACGAAATGGAGTACTGCCTGACAAAAGGTTATTATTGTGGAAAATAGGCGAATGCCTGTGCCATATTGTAACTAGTTGTGAACTTCTTTCAACATCCCCTCCATGTGGAGAGGAGGCGAGTTACAATGGGACCAGACCGAGATTTACACTGCCTAAGCGGAACCCCCGAAAAAACAAGATGCTTCAATTTATATGGGTAAACAATAGATTCCTCAATAGCTCTCCAAGACACAAAAGCGTCAGGATCAAACCAAACTGATAAAGGGCAGAGGGAAAGGCTTGAGCATACAGTATAAAATTAGGGAAAGAAAGACCTCCATGTAATCTACATCGTTGTAAGGTAGTCAGTTTAACGTGAGGACGTTTCCCATCCCATATATACATTGAAACACATGCATCAGCAGAAGAAGTATAGAAATTAGAGTAAAAAGAGTGGAAGGCAATATTAATGTCTTTTGAGTCTGTCATAATGAGCCCAGATTGGGATTTCACTGCTGAAATATTAGCAAACTTTTCACTGTTGCGTAATCTTAGAGCTAAAAGGTGGCTTGGTCTACTTCCTTGAAAATAATAATTCTGCCTGGATGTTTGAATCAGGAATTCTGCCCAGTAATGAATTGAGTTCGGACCTAACCACCGTGATTTTACTGAGTGTTATTGTCTGAGAAACAACATTGAGATTCTGGAGCTGATTCCAGTTCAACTATCTTTTTGTGTTGGTTTTTGAAATTTGAGTTATTCCTTATAAATCCTCTGCATTCCAAAGTGTTTGAGGATCATCCACTGAACCTTGGTTAATTTCAGTAAATTCAGCAAATTTATTTCTGAATTGATTGCGAAAGTTTTTGTCCTGTAACAATTTAGGGTTAAATCGCCATCTGGTTGCACGAGATGGCCAAGGGATCAAACATAATCTGTACAAATTTCCATCATGATCCAACAGAGATAAGGAACAGATATCAGCATCACGAACAGCTGAAGATAAAGAAGTAGAAATGAAAATATAGTAAATTCGTGAATAGGATTTATGAGTAGCAGAAAAGAAAGTGAAAGTCTTTTTCACTTAAAGACCTCCTCTTTCAAATGGGATTCTTGAACTAACACTATATCAATCTTTCTTCATATTGACTAGGTAGTATCTCTATTAAAAAAAAAAAGAAAGAGAGATAAAGAATACAACTAAAACAAATAAAATAACATCATAATCAGTCAGCAATATTGCATGCCCAATGAAAGCTTCTAGTAACTATGAATTAAGAAGTGAACATTAAAGTGAACAGTAAAAGAGACAGTCACCTAACCATTTAGAGCATGGCTTCTCCGATTAGACAGCAAATGTCCAGCTGAAGCTCACTGAGAGTTGGTGGATGAATGGGATCTGATGGGATCTTGCTTCTGGGGAGTATAGTGTTTTAGGTTCACCTTGATTGAGAATGACCTTCAACATTGCAGGATAAAGAACAAAATTCTGTATGCCAGCTTCTCTCATTTCCTTCCTAACTGGCACAAATGCACTACTTCTTTTTGCGGTGACCGGAGAAAAATCTGGAAAGAAAGTCCCTATTGCTCCGTCAGATGTTTTCACCTGGGCGTGAAGTCTGGTGGCCCACAGAATGAGCTCCCTGTCCGTGTACCGTAACAGTTTGAAGATGAAAACCCGTGGTTTAGCGTGATCTGAGGAGAGCCTTGTGTACATGCGATGCACTCGTTCCACTTCAATCTCTTTGCCCGCCAGAGACAGGAGCCACGTCGGTAGCGATCTTTTCAAAAAGCCCATAGGGTCGTCCTTTTCGGAACCTTCAGGCAATCCGACAAGATGCAGATTGCTGCGCCTATTGCCATCCTGTAATTCCACAACCTGTTGCTTGAGCGTGGCTACACGCCTATCGTGATCTGCGACAACTTTCTTTTGTTCTCATCTCCCCTGTAAGAAGATCCAATTTAGAGCATAGCGACTGAACAACTGACATGTGAGAAGCGAACTTGTTCCGCATCGCTGTCAACTATGTTCTTAGAATGTCCTCAAAGTGTATAACAGTGTTCGCCATCTTGTCCATTGTATCACTTGCGATCGGTGACTTGGATTTCTTCTTAATCTGAGAAGCCGACGGAGACAACTCCTGCTGTTTCCGTTTGTATGCCATCAGGGAAAGTATTATTAATGAATAAAACTTAAAATAAAACAAAAAAAAAATCAGTAAAAAGGGGTCAGACGTACGGAGCTCTACTCAAGTGCAACTAGGTTCATGAGCACGTCACATGACTCAACACAGTCTTAAAGGGTTACTCCACCCCAAAATGAAATTTTTGTCAGTATTTACTTACCCCCATATCATTCCAAACCCGTAAAAGCTTCGTTCATCTTCGGAACACAATTTAAGATTTTTTTGGATGACTTGTGACTGTCCCATTCATAACGTTATGGTTGAACGACTGATGGCAGATGGACTATTCTGGCAATGTTTTTTTTATGCATTTCTGTGCCTTGACAATGTTAATTGTTTAGCAGTCAATGGGACATTCACAAGCCTCCCGAATTTCATCCAAAATATCTTAAATTGTGTTCCAAAGACGAATGAAGCATTTTGGGGTGGAGTAACCCTTTAAGGTGCGGTCAGTGTTGTTGAATATATTTTTATGGCCGAAATACAGTCATTTCAGTTGGAACCCACGCAATTGGAAACTTCATATAAAGATTTTATGATTTCGCATTATCAAGATAATGGAAATTGGCCACGTTGACCGACAGAAAGATGCTTGGTTTGAAAGTGACTTTGGAGTTGTATCTTCAAACTTCACTGCTTTGCTCACAATCGCCAATCAGCCTTTTTGCCCGTGAAATTTTGCAACCACATCTGCGACCACATCTTAAATGCATATATTTGAAATTCCTGTGCAATGTTTTTATTCCCTAGTAGCTGTTTATATTGGTCTTCCCAATAACCGTCCATATGACCATATGAAGTTGGCTAATGTTTATGTATAACTTGACTCTGTTTAGTATATTTTAAAAATGAACCATAGACCAACTTCATTTCTGCCTTGCAACACCTTCTAACCCATGTTTATTTTCTACTTTTGGCCAAGAGAAATAGTTGCGTTTCTGACTTTGGCAGAAGTACGTTCTGTCTTCCCTCCAGCAGATTGGGTATGAGTAAGTTTTTCTCACAGCAGACCCCACGCCCTTCCACACTCAGCGTGCACATGCATCTTCAAATGAGTCCCATCTCTGCATTGCTATCTTCTGTTTCCTGCTGCTGGTGGTACTGATTGTTGTCTTTTTCCTTTTTTCCCTTATTTCCCCACATTGGAGTCAGTCTTTTCTTTTGAAAGTGGTTAAGAGCCCTTAAGCGATACACTCAGCGCTGACTGCATGTCAGAAGAGTACTGCTCATCCTCTCTGGTCTATCGCCTACAACCTCCGCCCTGGAAACTGGGCCCTTCAACATTCCCAATGTATTGAACTCTATGGGGTGAAGCGTCAAGCCCCAGCACTACTCCCAGTGTCAGGCATTGTAACATGATGCGCAAAGTTCAAACAGTTTCAACTTTGACTTTTTCTGCTGACCATTCAAAGCTCAGCTATTGTTTACTTATATTGTAACGTATTATGTGGACAGAGCTGGAACAAACATCAAAAAATGAAGGAAGAGAGACTGAGACTGAAACAAGGTTTTTCTAGGAATGCTAGAAACTTCCAGGCAGGTGTGTTGAGTTGGAGCTAAACTCTGCAGGATCAGGTTTGGACACCCCTGCTATAGACTGTATTGATCTGGCTACATAGATGTGAGACTATAGTTTGAATTAATCCCTTCTCTTTGCATGACACATTGACATTACAGCAGCACAGAATTGCTCTTGCAGCAATAACCTGAACATTAGCATTTGTTTCATGTGTCAGAACAGAAGAGAGGCTTTCGGGAGCATGTGTAAATTTGTCCCATTCTTTCAGTTTTCCCAGCAAAAACGTCCAAAGTCTTTCACATAAAAATCAGTCTATATATAGGCTTTCAACCTAGGAAGTCGGCCTCAGGTAAGTTTGTTACAAGTTGTTTACTCATTGGCAACAAAAAAAAAACAAATATATGAATATTCTAACATACAGCCATTTAAAAAATATTTTAAAGAAATTTTAACAATATTTTACAATATCAGCATTTTTTCAGTGTTTTTTTTTTTTTTTTTTTTTTTTTTTTGTCAAATAAATGCAGGCTTGTTTACTGAAAGAGACTATATTCAAAAATATTTCAAATCTAAATTATTCTGGATTAAATTTAAGCGAATGAATGAATGAAATGTGAGTCTAAATAAATAAAATGTATATACATTTTCACAGTTTCACAAAAGTTTTTCACTGTGATACTGCGCCACTCCAGTGAGCTCTTAACTTGAATTTTAAATCAACAAATCAGTCTATTTTTTTAGTAATCGTTCAGTCTGAATCAGATGAACTACTTAAATAAATAAATAAATCAACTCAAAAGAATGATTCATTTATTGATTCAGTTTTTGAGCTTAATTCAGTGATTCAATTATTTGATTGCAGGTTTTTGAGTTAAAAGCTCACTAGAGAGGAAGATTATGTGTGAATAATTTGTAACCTCTGACTTGCAATGTAGCACAAAAATAACATGCTGTAGACTGATAATGAGGTGTGTTTTTTTTTTTTTTTTTTTTTTGTTAGGCCTAGTTGTTTTTGAAGCTTGTTTTGTATGTTATGTTTGACTACATGATTCGCATTTGCATAATGCAAATGGGTCTTTTTGTAGTCTTGATAGGGTTTAATTTACTCCATATTTTTGAATATGGTTGCCCTCAGCTGATAATCAAAGCCATCAATAGCTGCTCAGTCAAACACGTCGTGGATATTTGCTCATGCACAAACCTGCCAGTGCGAAATACACAGCGAGTGCCTCTAGCTGTAATGCAATCCGCAGCTCGGCAGATCTCAGAAATAGCAGATTGAAGCCTGATGCAAATATCCTTGCTCTCCGCTGACCCCTCTGTCAGATTCACCAAAGCCAAATGCTTTCTACAGCGCTCTCCTCTTCGCCTGAGCACCGTTTTCTCATACTCTACTGTATGGGCACTTGGCAAGCGAACGGTGCTCTATCCGTGGGCGACGAGAGATGTTAGCGCAGCTGATTTTTCAGCTATGCATTTTGCAGTGTGCTGGTGTGAATTACCACCCTGGGATGCTTGAATGGTTAATAAGACTTCCATGAATCACATAGCAAACCTGCAACAAACTCCCCCTGTTCTTCAGATTGAGAGGTTTTGTCACGGTAGCCAAGCAAATCATATTTGTGTTATATAAAGATAACCAAACCGTCGTCTTCCCCTCTCCGTCGAGGGAAAGATGGATTGCCCCAGGGTGGATGCGAATAGGCAGGGAAATGTTATGGTAATAAGTGTAGCCTGATTCTAGGCCTGCGCTGGGTATTTTTAAGTCATGTTTTAGCAGCTTTAAGGCCTGTAGAGTTTTAATGGTTAGTAACTAGCTGCTATGGTGGGGAGGAATATCGATTTTTCAGGGTTGGTATGCATTGTATGTATTTTTGGGTGTTATGTATTGTATTGTGTGTGTGTGTGTGTGTGTGTGTGTGTGTGTGTGGTTGATCTCTGGCCTCTGATTCACACACGCTCTCTCTGGAGTGTTTTCCTCAGGCTGTTCTCTCATCATATAGATATATTTCCCCATTATTCCCACCATCTACTATCTTTACTGTATCTCTTTCTTTCTCCTCTTGTTTTCCTGAAATCGCCTCTTTCAACAGAGAAAAAAAATGGACTTTGATTTAAAGTTTTATCTGTGTTTGGTTATTATGTTTTAATTTAATCCTGCTGCTTTTCAAATGCCTGGATAAAAATATATTATGCCTGAATATGAGAATCCATTATAAAATGAAAGAAGTAACTACTATGATATAACATCAGTTTTTAATGCGTTTAAGTCATTTATAAATTTAAAAGATTTGTGTGTGTGTGTGTGTGTGTGTGTGTGTGTGCGCATATGTGAGAGAGAGAGAGAGAGAGAAAACACACTTATTTTACACAGTGTTGATGAAGAGCATATTTGAAATGAAATATTAGATGTAATGTGTGCAGAAAATAAATCAAGGTAAATATCAGTGTATATCTATAGGAAATGTATATGTATGAATGTATGTATTTATTGTTATGGTTAGAGGTCATTTGCAAATTACAATTTACCCTAAGTTTACAATCATTTGCGCTAAAACTAGAAACATTTATTAAGAAAGTAATTTGGGATTTGTTTATTTATTTGTTTGTTTGTTAGGTTTAGAGTTAACTTACAGCTACAACTAACCCTAAGTATATAATAATTTACCCCAAGACTAGAAACATTTATTAAAAAAGTAAATTGGGGCACTTTATTTATTGACTGATTGATTTAAGAGCTGCATTGGCAGGCATTTTGGATAATCATCACTCAGCATCCTTACATGTTTTAGTTAGTTAGTTAATGCTATTATGGACTTTATGGATTAAAGATGTAATTTGGAAGAAGGCTATCTCATCTTTAATGAATCCTTCTGTTCTGGGGTTGCGTTTTATTTGCTCTCAGTGACTGACTCTGCTCTCAATAGCGAGTGAGTTGTTGATTAGCTCCATAAGCTACGATCCTCTGATGGGCCTGTCAGCTTGTGTCGGCTTCCCTCTTCGTGTTCTGGTTTAATGTTCCCTGTTTGCTCTTCTTGCATTGTTTGCCAGGTTAGGTTAGCATTCTGTCAGCCAACCACATCCTATTGGCATCTCAGATCTGCAATGTAAATGATGTTTTGCAAGTTTAAGGTTTTAATTGTGTGGCAACTTTTACGACTTTGTTGGTTTGGGGCTCGAGGCGGCAATGCGACGTTCGTTTACACCCATTTAACTCAAACACCCCCCTTCCCTCCTCTCCTCTTCCTCCTCCTCCTCTTCTCCTCTCCAGCCCTGACACCACATGGAGGAACGAGGGGAATATAAACTGTTATTGTTAAAAATGTTTGTTTGCAAAGAACTTTCATCTCGTACGGCGGCCCACCCTCTTCAGCGTTTTCAACCCCAGCCGGGGCTGTGCTTTCATGTGCCGTCCCTCGACGATTCCAGCCTTTTGTATTCACTGCACAATTAATATTCACGTCTTTCTCGCTGCTTTCCTCAGGCCAGGAGCACAATAAAGAAACAACGTCACTAACTTTTTCTCCATACTTCTCAGTTGAACGCCAAACGCTGTTCGCGTGGAAAGGGAGCGGCGACAGCTGTTGATCTTTTAAACGTGGGGGTCATGTCAGATCCTGCTGCCAGTTCGTTTCACTGAGCAGTTGTTATTTGTTTTGATTGTTTTGTTGTGTTCGACCGTAATGATCAATGTAATTTATTTTGATGGTTGTCATTCAGCTGTGATATTAACTATTTATTTTTTCCAGCTAATGTGTTTGTTTTTTTTTTCTTTTCTGCTTATGCAGGTCAATCAGATTCAGAAGACCGGGATCGACCCTTTGAAAAAGTAAGTGCTCTTTTTGAAACATTTTAAAGCAGGTTCTTTTCCAAAAACTAGTAACCTGCTATTTAGACAAATTTATGTTTTAGGCTATTTAACAGAGTGAAAGGATACGCCACCCAAAAATGCTCTCATCAGTTACTCCCCCTTATTCCAAACGAGATGTATATGACTTTCTTTTTTTGAAAAATAATCTATCTCTGTGAGTCCATATAATGCAAGTGAATGGAAGCCACAATGTCGAAGCTCCAAAAATCACATACAGCCATCATGATGGTAATACATTAGACTTGAGTGGATGAATTTGCACTGGAATGTTACACTGCTGTTCAAAAATTTGGAATCAGTAAGATTTTAATGTTTTTTTTAAATTATTTTATTTATTTAATCATCAAGAAATCTCATCATCAAGGCTGCATTTATATGATTAAAAATACTTAAAAAAAACAAAACAACAACAACAACAAAAAAACAAATATTGCCAAATATTGTTACAGTGTAAAAGAACTGTTTTCTATGTAAATATAATTTAAAATATGATTCATTTCTGTGATGCAAAGATGCTCCAAGAGAGACCTACCTGTAAAGCTCCCTGAAAAACTCTGCACAAGTGCACCGAGGGCAAAAGCTGCTTTAAATGCAAAGGATGCTCACACCAAATGTTGATTTAATTTAGCTAATAGAAGTTAATTGATAAAGAAAATCTATTTATTATGACATTATTTTTGACAGAATCCTCATTTTACAACATTTTTACACGAGTGCCTAAAACACAGTACTGTAGCTTTGCAGGTAGGTTTCTTGAAGCATCTTGACGTGACCAGTTTTTCTGGGTTTAGTCTCAGTTTGTTCTGTTCCTTCATGTGATTCCAGACAGACTGATGATGATCAGATCAGATCTCTGTGTGGAGCACTGGCTGTAGCTGTAATATGGCTGTAAACTAAGCCATAGCTTCACTGTTAATTATCGATTCTGGGGTAGGGATGGTTATCGTTTACATTTTATCGATACTGATACGATACTGCTTATCGATACAGTTATCCATACTACTCTCTATAATTTGGTGCAAAAATAAATGATGTTAAAAGATGCTTTTAATATTTTATTACTGCAGTTTACAAATGCCTCCAAGCAAACAGAAAAAGGCACATAAAGCACATTTTTAAAATAAAAAGGCCCTTCAAAGAGAGAGAGATTTCCTTAGCATACCATAGCACAGGATAGGAGCACAACAGAATGTAATAGAGAATTCTGGCGTCTCTAGCGATTTTTAAGAAAATTAAAATATTGACTTTCTCAGGGAGCGGGAGTGTCCCTCTCTATTTTAGAGGGACTGTTTTTATCTACATGATAAAAAGGCTTCTTTTTAACATGTCGAATTATTTATAGTGATACTCCAATCAGGATTTTTACAGACATTCTTTCAGGGTCTGAGTTTCATTTTTGAAAATGAATTCCTCTCTTAGGTGACTCTTGTGGGAGGGAGGATTTTTTTTTTTTTTTTTTTGAGTGGTGGAGGGGGGAATTTTTAGACTTTTTTTGTTTTTTAAAAAATATGTAATTAAATGTTTAATTATTTTTGTTTTCACAATGGGGCAATTGTTCAGCGTGCAGGAGCATACAGTCTCTGGAGAGCGCACGTGTGCTGAATGGTTTAAATACTGGCCAAACTTAAATGCAAATTATAAACTTTAGTGACGATGCATGTAAACTCTGACAATTCCTGTGTCAACCGTGCAGTGTGCCGCTCGCTTATATGTGGTGATATGAAGCCATTTGCGCATTTTGAGAGGGAAAGACAGAGAGCTCGTGGAGATTCACTCGTGTTGTTTGTAAAATTACGCGCCTCAGAAAGTTTTCAAATTATTTTGTAAGTTATGTAATAAAGAAATCTGAATTGTACCACACCTTAAGCATTATAATTATTTTAACCGCTTATTGGTAGACCGGTATTGACCCAATTATGCACCGGTCCAAAAAAAAACGCCGGTCCTCGATTCCCATCCACCCTGGACTGCAGGGCCCCACGCAATTGCGTGGGTTAGTGATGCCTAAACACGCTACTGGCTGCACACGTGCCACAATATCGATACAGGTCCAGCTGTATCAATACTCGTATCGTCAAATCTCTGTGACGATACATCGTCATATCGATGTATAGAACACAGCACTACTCACAACCACTACTGCGCAGACTCGGGCTCCAAATGAACCACTACTGGCTCCAAATGACACAAGATAGCAGCGACCATAGATGTTTTAGCTTCACTTTTCTGTACTGGAAGGAAGTGGAGTTTTTTTTTTTGTTTTGTTTTGTTTTGTTTTGTTTTTTTACAGCCTATGGATAAAATAGATAGATGTTATGTAAAATGTTAATAGCAATAGGTTTAAATAGTATTTCATGCGGTAACTGTAGGGCTAATACACTAGTCCCATATGAACTGCATATGTGAATATTGTGTGGACCTATTGTTTAAATCAAATTCATTCTTTATATATTTAAATGTTTGCGTTTAGTTTCAAATGGCATCTTTGAAAATAGTATTCTATAAAAATGATTTGCATTCCGATTCTGACATCTAAAGGCACAAAAATATATATATATTTTTTCTCTTATTTCATGGATTTTACCAATTTCCCTCCACTTGTTACTAGTGTTTTTCTGTCATCACAGTGCATGCAGCTCCAAGTGAAGTAACTGTGACGTCTACTCCAAATTGGTCTATAAATCGGTAGACCGTTAGATATATGCACATACACACTGCAGAAGTGCAAAGGACTGTTAATTGCATTTAAACTTAAAAAAAAAAAGTGTTAAAGGGGTCATATTATGTTGCTAAAAAGAACATTATTTTGTGTATTTGGTAATGCAATGTGTTTACGCAGTCCGAGGTTCAAAAAACACATTATTTTCCATATACTGTACATTATTGTTGCTCCTCTATGCTCCGCCTTTCTGAAACGCGTCGATTTTTACAAAGCTCATCGCTCTGAGAAGCAAGGTGTGCTCTGATTGGCCAGCTATCCAGTGTGTTGTGATTGGCCGAATACCTCAAGCGTGTGACGGAAATGTTAAGCCCCTCACCGTATTGTGATACCATGTCCCGGCGAGACTACACACAAACAATAAAACCCACTATAAACCAGGCATTTGTTGCATTCAGTGAGGACATAATTACAGATTATAATGACTCATAAGGTCTTTTTACGCGTTTCGTTGCGTTGCGCCGCGCCGCCTAAAGATAACACCATGTCTGCATTTGTGATCGTAGGAATGCCGAACTAGACATCTGCCGGTATTCAGTAATGCGATATATCACGGTAATGAACATGCACGATATTGTTTTCGTTTGCACTTCTAAATACCGTGAATAATTTTGTTACAAATTATTCTGAATTTGGAATGCATTTTAAGAATACATTTCCCATCAACTGGTCAAAATGCACAACACCGCTGTATGCTGCGTCAAAGACGCAAATGCAGCCGTTACCCTGGAAACCCCATAAATAAAGCAGCTGCTCTACTTTCTAAAACGTATTTAAATAGCCATTCAGATTTGTGGATCTGCTATTGTGTTCATCACAGCACCAAATACTTAAATATTTAGACTTAATAGGCTATTTATTTTCAAACTTTTTTTTACATTTTAATCTGGACTACAACATGCCCAAGATATTGTTTGAAAGTGTTTTGATTCTTTATTATTAACATTAGTTAATGCATTAGTTAACATAAACTGCCAATGAAAAATTCTTCTGAACATTCATTAATCTTAGGTAGGCCTATTCCAATATTTAATAACACTTTGTTAAAATCGAAAGTTGCAGCGGTCTTATTTAATGAGCTAACATGAACTAAGACTTGAATTATTTTTAACAAAGATGAATAACTTCTGTAGCAAATGTAGCTATTGCTCATTGTGAATGTTAATGCGGTAACTAAGGTTAGCTAATGAGGTCTTACTGTAAAATGATACCTATTGGTCTTTATAGTTCTTTTGCACTTTAATCTGTCAAATTTTTAACTTCATACATTTTTTCTGTATTGCTTTATTGTATTTAAATATTCAGTTATTTTTGTTATTGAAAAAAGTTATTAAACCTGTTATACTGTATTATGACACCTTTTTTAAAACTAAATTTCAATACCGTGATAATACCGTATACCGTGATAAAAGCATTAGCAATTAATCACAACCTGAAAATTTGATACCGGCATATCCCTACGCCAAACAAACACTACTCTACACAGCTCAAAACTTGCGTTTGAATTGTCAGTAGCAAATTCTTTAAATATCGAAACATACTTACAGGCTGTGAGTCAGAAGCGCCAGACTGTCCTTGCAATGTTGCAATTTCCCCACTTTATAGTGTAAAATGCTCTGCACACACTCGAATATTTGCGGTGTACTGTTCTGGAACAGTGTTGTAAATATAACTTAACCACTGATTTTTAGTTGTGTACTCATTTGGAAGCCCAAACAAAGTACTTTCGCTTTCACAACGAAACACACAGCGTCTCCACGACATGGTGGCAGCAACAACAATACTACGGCGAGAATAAAAGTTACTCCCTCTTTCTTTGCGTATACGTTTGGGCGATGTTATGCAAATCTTCCCACACCGTGACGTAGACATGTTGGGGGCGTGTTTAAATGAGCTGTTTTAGAAGGGCGTGGCAGAGTCTTAACTTTTATAAAGAATATCTCTTTGGCTTTGAGACTTTAATCTTTGCAACTTTATCTTTATCTTGATCTTATCTATGCACAAACCGCTTGTAACACTCCAAAGACAAAGGAAAACATGAAATCGCATCATATGACCCCTTTAAAAATGTAAGTCTTCTAATATATAATATTTTATATATTTATTAAGTAGGTTGTGTCTTGTTGCTAAAACTGATGTAAAAGTCACCTGTACTTGTATTTGGGTTAATTATGCTGCTTATGTAGGGAGTAGACAATGAGGCAGTTCAGGATTTGGAGCAGAGCTACTTTATCTGTCTGTTTCAATCCTTTCTTTTAATGGAAACAATTTGATGTTGAACTTCAAATATTTTCCATCTGAGGTATCATCTTCCACTGGACATCTGTCCTGGAACTGATTATGCCTTTTGAATCACTGTTCATTAACAGTCCATATATGTGTGATCTGAAGATATTTATGAATGCTGGCTGGAATTGTGTTATTGTCTTTAAACACCTGGAATCAATCTGCGTGTCCTCGGCGGAGAAAATCTGCGCTGTTCTATTTCAGTCGGAACCGATATATTTATTGCGTAACAGAACTACAGACAGGCTGCTGCAATTAATGAATATGTGGAAGGTGTGTTAATGACTTTCTTTCAGGTCGCCAGACTTCCTCTCAGCTGCGCGCATTAAAAGCGCCAAGCGTTATATGAGAAATGCTCTGACGGCTGCAGGTCTGTCCTGAATGAAAGAGTGCGTCTGGAGGAAAGTTTATTTGGCTGTCCGCCCCTCCACTCCTCTCTCGCCCCCATGAGTGCTATTCCATGCCTCCGTTCTCTCGTGGGACGGGCCGGAACAGGAAGCAGGCCTTAACGAGCGACTAGGAAGAGGAGTGGGTGCGGAGACACTCCTAACAAACGCCTCTGTGTGAGTGTGTGTGTGTGTGTGTGTGTGTGTGTGTGTGTGTGTGTTCTTGGGATTCTTGGAGCGACTTCTTACTCCACTTTTGTTCCTGAAGGATGTGCTGATTCGTGTTAAATTATATAAGAAATAATTATATTGTTATTTTATTACTTTACCCTTGACCACAAAGAGGTTTTGGTCAGCTCTGGTGAAGCCGTACAGCTGTTGTGTGTGAAGAAAGACAGCGAGTCAGAGGAAGATGGATAGAAAGTGTTTTCTGGTTGTGTGTGTGTGTGTGTGTGTGTGTGTGTGTGTGTGTGTGTGTGTGTGTGTGTGTGTGTGTGTGTGTGTGTGTGTGTGTGTTTGGTGGCAGGATGGAATGGTTCTCATTTCCGCTGGCTGGTGGGTGTGTGGCGGACGTGTGTGTAGGCTCTTACTGTGGCCTCAAGCCCAGAAACACACACACTCTCATGTACACGCAAATACTATAAGCACAGTTGAAGCTTTAAACAGCAGAGTAAACCCTGCTCAGCGTACACACACTCTTGCTTATACACATGCAAACTCACAGCTGACCACTTCTTTTCCGCAAGCTAACAAATATGACTGCTTGAAAGTAAGTGGAGATATTGAACACTGATTCTTGAGTGATTCTCACAGTTCTTGAGAAGTATCTAATCATGTTGCAGTTCAAAACCATAATTATTATTTAAAGAAATAAAGTGTTTTTTAGGACATAAACATTTTATTTATTATTTTAGAACATCCCTTGGAAATCATTGTTTGGTGCTCAGTTATCATAAATTATTATTGGTGCTCAATTATTAATAATGGTTTTTATTATCAAAGTTGAAAACAGTCATTGCTGCTTAATATTATTGTGCAAACTGTGATACATATATTTTAAGAATTCTCTGATGAATAGAAAGTTCAAAAGAACTAAATTTATTTGAAATAGAAATCATTTGTAACATCATAAATGGATTTACTGTCACTTTAACCATTTTAATGCATCCTTGCTGAATAAAACTATTTATTTCTTTTATTTATATATTTATTTATATTTGTTTTTTTTAATGATTTGAAGGATCATTTGACATCGATTCTGAAAATTTAGCTTTGCAATCACAGGAATAAATGTAATTAAAATGAAATTAATTAATTAATTAAAATATTTAAAATAAGTATACATTTTTTAAAATGAAATAAAATAAAAAATGTAAATATTTGAAGATTTATACATGAAGGCAATATTTGTTACACCTCCTTTAATATATCAGGAGTAACAGGAGTAATACTTTATTAAGAATACAGTAAGAGTCTTCATAGAATAAAATCAAAAAGTCTAGTAAAACACCAGGATTAGTGTAACAGTAATGGGAATATGGGGTGAAAATGTGCTTAACTGTCATGAAAATAATGTGACTGTATCACTGTCACTGCAAAAAATCTTATAGTAAGCTTATTTTTCAAGAGACACACGTGCGCACACACACACACACACACACACATACATATACATATACATATATACATACACACACACACAGTACACACAATACACATGTAAAAACATGTGCCAAATCGGTTGTGCGGAGCACTCTGCTGTAGTGACCCCTGATAAAAGGGAGCAAGCCGAAGGAAGAGAGAGATATATATACACAATACACACACACACACACACACACACACACACACACACACACACACACACACACATATACATATACATATACATATACATATACATATATACATACACACACACACAGTACACACAATACACATGTAAAAACATGTGCCAAATCGGTTGTGCGGAGCACTCTGCTGTAGTGACCCCTGATAAAAGGGAGCAAGCCGAAGGAAGAGAGAGAGATATATATACACAATACACACACACACACACACACACATATGTATATGTGTGTGTGTGTGTGTGTATAAATTTATATATAAGATTTAATGTATTTATTGTGGAAAAATTATAATGTATTATTTTAATTGTGAAGAATTATACGTCATATACATTTTAATGGATGTTAACTTTAAAAAAAATTTTTTTTAAAGTTGTAGAATAGGAACAATATTGTGTTAAAAGGGATAACGGGATAATGTCACTATGCAAAAAAATTTAATGGGCCTAAAAATGTTTTTTTTTTTTTTTTTTTCCTCCTTCATGCACAATATAATTTGTCAGTGAAAGATGACCTGGACATGTTTTTGTGAGCGTCACCCACAGATGTTTTAGAGCATCGACTCTTTCAAACTTAGTATGCATCCATATCAAGCATGCTGGAAATCTCATATTTAGCTTTAAACAAAACAGCATTCTTTTAGTCTCGCCTCCAGTGGAATCCTTAAAACACACTGGCTTTGTTTTCTGCTGTGCTGCAACACATTTAATCAGCCGTAAGCCAAGATACCATGAAAGACAAGATTCCATTAGTGCATGAATAGCTCAGCGTTTCTCGCTTCTTTCTCGTTGTTCTCCCAGTGTTCATGGGAGGAAAGTATTTATAATGTGATCCCTCTGAAAAGCTGTTGAAACTCTAATGGCTTCAGACAGATGTCGGATCTCTTAATGTGATAACTCATTTCTAAACCAGGTGAGTGCGTGCCTCTCGCTTTGAGTGTGTGTTTTGTCTGCGCTAACAGAAGTCAGCAACAGTTTTGAATCGCACGAGTAGCACAATTATATCTGCTGGGCGATATGCATTAGGGGAGGTTTTTTTGACTCTGTTCATTGAAGTCTTTGTTGATCAAGATGGAATGTTGTTTTTCTGATATGTGTAAAGGCGAGATATCTTAGTAATAGTGATGCTTGTCTTAGCAAACACCACTAACTATTGCTCATATGTATGGCTTTATTCAAATCCCCAACAGTGAGTGTTCAGCTTTGGGTGCTTAAAGGAACACTCCACTTTTTTTGGAAATAGGCTCATTCTCCAACTCCCCCAGAGTTAATAAGTTGAGTTTTACCATTTTTGAATCCATTCAGCCGATCTCCGGATCTGGCGATAGCACTTTTAGCATAGCTTAGCATAGATCATTGAATCCTATTAGACCAGTAGCATCGCGTTCAAAAACGATCAAAGAGTTTCGATAGTTTTTAAATAGAGTCGAGTTTTAAATAGGAAAACTATCGAAACTCTTTGATCGTTTTTGAACGCGATGCTACTGGTCTAATAGGATTCAATGATCTATGCTAAGCTATGCTAAAAGTGCTATCGCCAGATCCGGAGATCGGCTGAATGGATTCAAAAACGGTAAAACTCAACTTATTAACTCTGGGGGAGTTGGAGAAATGAGCCTATTCCCAAAAAAAAGTGGAGTGTTCCTTTAACTCGTCCTGCAGTGTGCTACAGACATGGACGATACGATACCCCAAATCATGTGACTTGTTGAAGAGAGATACTAGTACAGTTTTAATCATTTAAGTAATCAGAATTAAAGGGATAATTCACCCAAATATTATATTGTGTCATCATTTTCTCGGTCCATGTACGTACAAAAATAGCCGAAACATTTTTCAAAATACCTGCATGCTTAGAGCATGAGGTATTTTGAAAAATGTTTCGGCTATTTTTGTACGTACATGGGACCCCATTGACTTTCATTGCATAGACAACAGCAGACAAAAATGCAAAAGAACACTAAAACAAAACAAAAGCAGCTAAAACAAAAAAACAAACCGAAGCAACTCAGCAAAAAAAAAAAAAAGAACATAAAACAACTCAACAAACAAAACAATAACTCGCAATGCAAAAATGCAACAAAAGCAACACAACATAAAAACAAAAATAATACGCAAAAACAAAAAATACTCAATAAAAGCAAACAGAAAAACAAAACTAAACCAAAAAAACACAATGCAAAAATAACCAAGAACAATACAATATATATGTACAAAAACAACTCAACAAACACAAAAACAAAAGTAAAAAAAAACATATACAAATATATCAAAGAACAACACAACAATAAAACAAACAAAAAACGCAACACAAAGCAAAAACTACCCAAAAAAAAAACTGAAAAATAACACAATGCAAAAATAAAAACAACACAGCAAATGCAAAAAAAAAAAAAAAAAGACAACACAATAATAAATCAAATACAACACAGAAACAAAAAAGAACAACTCGATGCAATGCAAAAATAAAAAAACAACACTAAAACAAATAAAACACAAAATGGCAATGCAAAACAAAAACAACAAAAAAAAACTCAAAACTTTGCAAAAATAACACATACACACGAAAACATAAATCAAGAAAATGGAAACATTTTTCAAAATATCATCTTTTGTGTTCTGTGTTGAAGAAAGGCAGTCTTGCAGATTTGGGATGACATGATGAATGAATAATGACAATTTTCACTTTTGCCTGCATTATCCCTTCATGATTTTCACCTTCCAGACAATAAAATGGGTGGAACAATCCCATAAACTTACATTTGAAGGAGTGACCCGAGCCAGAATGTCATAGAGACTTGGGTGGGCTCTTGTGACTTGAGCCAGTACGTAACCACCCTACAGCAAACACCCTGGCATTGTCAAATGCAAGCAGAGAGATGCCATACTGTATGTTTAGAGTCTCCTGTGCTGCTTAAAAGAGAGACAGGGCTGGTCAAACACGCGGATCTGATTTTTAGAAACCGAAAATCTAAAATAAAGGCCTCGCTTCTCAGGCATGACACAGCACCCAGCGTTACACCCCACAGTACAGTGAACTCTGTAAACTCTTGCACAGACGTACTGTCACGCTGTCCTGTGGACAGAGCAAGGGTAGCTGCAGCGGTCATCCCGTCCAGACTCTGGTTTGGCTCGCAGAGCTGCGTGTGTGTGTGTGTGTGTGTGCCGCTGTTGCAAACAGCCGACTGCGATTTCGTCCAACTGTTATTTCTGTCATTCTCTGTCAAGCGGCCACCACACCCGCAGCCAGACGAGACGGGTGTTAAATTATACAGCCGACCAGTGAGGTGGAGCTTAAGTAAGTGTGTGTGTGTGGAGTCATGCGGATGTTCAACGAAACATCAAGAGAGCTTTTAGACGGGCCGGGCACATGACCGTGTGTTTGGGTTGTGCCGAGTCAGACGGGCCGTCCTCTAGTCCGTCTGAAGCGTTCGTCTAGATTACAGCGAGTGTTTTTAGATCGCTTACTTCCAAGAACAACACCCGTGAACTGTCATTATAGACGGAGCAGGCAGTAACCTGCACTAAACCTGCTTTCAGGGGACAAAAGATGTAAATTTCACCTGGAATATTCCATGTAACGTGATTAAGTTTTTATTTCACAAATATAGTGTGGGTGGATGTAGAATAGATAAATAGATGATGCTTGTGCATATGTGATGGGTCATTGCCCCGACATTTTTTATTTGTTCTACTTTGTCAAGATTTTCAGTGATTTCTGACTTAAGTTTCAGTCATACAAATTATTACTTTTAATGTTTTTACCATGCCTACTAAGGGTGTGTGATTTGAGGAAATGTACAGATGATAAAGCCATCTATTAAACTGTGTTTTTGTATTATTTTATCATTACTTTTATCTTTATTTTATTATATTTGACATAGCTTAGGTTTAAAATATTATTTGCTTATTTATTTTTTTAACAATTTAATGTTGCTGGCTTATTGTGAGTGACTAAATGGAGTGACTACAAAAATGTTATGCATCATAAATAAACCGCTCATTGTGAATGTAATTTTATGGTCGAACATAATGCATGCATCCAGCTGGCCAAATCCTATTTTCATTTTCATTTTCATTTAATTTAATTTAATTGATTTTAGGAACAGTGTGTCTTCCATTTCTGGAAAAATAATGGATTATGTAGTAAATGTATTGTATTATTTTTTAATTATTTTCTTGAATTGGTCAAATAAATCACTGAATAATTTATTAGTGAATCATTCTAAATTAAAAAAAATTTAAACTCTTGATTAATAATCAAAAATGGCTGTTTTTTTGTTTGTTTGTTTGTTTTTTTGTTGTTGATTTTGTCATTTTAAGGTTGTATTATATTTGCATGATGTTTTATCCAGTTGTCACACTTGACATTCGTGCCAAGAAAAGAGATAGAAGAGAGTCATTGGGCCAAGGTGGTGTTTTATAAATAGAGGGTGCGCGTGGGTTGTGGGGCTGGGTCCTGTGACGTTGCCACAGTGATATTGTGCCGCTCCCTTCTTTACTTCCTGTGGGAAACAATTTAGGGCTTGTCTTAACACAGCTCCACATGGTGAAGCCACTCACTTTCTCGCTCTCTCTCTCTGATTTTCTTGTAGTTTTCCTTCACTTTCACCTCACGTAGCTCATCACTTTCTTTACTAATTTGACAGATTGGTCTTACCTGACCCAAAAGTTTATGGATCACCTCTCGCAGCTTTACGGAAAATATTCCCATAAAACCTTCAGAAAACAGCTGAAGTTGATCATAACGATCTGGAATTTAAACTCATTTTTTTCTGTTAAAGTATATGGCTGTCAATAGAATAAAATAATCACTATTAATGTCATGATTTCTCATAATGAAATGTTGACATCCTTAGTCAGTAACTTATTAATCTTTTTAAGTGCAAGTCCTGCATTATCAATTATTGAATGGCTTTTATCATCAGTGCTCATTATCCTAAAGAAAAATGTTATCAAAAGCATAAATCATTTGTTTAGCCTTTCAGTTTACAAATGTCATCCAATAAAATCTCCTATAAGTTCAGACCGCTACATTATTTCCTGAATATTGTTTTTTCAGAAGTGCGTTCTAATCTAATTCTAATCTGTTGTAATTTTTTTTTTTCAATGTTAAACAACCTTCAGAGATTTGAGATTTCTTTTTTTCTTTTTTTTTCTTTTTTTTTCTTTTTCCCTCCCCCACATGGTGTTTTCATAATTATTTTCTTGAAACATCTGGCTAATGTGACCAAAATTTTAATTATCGGTTTATTCAAATAGACTCCGTTGTTAACAACCTCAATAAAAGTGAGCAATTTAGGCTGCAGCGTTGGCCATTTCAGTTTAACCGCAGGCCACTTTACACATCGCATCTTCTCCTACTGAAGATGCGTCACGCACAGTCAACTGCAGAAGACCTACAGATGCACCTTACGGAGTTTCTTCACCTAAATCCCCTAAATAATGCACATAAGAACATACATTTATAGCTCCTTCACCCTAAAACTGTCCTCCTACTTCAAGGCTTGTAGCTTATGTGAAGTAAGTCTCTTTTTTTCAGTAGTTACAAAGAACAAAACAGTGTGGGTCATGTGTTTGTGCTGTTCCTCAGTGCTCCCAGGCGATGCAAAGTCGAAACGCAGTCAGGCCTCAAACCAAAGCGGCCGACTCTGTTGCTAAGTTACAGTTTAGAGTTTTCCTATTTTTAGTTTCCTGAGACCAGGCTTCTCACCCAGAGATTATATTTTCATTTGGAATAGAAACAATAAAAGAATCCAAGTGAAATGCCTCTGTGCCATTTGTGTGGCTGTAATTAAGTGATCCTGTTAAAATGGGCTAATGCTGCATGGACCTCCTCATCACATTATTAAACGATTTTTGTCATGGAACAAATGCTGTGGTTTGCTGTGTTCAACACACTCTATTGATTTCCCTCTCCACGTAGACTGTGAAACACTGTAGAGTTTAACACCTAAAGGAATGAATAGATATTTTTAAAATGATGTGAACCCATAAGATGAAGAGTTCTAGAAAATACAGTATGGCTGGTTGCTCCCTGTTGATCAACCTGTTGTGAAAATTCAGTGGCTCCTCCAGAGCTGGTGGGGGCAGCAGAGAGACAAGTGTTGTTGTTGTTCAGAAAAACAAAATTTGCATTTTTAAAACTGATAAACTGATATTAGTAATTGTAAGTCAATGAGCTACTTGTTGGGGTAATTCCTTTAGAGGTCGACAGTCTTGAGCAGATCACACACTACAAGAAAACCCAGCCAGTTTTGTGCCAAATTCTCCCCTTCTTACAATCCTAGTCCCAGTTATTTTGTTTTATCAGATTTCCCTGTGGTGTGAAATGTGTAAAAGGGATAGTTCACTCAAGAAAAAAAATAAATAAATAATTACCCCATGATTTACTCACCCTCAAGCCAGGTGTATATGACTTTCTTCTTTCAGGCGAATACAATCTGAGTTATATTAAAAAATGCTCTGGCTCTTCCAAGCTTTTTAATGGCAGTGAATGGTCGTCGAGATTTTGAAGCAAAATAAAGCATGTAAATCCATCATAAAAAGTGCTCCACGCCACTCCAGGTTTTAATAAAGGCCTTCTGAAGTGAAACGTTGCATTTTTGTAAGAAAAATAACCATATTTAAAACTTTATAAACCGTAATCTCTAGCTTCTGCTAACTGTCGTACGCGCGTTCACGAGAGGGTGGCATTCCAGCGAATGACGTAGGTGTATTCTGCGTTTTCGATGAAGCGGACACCCGACAGGGAGGAAAATCATGGAAAAAATGTGGGCTACTTTTGAATATCTGTTGGTCTGTTTTTTTTTTTCTTTCTCAGACTTGGCAACCCTTGCCTCCAGCTCGTGCTGTAACATGTTCACGCGCCTCTATGACTTCATCCAAATATTTTTTTCTTTTATTTCCACAAATTTTCTGTAAAAATCAGTCCAAACACTCTTATCGTCATTTCTTCTTGCCCGTTGTCCGCCCGTTGTTTACTCTAAAGTCATGTTTTCCCGTGTTCCCGTACTCTGTTTTGTTTGTGAATGGAATCTTTGTGTTTAGTGTGCCATCTTGGTCACATCGCTGCACTCCACACACTATAAGAACAAAACAGTTAAATCTATGAATGTTTTATCGTTATTTTTGTGGTCTCTTACATTTTGAAAATCTGAGAAGATTTTAATCTTTTAGTGTGTGCCAGACTTTAGCTGTTTTGTTCATTTGAGCTGTGGCTATAACAGTTTCTCGTCGTAGAAACAATCTTTCCTCATAACGCAAACATGGCAAATATCTGTGTAAATCTTTGAATGTGACGGTTTTATGAACGTTTTTTGTGCTTGTTACTTTGTTGACGTGTTATTTGAAAATCCTCTCATTAGTTTCTCACCCTCAAGTTGATCCAAACCTGTATGAGTTTCTTTCTTCTATGGAATGTTAAAGAAGATATTTTGAAGAATGTGTGTAGCCAAACATCTGTTGGTCCCCATTGACTTCCATAGTATGGAACAAAAAAAAAATACTATGGAAGTCAATGGGGAACATCAACTGTTTGGTAACACACATTCTTTAAAATATCTTCTTTAGTGTTCAGCTGATGAAAGAAACTCATACAGGTTTGGAAAAACTTGAGGGTGAGAAACTGATGAGAGGATTTTCACTTTTGTGTGAACTGACCCTTTAATGATTTGCCTTGTAATGTATGTCTGTGTTATGTGCACATTGATCATGTTCTCTGTCTGTGCTGTGTGTACGCAGGTACAGCAGTGTGTTTCCCAGTCTGAACATGGCGGTAAAACGCAGGGAACAGGCTCTTCAAGATTATAAGAGACTCCAGTCTAAAGTGGAGAAATATGAAGAAAAAGAGAAGACGGGGCCCATCATGGTCAAACTCCATCAGGTACAACCAGTTCTTCCATTCAAGACAGGACTTCCTTTCCGAGAGCGTCGTAATTTCAGCCATTCATTTTTCGATGAGTGACTGATCGCCTACTAATACCAGAAATCCTTTAATTGAAGTTAGTTCACTCAGCGGTCATGTTGGTAACGCCCCAGGTAGCTGTTTTCTGTGTAGATAAAACATAAAACATACAGCTCTTGTCTGCTTGAATAGGGAAAGATAGACATCAAATCGGTAACATTTTAATTTAATGCAACCTTGTTACACACTAAATGTATTTACGATAGTAAAAACAGTAAATTAAAAATCAAACCCTAACCCTTTGGTACGTATATGTTGTTAATTAATATTACCCAGTGTTTATTTGTGCAGTTACACTGTAACAAGGACACATTAAGTAATATCTCATATCTTAAGGCTTGTTTGTTCTGAGTGTGAATTTTCGAAATGTTCATCGGGACAAGTTTTTTTAAAATTAATCTCTGAGCTTCTGTCTTAAAATTCACCCTGTGTATGAGGAGCTATAGAATATAAAACCATATCCACAACAAATGTATCAAAAAGGTCATATGGCATATAACTTGCTGACAAAATACAGCTATTTTTAATACATAATATTCATTAAGTTAACACCATATTTTTGCTGTAGTAGATTACTGCCGTACAGTTGTTTATTCCAAAATTTGCGTATGCACATATAAACAGTTACGTCCTGTCATACCCCTATTTAAGCACATAAATAACCAGAGATCATATTGTACTTTTTATTTTAAACGAGAGAGACAGTGTTAATTTTGTCCTTTGTCTGCATCAATTTTGTTATCAGACCTCATGAAATTTCCACAGGAAATGATATTCAGAACTCATTTCACTTCTATGACATGCCGTATTTCTGAGTGAAACAGGATATTGGTTCCAAAAAGAACAGGAATGTGCGTTACGAAAGCAGATAGAGAAAATTAAGCTCTGTGACCAGCAAAAGTTTATGATTCTTACACATTTTGTTGATTATGATACTCCTCACAAATTAACACAAACTTAATTTTGAAGCCTAAATACAATCAGCAGAAGTAATAAGCTAAACGTACGTTATAATCAAACGACATCACAGTCACATGACCTCAAAGTCACATTACTAAGCCTCCAACAACTCGATCTTTAAAAAAAAAAAAAAAAAAAAAACATTTTTCCTGAATGTTTGAGTGTCTAACATGATTACAAGCACAACGTGGCTGTGAAAGTGACCTTATTTCAGGCATTTATCCAAAAATCCATTCAAAAAACCCACTGACTTTGAGACTAAGGAGCCAGAAGTGGTAAAAAGCTCATTTCTGGGTTTCAGCCTCCAAAATACATCATCCTTGCAACACCATTTTGACTTCATTTTGACTTTAACTGGGGCTCAAAAAGACACAAAGCCACCTGAACTACGAAACACTTCACACAAAACAGTTTTTCTCTAGTCTTTATACATCTTCCTGTAGTGGATGCTTGTAGTCGAGTATGCTGGACCTTAAGAGTCATCGGGTTTATTATCATCCGTCCACTCGCGTACAGTTCTGGCGGGATTTTTTTAGCACGCAGCAACAAGTGAAGGAAGCTGCGCTGGATAGGTGCAGAAGTATTCAGAGCACATGTATACATGCGAGCGAACTCACCCACGCATGAGAAACAGCCTCTCAACTCAGCTGCACTTTTTCAAGAGGCTGCGCTCAACACACACTGCGGGATAATTGGGTTTCGCACACACACACGCTCACTCGCGTACAGTAACACGATCCAGCGAACGCGAGCAAACAATAATTGTTTGTTCTTTTTGTTGCACACTTCTGGGTCATTATGCATGTGTATGTTGACACGTGAAGGACTGTACGTGCACAAACAGATAGAGACAGATGCCTGGAAAACTTCAACATACATGTACAGCCCATCGCCCACACACACACTGAAGGACTCAGCAGGGCCGTAGAGGATAGGAGAACTGATAGTGTGTGTGTGTGTGTGTGTGCAATCACATTTACACACGGCCTGTGTCATATATAGAAAGCAGGTCATATCCTAGCAGAGGTCAGCACTTATAGATTGCTTTCCCCTCCCTTCCGCTGTGCTGATTGGTGATTGCATCATCAACATTGCTCTTCCCCACCTCCACACCCTTGAAAATATCCTGGCCTCATACAATTTTTTTGTTATTATTCTAATGACACACCATAACAGCATGCATTAATATTTGGCAAGTCATTCTGGAGTAGGCAGTAGTCTTGGTTTTATTCATTGCTGCATTACACGTGTGTGTGTGTGTGTGTGTGTGTGTGTGTGTGTGTGTTCTGCTTTTAGGCCAGGGAAGAGCTGAAGCCCGTCAGGGAAGACTTTGAAGCCAAGAACAAGCAGCTGTTGGACGAGATGCCCAAGTTCTACAACAGCCGCATCGACTACTTTCAGCCCAGCTTTGAGGCTCTGATTCGAGCTCAGGTGAGCATCAAATGCACCCAGCTCAGACGCAAAATAACTCAAACTAAAATACAGCATGTCTGTTACGTGGGCCATATCATGGATTTTCTGGGAACATACTTTTTTATATTTTGTTTTAACACAACAAAAAAATCCTTCCTCACTCTCACACACACACGCATTGGATTTCCATTATTTATATATATATACACAGTATCTCACAAAACTGAGTACACCCCTCACATTTCAGCAACCATTTTAGTATATCTTCTCAAGGGACAATTCTATAGAAATGAAACTTGGATATATTTTAGAGCAGTCAATGTGTAACTTGTATAGCAGTAAAGATTTACCGTCCTCTGAAAATAACTCAACATACAGCCATTATTGTCCAAAAATCTGCCAACAAAAGTGAGTACACCCTACGTGATAACAGCTATACGTCGTTTAACCATGCAAAGCCACATGTCCTATTCATCATGTTCATGTTTTTGTCTGCTTGACAGGACCATACAAATTTGTGTATCTTGTTTTAGAGCAGTTAAAATTTTGTGCTTTGAGTACAATTCTTTCATACTGACCACTGGATGTCCAACATGACACCTCATGACAAAGAACTCTGAGGATTTGAGAGTTAGAATTGTTGTTCTCCACAAAGATGGCCGAGGATGTAAGAAGTACATTGGCCAGTGGCATACAGAGGTTTTCCAAGACTGGTTCCACTCTGAACAGGCCTCGCAAGGTCGATCAAAGAAGTTAGATCCTTGTGCTGTGCGTCAGGTGCAGAAGCTGGCTTCGAAAAACAGACGCATGAGTGCTGCCAGCATCGCTTTAGAGGTTGCAGAAGTGGAAGGTCAGCTTGTCAGTGCTCAGACCATACGCTGCACACTGCAACAAGTCGGCTTGCATGGCCGTCGTCCCAGAAGGAAGCCTCTTCTGAAGCTGGCTTACAAAAAGCCAGCAAACAGTTTGCTGAAGACAACCTGTCCAAGAGCATGAATTACTGGAACCATGCCCTGTCGTCTGATGAGTCTAAGGTAAACTTGTTTGGCTCAGATGGTGTCCAGCATGTGTGGTGACGCCCTGGTGAGGAGCACCAAGAAAATTGTGTCTTGCCTACTACAGTCAAGCATGGTGGTGGTAGCATTATGGTCTGGTGCTGCATGAGTGCTGCTGGTACTGCGAAGCTGCGGTTCATTGAGGGAAACATGGATTCCAACATGTACTGAGACATTCTGAGGCAGAAGGTGATGTCCTCCCTTCAGAAACTGGGCCGTACAGCAGTTTTCCAACATAATAACGACCCCAAACAGCAAGGCAGCTGTCATCACTCCGCCAAGATGACAGCTGCCCTGCTGATGAAGTTTTAACATGTTCACTTAGGGTGTACTCATTTTTGTTGCCAGTTATTTAGACAACAATGGCTATATGCTGAGTCATATTTAGAGGACAGTAAATTTGCACTGCTATACAAGCTGCACATTGACTACTCTAAAATATATCCAAGTTTCATTTGCGTAGTATTGTCCCTTGAGAAGATATACTAAAATTGTTAAAAAGGGGGAAAAAATACAAAAGTAGAGGATAAAATTTAATACTTGCAAACTTTCAAAAGATGACTAACTGGTGAGCCAGCTGGTAGCTTTTTTAACATTTTTTATAAAATAAAAGTAGATGATCAAGTATGACAATAGACGATCAAGTATGAAGTAGAAATACTATAACAATGTCTCACTGTACAATATATGATGCTGATCAAGTGTACTGTGCAAATTATGTATATTGGGACAAAAATATAAAAAACTAAAATAAATATTAGACAAAAATCGTAGTCAAATATTTTACGTATTTTACATGAATATGTATAAAAATAAGGAAATAATAAAAAATTCATTGTTGTGGCTGTAATCAAATATTTACAGCTGGTATATGCATAAAAGTTGAAAGTTAAAGTTGTCATGGTAAAATGTTATACGATATTCATTTAACAAAAAGTTGAATTTTTTTTGTTTGTTTGTTTTTAATAAGAATCAAAAGCCAAAAATCTAAATCAATAAAAATCAAGTTTGAAGAAACACCCTCACACACACACACAGTAGTAAATTTTAAAGCTTACGCTCCCTCCACCCAGATCTAATGTGATTAACCCTGAGTAACACACACACACACACACACACACAAAAACACTCCTTTATGCTGCGCTCACACACTGTCTCACTCTACACATTTCCCCTCTCTCTAATGTGATTAACCCCCACAATCCTGCCTGCTTATGTCCACAGCTCAGTCTGTGTGTTATTTTAAGGAGAGTGTGTGTGAGAGGGAACTAAACATTAGAATCTAATGAATGTAGTAAAAGAGGAAAAGCCAAGTCAACACACACAGTCTTGTCTTCAGGACATACGCATTTACCCCCTCTCTGATATTTTCACAGTGTTAGGATGTTAATATTATTCCCATGCCATGATGTTATTTTGCATGAGCACCCCCCCCCCCCCCCCACCACCACCACCACCAAAAAAATGGATACTTTAGCGACGTTCTGTTTTAACAATCTCTCCATTCCTGGCTTGATGGATAATAATAAATTCATATTCTTAAAGGTGTCCAAATGATTTTTGGTGCACCTGTGTGTGTGTATAAGTGGAGATGATGTAGACATCACACATGATATCAGTACACATGGGCTTAAACTTTAACATAGTTGCGTTAAGAAGCATAAACAATAGTATGTTTTAAACTAATGGATCACCTCTGCTGTCATCTGCCTCTTGAGTCAAACGTATCCTGTAAGTACGGTGGATATAACCTATTTTACACAGTGTTTTACAACACTGACTTAACTGTGAGCTGGTGTTAAAGCTGAATAGTCTAAGCAGGCCTTTTCTTGGTGGGTTAATCACATATTTAAAAGCCATAATCTTCACAGCTCAGGGCAGAGCGGGCAGTCGAGATCTGTCAGGTCTGAGTCTGTCAGGACCTGATCCCAAAAAATGCCATCCTGAGAGAGAGCCTATCCTAACTGTCTACTTGAACATGCACTGTTGTTGTAGGTCTGGTATAACAGATGCATTACGTAGTAAATTGTATGAAAATTATTATTTCAAATGTTATTAGATTGAAGACTAATAACTACATTTATACATTTTTTTTTAAAAAAATGTTGCTATATTACAGTAATCAAAATGAGAATATTTTACATCTGAAATGTTTTTGACTGGTTTTGAGATTTACCCACATAGTATTCATTACTTTCTAGAAAGTTTAAATGAAGTGTTCAGATTTTTCTTTGCTCATTTTATGTTTACTTAATTTAGGAGATGATTCTTAATGTGAATGTGTCAAGTGTTAATGGGTTTGATTTTGTGTTATCTGATTAGCCTGAGAAGGATTAACCAAACAGGAAACAACCTTCATGACGACAAACAATGCCGTCATACACACAGTGAGCCTAAAAGTCGCTTGGTAGCTTGTACTACTCATGTAGGGCATGCATGTTTGAATCTGGCCTCCATCGCATCTCAATTCCATCTCGACAATCTTAAAAATAAAGGTTCTTTATTGTCATGGTTCCATCAAGAACCTTTAGCATTCATGGAACCCTTCAATCACACACATTCTTTATAGTGGAAAAAGTTTCTTTAGATTATGAAGCTGCAGCTGCAGCTCATCCAGAACGCTGATGCCAGGGTTCTGACTAGAACCAGAAAATTTGAACATATCACACCAGTCCTCAGGTCCTTACACTGGCTTCCAGTTACATTTAGGATTGATTTTAAAGTACTTTTACTCGTTTATAAATCTCTAAATGGCCTAGGACCTAAATACATTGCAGATATGCTCACTGAATATAAACCTAACAGACCACTCAGATCATTAGGATCGAGTCAGTTAGAAATACTAAGGGTTCACACAAAACAAGGGGAGTCTGCTTTTAGCTATTATGCCGCCCGCAGTTGGAACCAGCTTCCAGAAGAGATCAGATGTGCTAAAACATTAGCCACATTTAAATCCAGACTCAAAACTCATCTGTTTAGCTGTGCATTTGTTGAATGAGCACTGTGCTACATCCAAACTGATTGCACTGTATAATCACTTTCTATTCTTAAATGTTTTAAATTCTTTTTAAATCAATTTTTAAATCACTTTGTTTTTATTGTTGTGATTATTATTATTTTTAATTTCTTGTTGTTATTATTATTTTTAATGACTATTTCACTTCCTTTTATGTAAAGCACTTTGAATTATCACTGTGTATGAAATGTGCTATATAAATAAACTTGCCTTGCATATGAAGTGTTCTTCACACTAAGAAAAACAGTTATTTTAAGAACTGTTCACTAAAATGTTAAGGAACCAAAAATATTTATTTAATGGCATCACTGCGAGGAGAAAAAAAAAAAACTTTTCAAAACTGTATGATAATATTTTCACCTTTCGGTAATGCTAAAAAAGTGGCTGATGAACCAGTCAGTTATTTTTACAAAGATTATCGTCTGACTGTACGTCATCACTTATATGTATTTTAGAAAGACTAGAGCACTCTATTAACCAACCAGCATCCCGAACTGGAACTATCTATTTGATAACAGGATGTACATTTGTATAACTGGAGTCATCTAGTAGCTGATTTTGCCTTCTGGTCTACTAGTATGGACTAGTAAACAACAGTTGAATTCAGCTTGTAAATGTCATGGATGGAACAACATCAAACTTCCTTTAGCTAAAACCATTGCAAACTTTATGGAGACAACAGTCTTTTGTGATTGTTTTTGTGTAGCAACACTTTATGATGCTACGCTTTTGTCATTTGCTCTATTGAAAACCAGATGTGGGTGCTCTGTGGAAAAAAAATAAAGGTTATAAATAAATGAACACATGAATGTATTAAGCTGATCATAGATCAGGCCTGAAATGCAGTCTTTCCTCGCTCTCAGTCAACAGATGGGCAGCAGAGAGAGAGAGTGAGAGAGAGGCCTAGCAGATGACCGAGTCTCATTCATCAAGCGCTTTCAGTAACCCAGAGTGCCATACCTCCAACACCCACATACTCCAAGACACAGTCAACCAACAGCAGCTCTCTGTGACGAGGTAGAGGAGGGTGTCACCTCTGTCTGATAGAGGGTGTAGGTGGACTCCCGAGACTGCTTACTATAGGTGCGGTGTAGAGACGCTGCCTCCCTCTGTATCTGATGGACGTCACATTAGACAGTGTGTGTTTGTGTTTCCAGTAGTCCTGGAGTGGACACAGTTTGACTCACCGAACATTCAGTCATGCTGAGAGTCCCTCATCCTGCTGAGTCATTCGCACACATACACGCAGCCTTATATCAGGGGATGAGGACAAATAGATATTTGGCCTAAAGAAAGATGCATGCACAAACATCCTGGATGGCCTCGGAATGAGCCAAATTTACACATGCCGTCTTGATTCCCAGAACCCACTGCTTTCAGGCTTGACTTCTCATACGAGTGGAAAATCTTTGGACGCATACAAAATATATTCACAAACCTCATCTTCAATACAGGGTGAAAACCAATGGCGGTCCTAGTACTGAGCCTTGCGGTACTCCATACTGAATTGATTGATATACCTCTTCATTTACTGCTACAAATTGATAATGGTTAGATAAGGACGAATTGAACCATGTCAATGCAATCACAGTAATTCCAACATAATTTTTGACCCTGTCCAAGAGAATGATGTGGTCGATAGTATCAAAGGCAGCACTAAGGTCCACTAACACTAATAGGAGAGGTGCAACCACGATCGCATGATAAGAGCAAGTGATTTGTTACTCTAATAAGCGTAGTTTCAGTGCTGTGAAATGGTCTAAACCTGTTCAACAATACATGCATCATGTCTACACTGGGGGCATTCAGCAAAAGCTGGCTCCCCACAGTGATGTACTCAAAGTGAATGACACAGATCATTACATTGTCACCCTGCTAGGCATTTACATGGGACATGCTCTGGCATTCAGGAACTGCTGGACCAGGAGTAGCCATCCCTGTTCCTGGACGGATACTATCCTGGAGAGTTTACTTCCAACTCTAATCAAACGCTCTTGAACCAGCTAATCAAGGTGTTCAAGATTACTTGAAAATTACAGGCAAGTGTGATGAAGCAGGGTTGGAACTGAAGCCTGCAGGGGAAGGTAGTTCAGTTCTCCAGGAGCAGGTTCGGAAACTAGACCGAGTGCTGGAATGAAGAGAAATACTTTGTGTTCTAAAGATGGCACATCAAATTCAACAATGCTAAAGAACAGATTGAGTCCTAATCCAGCAGTTCCATTGATTGTTGGGATACAAAGTAATTTTACAATATCAACAACTTTACAAGGGGCGCAGTGGGTAGTACTGCCACCTCACAGAAAGAATGTCCCAGATTCAAGTCCCAGCTTCCTTCAGTTTCCCACATAATCCAAAGACATGCAAGTCAGCTGAATTGGAACAACTAAATTGTCAGTAGGTGTGAATAGGAGTGTAAGTCTGTGTTTAAGGTCTGGCAATACTTCATTTTCCGTGTTCTGCTACATCTACAACAGAGTATTCTCTATTGACCATGAGCACTGATAGACTCGTTCTGTGTATTCACACTTCCTATTGGACCTTTTGTTTTCGAGCACCCAAATTGCTCACACATGTGCTGTTGTCCTAGACATCAGCGGACTGTGGTGATGAAAATTCCATCATGCTTAATCTCCTCAAGCTACAGTGGAATGTGAACAAGGAAAGTGTACTTTAGCTCTAGCCATGCAATGGACTGGCCATCCATCCAGGGAGTATTTCCCAGGCTTTGCCGGTAGGCTCCCGCATCCTTACGACCCTATAGAGGACAAGTGGTGTGGAGAATGGATGAATGGACAGTTTTACAAATTCAGTAATTGTTCCAAATGGACTTCCATTCCAAAGCTGACACATTTTTACCAAATTTTGTTTTCACTTTGTCACTTAATAGGTAGCCTTGTGTTTACAGCTTATTGGTCCATGGTTATTGAGTATTCTGAGGTGACATGATGCTAAATGTGTAGACAGACTCAGTTCGGACATCTGTGGCTTACAGTGTAGACAATTTGTGTGTGTATGTGTTTAATTAGTTAATTAGCCGTGTGTTTAGAATATATTAATGTGTGCTTGACAGAAGCATAAATACTAATTCCCTTTGAAGCTTTTTCTGGTCAAGAATCACCCGCTTAAACAGGAAGGGTCTGTCTGGATGATGTGTTCAACGACGACCACAGTTGATTTTGTTTTTTCTGTGTGTGATTTTTAAAGAGCGATAAATCTAAAATCGGCGAAACCACAATAATAGATTGGTGTGGTATCTCATTCGAATCATGGCGCAGCTGTCTCCACAAATGATTAAACAGACAGCAGCAAAGGAATGATTGGAAATGTGTGTTGACTTTGTGGTCAGAATATCCTTCCATCTGAAAGTAATAAGAACCAATTGTTTAATGGACTTAACTCTGAATCAAAGCAGGATTGGGCAGTTACTGAGGATGCCACGTTTTCTTGCTACTATCTGCCTTAAACTACTGAAACCAGTGATGTCATGAACTACGCAAACTTGAATCTTTGAAAAGTAGTTGCTACAGACCGTGTGCCTTGACTACCAAAAGCTGCGTCAAACCAACCAATCAAATTAGAGCTTGCTGTTTCGAGAAAGCTCCTGTCTTTGCAACATGTATCACACGGCTCATGAACGGTCCGTGGGCGTGACGCCTGAAGCCGAGACATAAATACGGTGCCGTACCTGCGTTTTAGCTTGTGTGTGGCAGCATCATTCATTGGTTGTTTTGATTGATCTCTGACAGGTCCAAGGCGGATTTTCCTCTGAACTAGTTTTCCTTCCAGCCCCACGTGCTGCACGGCAAACAGATCCCCTCTCCGCTCTTCATGTGGTGAGACCACCATAAACAGGACAGACCAGTATCCGCTTCCATTCAGCACTGGGCAGGAACTGGCCTCTCATAGATCACAGAGTGCCACTGACGGCCAGCGTGGAGTCTTTGATTAGAGTCTGAAGTCATTTCGAGCAATCCCAGAGGCAGTTTACACAATCTATTCAAAAGAGATGGGCTTCATCACAGTGTTTGGTGCCGCATTTATACATCTGCCCTACAAAACCCCTAAAAAGTGTCTTTGCAATCCGTGGGTGTCTGAACCCGATGGCTCCTGTGTGAACAATGGAGTTGAGTTGCGTTCATCAACCGAAATGCTGCTGCGTATCGCTAGCTAACAAGACCAAAGAGGATATGGCTTTTCAGTTCGATCACCCCATGTGAAAGACGGACCTTTTTCCACTCAGACGTTGCTTTTATGGCCTCTGCTTTTCAGTAACATTCATAGCGGTATTGCTAAATGAAGTATCCCTTTTATTATTGCTATTATTATTGCTCATATTTAGGGTCAGTGATTTGAACAAACCTGTATTTTGTTTTTGTTGCATTTTAGTTTTTAGTTTTGTCTGTATAATGAAAGTCAGTATGGTTCAATATTATGTCTTGAACTCCATTGCCTTTATTTGTCAGAATTTTCTTTCAAGTCATACAGGTTTGGACCAACATGAGTAAATGATGACATGAATTCAATTTTTAGTGATTTGCAATTTTTGGAAACTTGGAGTTGGGACAGGAAGAAACCACCTAGCAACCAATTCAGAACACCCTGGCAACCACAAGCTAAAAACCGCTTTGAAAACCTTAGCAGCCACATACTGTAGCATTAGTTTTGCACCACTCGTATTGTCCTGAGAATTTTTATTTTTTAATTTTTTTTACCACACAGGATTTTAAGGCCATAGTAGATGTGGATTTGTTTGCGAGCACACATGCAGTAAGCAGCTTGAATAAATGTGCTGTGTGTGGGTTTGAGAGCCGAGCAGCTGTATTTCCCAGCGCTTTCAATGGCGGCCCACTCCTCCTGGAGTCTTGTAATGTGATTAAAGGCTATTAATCATCAAAGCGTCTCTCGCGGGACCCCTGACTCACGGGCCGGGGGAAGAGCAGGGGCGGGACGTGTCAAGAAAGCTTTCAGCCGACACTCGCTCGCTCACACAGCGATCGCAGAAGATCAGGGTCACCTGCTACCCACAGACCCACGAGCGTTATCTCTGTGCCGTAGCATTTTCCTGTATGAGCGGGAGTGAAGAATATCCCTTGTTTGAAAAAGTCAAGTTCTTTATTTAGCATAAAGTGATTTCACGTACAAATTAAGGCCTCAGCTATGCAGTCATTCTCTATTTTAGTTTAGACAGGGCTGAGTCCTGTCAGAATGAGCATATTTACAAGATGAAGACCATCACAGTAGGGAAATCTTGGGTTTTGTTGAGTCTGACTTTCCAGCTCAAAGGGTGTGTCATTATGAAGGGGAGTGGCTTTGACTTTTAGGGGCGTGTCCATTATAATCATTTCAGATTTTAGGTGGTATTGATCGTATGCAGCTGGATTTGTGAATGTTAACTGTTTGTATACATTTTATGTGATAGTGATTTAAGATTTCCTGAAAATGCTATTAAATTAGCCAGTTTATGAGACTAAAGGAGTCTGAAAATTTCGCATACGTTTTTTCATATTCGTCATCCTTTCCTATCAAAGTGCTTGCTACGGATGCAAAAACACAGAAAATCAAACCTGGTCTGAATTTTGATGGATGAGGCAGTGTGTAAACGTGATTGACACAACGTGAAGTCATATTTAATTTGTAATGTGCGAAAAATTTGGACAATAATTTTGTACTGAAGTGTGCAAAGACTGTATTGAACTGCAAAACTACTTTTTCCATCATTCCCTGTGACTACATGAAGATAAGATACATAAAAATGACCAGTTACACCACTAATGCACATTAATTCACTAAGTAGCTTTGTGTTGTGGCGTAAAGTGACAAAGAAACATGAAGTTGTTCAGAGGTTTACTTGATCGCAATTTAACATTGTTCTGGAAAGGTGAAAAAAAAAACTGAACTTGACCTTTCTTTCCTTTTGTTTTCTGTCAGGTGGCCTATTTTACAGAGATGCACAAGATCTTCACTGAACTGACGGATCAGATTGATCAGGGCGGTTTGACAGATGAACAGAGAAAGCAAGAGAACGAGGCCAAACTGAACGAGTTGCGCGCGCTGTCCATCGTGGCCGACGACTGAGACGGAAAACATCCTCTTACCCACGTCGTACTCGGATGTTTTAATGAAGTCATGTCAACATTTAATTTATTTCTCTTTTTTTTTGTTGATAATGTAGAAGTCTTGTTTTGAATATTTTTTGGACAGATGAAGCCATCAGAAACACTAATGATACTGTAAAACCTTTTAAAAGGATTTTTTAAACGCGTTCAGATTCTCATATTAGCGTTAAGTTTAGATTCTCAGCTGGAAATAATTACCTTTTCTTTTTTCCAGTTACTTTTTTGTTGATCAAACTTCCTGTGTTTAGTTTTTCTAGTCTTGTCAATTCTTTATTGCAGTCACTATAACTATAACAGATAATTTACATGTTCATCTTAAAGCTTTCCCATTCACCACAGGCCAAATTAATATTCAAATTACAATATGCTAAAGCTTAGTTTTTTTTTTTATACATGAATGTTACTTGTTTTTCATAGAGTTCAAACACTGCAATAGTATCTTCTTCAGCTTTTTTAACGCTTTTTAAAAGTATCGTCAAAAAATAGTGTAACACTGGAATTGTTGATGATTGATATCTTGGAATAATGTTACAGTGCGTCTGTCAGTTAACAGAAATCATGTTAGTCTGGTGTGGATTCTGTGATGAACTACATGCATTTAAATGATACTCTGCCTCCCTCTACTGACACACGTGAAACATTTTTCATCTTTTTTTTTTTTTTTTTTTTGTATCTGACCCGTGTTTGTGCTCATTGTGTTTGTAATGAAGGAAAGACAGGTTCATATATATATATTTACCAGTAGTCTTACAGCCATAATACACAAGGGCCAATTATTTAAGCCACACAATTTCATCTCATTTATGTCAATGTTGTGAATAGCATCAGTTACTGACAATCACTTTCTAGTGAAGTTTTTAAACCGGAAGAGCCTTGATTGTTTTGGTTGGACATTAATATTTAAAATGTGCCTTCAAAGTAGGTTATGTTGCTCTCTATGGTCCAATGTAAACAAATTCAGTGCAAGTCCCTTTGGATAAAGCATCTACCAAGCAACTTAATGTAAGCATTAAACAGTGTTTTTACATTCCTGCTTTGCTTTTAAAAGAAGAATTGAATGTTCGACTTCTGAAATCTAAAACATTTTCTCTGGACTACAGCCTTACGATTCCCAAAAGTGTGTGCATTTTTCGTCTGTAAAATTGTTTTCCTTTAAAAAAATTATTTGCTGTTGTGTTTAATTGTCAAACATTCTTACAGTAAATTGATTGTGAATATGTCTGAAAATTCCTGATTTTATTTTAAATTAACTTTTTCATCCAAAATGATGTGTAGTACACACAGGGCAGGATCGTCATTTACTTGGGAATGAACCAGTAAAGCATTTTTTGTAAGCAACAGATCAACATCCTCCTAATACATTTCACCAAAGTACAAAGTTCCTGAGCGACATCCACATGAATCGATCAGATCTGTGCTTCAACAACAGCTGATTTTGTCAGTTAGAGCTGTGATTGATTGATATAAAAAGGAAAAACTGTTATAAAGGCATTGTCTTTATTCTTCTGTCAATAAAATGAAGTAAAATACAGTACATCTCTATCAGCTGCAATTAGTCAAACATTTACAGTTGAAAACACTCATTTACAGACTGTTGAACAGTCATTTCATCTGTCAACAACAAATGAAACAGCATTACAATTCATACAGATTGTTCTTTAGAGGTGCAACTTACAAAACTGTAAAACATCTACGACACTGATTGAAAGGCTATTCATTAAAATAAGTTTATCGGTTCCCAAATCTTGGAAAATGCCACTAAATGTTCCTGGACTATGTATTAGGATGAAGCGTCTGCGTCAGGCCTGTGTGACCTCAGTTCAAACAATCAAAGCTGTCTAAAAACGACCTAAAACCCAATCTAGATCAATACATGAGAAGCATTATCATAAATTATGGAGAACAGTTTCCTGTCGGTAGCATCTGGCTTGTTTAGCAAGTCTCGTTAAGTTAGTTGAAATGTTTTAGAGAAAATGGCTTTGTAAATGTGCGTGTGAGGTCTATATGGATGATTTACTGTACATCTGTGCGATCTGCTCGCTGAAGACTCGCCGGAGATCCACACGCCTGCTCTTCAGGGTCGGCGTGAGGAGGCCGTTTGACACACTAAACATTTCAGGGTGCAAATATAAGTCCTTCACCTGAGAAAGACAGAGAAAACGGCTGAAACTGAAGCTCTGCTCTGATATACGTGACTGAACACACAGCAGCAAAATCAATCAAACTATCCAGATTTATATGTTTGTGTCAAAAATTTTACTCCGAGGCCTTCAAGTGTCCACAACAATATCCAAAAGCTCCATGGCTTTTCCGTAATAGTGGTTTAATCTTTCATTCATTCATATCCAGGATCTGTTATTTGCTGGATAAGTATTAAGCGATAGTTCACCCAAAAATAAGAATTCTGCTTAAAAATACTTGTTTAATGCATGAAGAGCTTCCTTTTAACACAAGTGATGTGCTCTATGTATGTGCATTGATCAATGCTGATATGTGGAAAAAGCATCTAAATATAAAGCAATCATGTCTCCAGAAAACTTGACCATTTGATTCATATGGACTTCTATCACAATCTCTTCATTAACTTTTTGAAGTGTCCAAATTTTGGTAGAATGGACTTACAGTGTTGGGACAGATATCTCTGAGGTTTCATTAAAAATTTTCATCCTCATTCCAAACCTGCAAGCCTTTGAAATTTTCAAATGTTTGAAAGACTTGCAGGATTGGAATGAGGATGAAAATTTTCATTTTTTGGTGAAAAAATGTAAATAGTTTGGCGTTGCTAGAAAAAAAAAAAAAATCACAATTTTTAACATTAACATGACTTTTCAAGGTCTTCAAACAGCATTTTCAAAATGAGGCTATTTCATATACTCAAAAGAGAACAAACAGCTGTTAAGGGGGTGAATTAAAATAAGAAACACACAGATTGTAAGTTATTTTAGCAAATTTTAATGTTTTGTCTGATTTTAAAATCATTTTAAGTCATATTTTGCCCCCCTTGGAAATTTGCCTAGTAACCACTTGTATAAAATCATAAAAAAAAGAGAACATTTGCCTTTCTTTTCCTTTTTTTTTTTTTCTTTACAAAAAATGACCCTGAAATCAAGCAATGACTGGCAGACCCCCTGCTGAAGACCCCTGGTTAACATGGAACCAGCTCCACCCACAGGAATTACACTGGCAATGCATAACAAACAAATTAATCTTCTTTGAAAAGCAGTCCAGCCTCAACTTCACAACAGCAGTAATGCATAGTTTAATATTTTATGCAAGTGCTTTAACAAGCTGCCCAACCCTGATAGACTTCCTTTGCAAATGTATTTCCATACTGTACATCTTTAAAAACAATGAACGATGAATAATTGATCATACTGTAAGTGAGCCAGAATGCTCCTCTACCTGCTCAAATGACTTCAGTCCTGCCTCCTTCCCCACTGCTGTCATGTCCTCCAGCACAGCTTTCTTCACATCCTGCCGGTCAAACGGGACGGAAAGAAATGTCATTCAGTTTAAAGGAATAGTTCACCCAAGAACAAAAATTTGCTGAGAATTTACTCAACCTCATCAGGGAAGATGTAGTGAAATGTAGCATTACATCACTTGCTCACCAATGCATCCTCTGCAGTGAATGGGTGCCGTCAGAATGAGAGTCCAAACAGCTGATAAAAACATCACAATAATCCACACCACTCCAGTCCATCAATTAATGTCTGAAGAAGTGAAAAGCTGTGTGTTTGTAAGAAACAAATCCATCATGGTGTGTTAACTTTAAACAGTCGCTTCTGGCCAAAATATGAGTCCATAATCCATAATAACGCTTCCTCCAGTGAAAAAAAGTCCATCCCCTCATGTCTCTCACATCAAAATCTACCAACATATTTGGTTAGAGCTGTTTTGGACTGTTTTCAATTCTATAATCGGTGCTCGATCTGTGCATACTTCTCTCCTGATTCATACAAGACGACTTTTTACTGAAGAAAGCAATATTATGGAAATTTTTACGAACAGTTTTAAAGTTTAAAACATTTTTACTGATGGATTTTTTTTTTCCTTACAAACACAGCTTTTGGCTACTCAAGATGCTAACTGATGGACTGTGGATGGAGTGGAGTGGATCATTGTGATGTTTTCATCAGCTGTTTGGACTCATTCTGACGGCACCCATTCACTGCAGAGGATACTTTGGTGAACAAGAGATGTAATCCTACATTTCTCCAAATATGTTCTGATGAAGTAACAAACTCTTTGAAATCTTGAGTCTGAGGTGCCTGAGGTGACTACATTTTCAGCAAATTTTTAATTTTCAGGTGAACTATTCCTTTAAAACTATTGATATCTTAAATTACAGTATGTGCACAAATGATATGAGCATATTTAATGGAGTTTGGTCCCTAGAAGGGAGATAAATTTATGTGTATTGCGTATGGCATTAAAGCTCACAGGATTTTGACAAAGCTCTTCATACGATCCCACAATCCCTCTTTCTTTGGCCCAGTCGACAAACACCTCCGGGTCTGGAACTACAACTCCTATCAGATAAGACTAAACACACAGAGAAACACAAGAGGCTGCTGTGAGTTTCACTGCACTGAAAACAGAAGGACAGGCCTATCGTTCAAGCTTGATGCCCAGAACTGCTGTACTTAAGTGTCTACACTTACTTGTAGACTATCTCCGTGCACAAAGACCTGAAGAACAGGAACACAGCGAGTGTAGACGTTCTCGATCTTCTCGGGAGCGATGTACTCGCCCTGGGACAGCTTAAAGATGTGCTTCTTCCTGTCCACAATACGCAAGGTCCCGTTCTGAAAGAGCAGAGAGACGGCAAATGTTCACACTAGGGTCTCGTTAAGAAAGTCTTAAAGGGACAGTTCACCCAAAAATGTAAAATCGGTCATCATTTACTCACCCTCAAGTCGTTCTGTACGAGTTTCTTTCTTCCACTGAACACAAAAGAAGAATGTGTGTAACAGTTGCTGGTACCATAGGATTTTTCCCCCCATACTATGGAAGTCTATAGCTACCAGCAACATGTTCTTCCCAATATCTTCTTTTGTGCTCAACAGTAAAAAGAATCTCATAGATTGGAACAACTTGAGGGAACAGAATTTTCATTTTTGGGCGAATTAACCCTTTAAAGGAGAAATATGCGCTGCATACAAACAGCCCATGGTGATTTAAAGTGATGTGAAGCAGCTGTAGGGTCTCACCGGCAGCCACTGTCCCACGTCTCCAGTGTGAAGCCAGCCGTCAGCGTCTAGCGCCTCTCCCGTCCTCTCCTCATCCTTCAGATACCCTCGGAAGACGCTGTGACCCCGGATACAGATCTGACACGCATAACACACAATCAAAGAGTTAAATGACATGGGGAAGTCATTTCAGCTCATCGATCTGACAAAAGTGTTCCTCACGTAGTGTGTAAGGCCTATGTTACAGGTCACTTTCCACAACCGCTGGTAGATAAGGCCCAAAATGTCCCCTAATTACAGAAAATGTATCCATGTTTGTTTGGTGGGTTCATTTTCAACAGTGATCTGGATACTGACCTCTCCTTCTCCATTCTTGGCGTAGTAGTTCATGTCAGGGATGTCTGTTAACTTCACCATAGCGCAGGGTAAAGGAGCTCCGACATGACCTGAAACACATCAGACACACAGCTCACATGACTCCTCAGAACAGTAGCTGAATCACAGGTGAACATTAATATTATTTGGCTTATTGTCTGTTCACACTGGAAAAAATCATGTCAACTGCATATTTTGGATAATGTAGCAAGTCATACGAGTATCCTTATGAACTACTTTTTCAAAACTAGTAAATAGTACGCCATTCACTAAAGCAGGCTTATAAAAATACTTGAACACAAACCTGCACTCCAGTCACCAGGCATTGAAAAGGTGCATCCAGCGGTGCACTCCGTCTGTCCATAACCCTCAAAAATCTGAAACCATATTAAATAAAATTAATGTCAATATCACAATCAATACTGGTGAATATCGCCAATATGCACTCATCACCCAAGCAGTGCTATTTTCGTGTTATTTGCATAATGTTATATTATTTACTAATATTTGGAGTTGGCTTTAATTTGTATTTTTTAGTTTATTTCAAATTTATTTTAGGTTTTAGACATTTTGTTGTGTGCTTTTCTTATTTTTATTAGTTTTTTTGGTTACGCTTTATTTTAAGGTGTCCTTGTCCAGTGTAATTATATATTTAAGTACTGGATAATAGTAATTAGTATATAACCATGTACTTAGTATATGGTTAGGGTTTGGCTTAGGGTTACTTGCATGTAATTATGCATAATTTATTTGTTATTATAAAGTACATGTAACATGCAACAAGGACACCCTAAAATAAAATGTTACCGTTTTTTTTTTTTCAGAAACACTACAATAAGGTTTCATTTCTTAACATTCGTTTCATTTGTTAACATTCGTTAACCACTTAAGCTAACATGAACTAATAATAATAATAATAATAATATGCGTTTAAAATTGAGAAATAAAAGCTTGTAAAATAAACGTGTCGCTAACTAGCTTAGCCGCTATTTGCCGAAATAACACATTGGATTAAACTATTTGTGCATATAACTCGATATATTGCATTTGAGTCCCTTGTTTCGTTTGCGTATTGGAGCAGGGAACCAGGTATTAACGATACGATGGACATCGCTGATTCTACTTGGCAGATCTCGGAGACATCTAGTAAATATGGACATTTTGGGCGACGCGATTGAAAACCAGAAACTGATATTCCGACTTCTGGCGACAGCGGAAGTTCGTCGCTACGCTTGTGCACAGAGTCTATTGAATTCCTCATTGTTAGCTAATTTGAATGCATTAACTAACGCTAACTAATGAGACCTTATTGTAAAGTGCTACCAATGTGTTTCTGTTTAGCTTTATTTTATTTCAGTTCTAGTTATTTATATACTTGATCTTACAGTTTTCTCATTTTTAAGTTTCAGATTTTCATTTAACATTCGCACTTCATTTAATTTCATCTTTACTTCAATGACAAAACTGATTCTTAATAGAGTTTTAGTGAACAGTAACAACACTGCCTTCAAATCAATGAGATGTCAGAGATGATGGAAAGCCTTGCTTAACCTACATGAAAACACATTTGTGTATGTATTAAAACGCTTTATAGTATTTTAATATAACATTGAATAGTTATTAAGAGAGACTCACCAGACAGCCGAGGGTGGCTCGGAGGAAGGACAGGACAGTCGGAGAGATCGGAGCGGATGCAGTGAGGATGAATCGCAGGTTTCCACCCAGACTGGCCTACAGGAAGAAAGAGAGAGAGATGAATGAACGAAGAGACTTTATTTTGCTGCATGTCACACATATAACACATTATATATCCACAAGGGGGCATTTCAAAGGCAATAACTGCAGCTTGGTGTTAATGTGAAAGAGACGCGCCTGTATCTTATTGAAGATCAGTCTGTCCCACATGCTGTTGTTCCTCACGACTCCACTGCTCAGCTCGGCCTGTTTCCTCCTCACGGCGTAATGAAGAAGGGCTCTCCTCAGTGGAGACGTAACCGAGCCCAGAATCTACACACACACACACACACAGACCAGAGTGATTGAACAGTCATTATTCTCCATTTGTGTCCAACATTGACGTGTAGCACTCACTTTATCATAGATGCGGTTGAGTAATCGAGGGACCACGGGGAAGAAGGTGGGCTTCAGGGTCTTTATGTCATCCATCAGCAGAGAAATGTCACCCTGGTAAAAACCAACCCTTGCTCCGTGACAAAACATCGACACCTGAAGAAGAGAGAAAGAGTGCACACTACAATAGAGAACAAGGATTCAAATGAACTACATGAAAGGACTAGAATCTAAACAGAGTATGGTTACTGTGTTTTTTTTTGTGTTCAGTCAATATGCAATCAAAAGGTAACACACTTTGTGGTAATTTAATTTATGCATTAGGAATCATGATACAACATCTAATAATCTGGGTTAATGTTAATTTAAATTGCTCAAAAGTGACAGTAAAGACACATAATCTTACAAAAGATTTCAACAAATGCTGTTATTTTGAACTTTCTATTCATCAAATAATCTTGAAAAAAATAATGCATCAGTTTCCATGCAAAAATAACATTAACAATAATAAGAACCATAGTAATAATTGATTACCAAAAAATAACTGATAATTGAGCAGCAAATTAGAATGATTTCTGAAGGATCACATGACACTGAAGACTGACAATTCAGCTTTGCATCACAGGAATAAATTACATTTTCAAATACATTCAAATAGAGAACAGTTCCTTTAAATTGTAATAATATTTTACAATATTAGTGGGGTTTTTTTTATGTATTTTGCATCAGATAAAATGTAGCCTTAGGAAGCATAAGAGACTTCTTTCAAAAAAATGTAAATAAAATCTTAATTATTCCAAACCTTTGACAGCAATGTAAATAAGTTCATTCTAAATTAATGTAGTTTTATACATTTTAAAATGTTAAAAATGTTTATGTAGACATTTAAATTAATAAGGATTAATATACAGTGGTGTGAAAAAGTGTTGTCCTGATTTTTTTTTTTTTTTTTTGCATGTTTGTCACACTTTAATGTTTCAGATCATCAACCTAATTTAAATATTAATCATAGATAACACAAGTAAACACAACATGCAATTTTTAAATTAAGTTTTTTATTATGAAGGGAAAACAAAATCCAAACCCACATGACCCTGTGTGAAAAAGTGCTTGTCCCCTAAAACTGGTCGTGCCACCCTTTGCAGCAACAACTGTAATCAAGCATCTGCGATAACTGGCAATGAGTCTTTCACATCGCTGTGGAGGAATTTTGGCCCACTCTTCTTTGCAGAATTGTTTTAATTCAGCCACATTGGAGGGTTTGAGCATGAACCGCCTTTTTAAGGTCATGCCACAGCATCTCAGTTGGATTTAAGTCCAGACTTTGATTTGGCCAATCCAAAACCTTCATTTAGTTTTTTTCCTTGAGCCATTCAGAGGTGGACTTGCTGCTGTGTTTGGAATCATTGTCTTGCTGCAGAACCCAAGTGCACTTGAGCTTGAGGTCACAAACTGACGGCTGGACATTCTCCTTCAGGATTTTCTGATAGAGAGCAGAATTCATGGTTCCATCAATTATGGCAAGTCATCCAGGTTCTGAAGCTGCAAAGCAGCCCCAGACCATCACACTACCACCACCATGTTTGACTGCTGGTATGATGTTCTTTTTATGAAATGCTGTGTTGGTTTTACACCAGATGTAATGGGACACACATCTTCCAAAAATTCAGCTTTTGAATATTTTCCCAAAAGTCTTGGGGATAATCAAGATATTTTTTGGCAAATGTGAGACGAGCCTTTGTGTTCTTTTTGGTCAGCAGTGGCTTTTGCCTTGGAACTCTCCCATGGATGCTGTTTTTGCCCAGTCTCTTTCTTATTGTTGAATCATGAACACTGACCTTAATTGAGGCAAGTGAGGCCTGCGGTTCTTTAGATGTTGTTCTGGGTTCTTTTATGACCTCCTGGATGAGTCGTCTTTGTGCTCTTGGAGTAATTTTGGTAGACCGGACACTCCTGGGAAGGTTCACCACTGTTCCAAGTTTTCTCCATTTGTGGATAATGGCTCTGACCGTGGTTTGCTGGAGTCCCAAAGCCTTAGAAATGGCTTTTTAACCCTTTCCAGACTCATACATGTCAACTATTTTGTTTCTCCTCTGTTCTTGAACTTCTTTAGATTGTGACATGATGTGTTTCTCTTTAAACATGCTTCACTTTGTCAGACAGGTTCTATTTAAATGATTTCTTGATTCAACAGCTCTGGCAGTAATCAGGCCTGGGTGTGTCTAGTGAAATTTAACTCAGCTTTCTAAAATAATGTGGTTAATCACGGTTCTTTCATGATTTAATAGGAGGGGGCAATTAATTTTTCACATAGGGCCAGGTAGGTTTGGACAGCTTTTTTCCCTTAATAAATGAAATCATCATTTAAAAACTGCATTTTGTATTTACTTGCATTAGCTTTGTGTAATATTAAAATTAGTTTGATGATCTGAATCTTGTAAGTGTGACAAATATGCAAAAAAATTTAAAAATCAGGAAGTGGACCCAACACTTTTTCACACCACTGTATATACAGTACAACCTACCTGATTTTATTTACACATAACGTTTTATAACAAATGTCATTTACTTTACTGTACACCATCAGAATATAAAAAAAAAAAATCATAATGGTTCATCTAAGCCTGGCTTTTCACATGAAACCAAGGGAAATCTTTTCAAATGAAATAATAATATTATGTTATTAATTATGATAATATACGAGTCAGAATGAGTTAGACTAGAGTATCAAAATAGGTGGGGTTACCTGGATCATACGCTCAAACATGTGAGCGAGTGGCAGATAGGAGATGGACACATCCTCCTGACGAATCACAAAGTAGCCCTGACGTGAGAATATAAAATATGACAAAGTTTAAAATATTAATATTTTAAAATGGCCAATAAATGCTGTAATTAGACAAGTTGATAAGGTTTTAGAATTTCACTCCCAAGCAAAATATCAGTAGCAGTTGCATTAAGGCGCATTTTTGAGAGAACAGCATGAAGCCATTTTAACACACAACCTGAAGATAAAAGGAACAAAGAGCCTCATAAACAGGACTTGAAAGAGAAGGAGGTCTCATGGGAAACACAAGGTCTTTATTAAAGAAGAAACAGAAGGAAGAGGAACAGGACAGAAGATAAGATGAAAGCTACAGAGAGATGGAGTTTAGGAAGGGAAATGTCACAAGCTGAAGGAGGATAAGAAAGAAAAGAAAGCAGACATGCAGGAAGTTAAAAACTCTCTGAACTGACCTCAAGGATCTTGATGACAGAGGAAGTGTTGGAGGCGATGTTGCCGTGAGTAATCATGGCTCCTTTAGGCTTTCCTACATGAAACAAAGAATCACATCTAAAGCCTAATATTTAGACATCATGGTCACGTTAGGGTATCAAAGGGTTTTAATTTCACAGGTCACTGTAACACGATAAACTAAATACAGTATATTGTGGTTATATATTACAACAGAAAAAATGAAATGACGCATAATCCATCCAGGGTTTAGTATAGTGTCTGCTGGTTGGTACCTGTGGTCCCACTGGTGAAACACACCACAGCCAGATCCTGAGGTTTAGGAGGCTAAAGCCAATACAAAAACAAACAAACATGAAACAAATGAATAAAACTCAACATTTAAACAGTCTAGTTCAGTGTTCACAGGAAGCCGGCCCTGCAACATGCTATCATGTTCATCTGACACCCTCCACCTCCCCCAGCACCACCTGTCTAGATGTGCTACAGGGGATTTTATGTACATCTATTTGTGCAGCAGCATAAATGCTAGATGGATGTGTTTGGCAGTTATGCTTGCAAATGGTGTCTTTTGAAGTGTTTTGGCAGTCTAAAAGCTTTCCAAAAAAAACCAACATTGCTGAACCTTACTTTTTTCATACCACTGACCTGTGTCTCATGATTTTTAAAGCAAAAACACATTCCGCGTGAATCGTCTATTAAATGCTCACAGCAGCATGTCTGCATACTAAAAAAAATAGCACATCTCCATACTTAATAATAACAGCAGCAGAGCATCAAGTCAGACAAGAATAAATACAGTAAGACCGTCATATCCATTAAAATAGCTTTGAAAGAGGAAATAGAGAAGCAAGGAGCTCTTACCACAGGTGGCTTTAAATTGTCTCTTCCTAGATCCTGCAATGCATTTAAACAGATATTTTAACCGCATTGTGAAAAATAAAGTTATAAGACATTAGAGTACTTTTTACAAGCAAATAATATTTCAGTATTTCTACTTCAAAACTGAATGTTTAATTCAATGTGTTACTGCTGATTTGTTTTTGTTTTTTTAATTGTTTGTGAACTTTACTCACAATTTTCAAAGAGTGAAAATAGTTTCAAAGTAAATCCTACACCATTTTTTTCTCAGTGTGATCATGTTTTTATGACCAGCAAATAAAGATTCTAAAGGCAATACATTATGAAAAACAGGATCACAACTCAAAGCTCAAAAGTCATAAAAATGGCATCCATGTTTGCCATCCAGTAACTACTGAGTATTCAGCACACAGACATTAATCAATCACAATAATTTATTTATTAAGATCATTTGCATTTTGTAAAGGTCAAAGAGAGTCGTTGCAAAGGTAAATTGCTACATAAATGCCAACTGTTCAATTATTTTAACTAGCTATTTTGTGACAATATTCCTGACCATAATCTGTGAGAGCTGTAGTATCTCCACACCGCACTGCCTTCCTCTCTCCAGCAGGGCGGCGCTGAAGGGGTTAAAGAGCACCAGACAGGTGAGGGTGGGAGTCACTCCCTTCTCCTTATTCTTCAACAGAGATTCTGCCTTATCCTCCTTATCACAGATCACCATAGAGATCTCCGCTGGAGAGAGATCCGAGACAGAGAGATGAATATCCATAAGTGCTATTAAGATTCAAATGTAAATCATAGAATCACAGCTTCGTTTTGAGGCTTCATTATTATTACTAACCCAGGTTAAGGATGTGAACCATGGCCTCTAATCCAAGTGTATCGTACAGAGGCACCAGAGCCACAGAGAACGTGTAACAGGCCAGCTCTGCAATGACCCACTGCAGCCAGCAGGGGGAGACAAACAAAACCGCAACATATTAGAAACATCCAGTTGAAGTCTGTATTCATCTCAATGGAAGTTGCTCAGCTGGTAAGTGCTGGAAATGTTACTTTGCTCACAGGCATTCAGTGATTTAACCGATTTGTAAAAATATGTTAGGCCTGTAGTGAAAATGCTTCTATTTTTTTTTTTTTTAATGAAATACTTAATAAATATACATTTCATTACAAATTGCATTACCACCATAACAATTTGTGTGAATCGTTCACATGAAAAATGTGAAAAATTTGAGAAAATGTGAGTTTTTTGCTACACCTGATGATAAAGTTATGCAGCATGATTTTTTGAATTGCTTTAAGAAAAATTGCAGGATAATGTTACCTCTTGTATTTTGTTTTGTTTTCTGGTGATTTTAAAAGCAAACACTATACTTGAGTTTAAAATTTAAAATCGAACCTAAAGATTTTTGTAACACTTTACAGTATGGTCACCTTTAATAACAACATTTGTTAACGTGAACCAAGAATGAAAAAAAATCTACAATATTTATTAATATTAGTTAATGCTAATTTCAACATGTACTAATACATTATTAAAACCAATAGTTGTACCTGTTAATATTTTTAATTGACCTGAGCTGACAAGAACTAACAATGAACAGTTGTATTTTTATTAACTAACACTAACAAATATTACCAAATGAATTGTTAAAAATGTATAATTAACGTTAAAAATGAATGTTAACTGATTTTAATGCATTAACTAACGTTAACTAATAGGACCATGCTATGAAATGCTCTCAAGATATTGAATTTTCAAAGGTATTAACAAAAATATTTTCTCAAGAGGAACAGAAATATTACACTCCAATAAAATATATGTTAAAGACTAATATAGTCTGACGTTGTATAATATAAGCATGATCGACGTCACACATTTGTGACCTAGAGATCCAAATCTTAAGTATTTCTCAGTCATTTAATGTCATGGTTTTTCTATGTTTAAATGACTAAAAAAATCCCAAAGATTTCATCTTTTTACATACAACAGCAGTAACATACATATGTTTCAGAGGCAGAAATAATGGTGAATTTGATTAAGATTATAAAAACAAACTTTGAACATAATTCTTTAAAATACCATGCACTGAAGAACTGTTCACAAACAGACCAGGAAATCAGATATGAATCTGTGTATGATATACCTCTGGTCTGTTTTGGGCAAAGATGCCCACATACTGTTGTGTGTTTGGTTTGCAACCCTTCACCAGCAAACCTGATCCCAACACCTGTGCCCTTTCTGCGACCTGTAATAAACACATTGCCATTAAAATCACTAAGAGGGCTTTTGCTGGATTACATGATTATTATACAGTAATAAATGCGTTATAACATGCATTGCTCTCACCTCAGTGTAAGAGATCCACTGATAGGGCTCTCCGGGTTTCCTGAAGCCAAGACAAGGACCACTGCCTGCACAAAACATACAATACTGTTAGTTACTATGGCTCTCTGGAATTCTCGATTCTGATTGGTCAACTGTGAAATACTGTGGTCAAATACATATTTTATAAGGATTACTAGCTACTGAGCTGAATAACTGACTGATCCGCTGTTATACGTGCTTCGCATCATCTTGTCTAAGCTTGTTTATTAATGACTTTCTATTGTCTTGGAGCTGAATAACGACACTATTGTCTTGTTATAGCTGCTGTACATCACGGATTCACTGCATCACTGTATAAAATGCTAAGTAAATAAAGATGACTTTATGACCAGCTGAAAATGACATCTTTCTTGCTGTATATCTGCTGTTCTAAAATATCCATCTTTATTTATTGCCTTTCTACGTTCCATAAATCTAAGCACACAAAAAAATACTTCAAACTCAAGCAATCGACCAAGAAACTATTGTACAATACATTCACTGAAGGAAGCTGCGTGTGATAAAAGCATTATCGATCTGAGAAAGCCTTGCAAAGCACTGCAGTAAATGAAAAGAAAGAAAAACTGAGGAGCCATTGAATTCATCTGCGCTCAGTGGATGAAATGGCCACTCAAAATGTTTTTCTGTATATTTATACAAACTGTTTTCAAAGCTTTCAGAGAGAAATCACACAGACCTGCTATCCGCAGTCCTCTCTGGAACATGTCGTACACTGTCTTTGTGTCCTCATAGTAAAACTCCAGCAGATTGTCATCCGTCAGTAAAGCTGAGCGTCTACAGCTCTGATCTCCCTGTAAATAAGTATGTGTAATATCTATAAATGATGTGTGTTATATAGCCAAGAATGATTGCTATTGGTACATATTTATACTTTCATGTATTTAAGAAGACAGATAATCCAATAATTATCATTACTTACACCTAAAGAATCAGAATGATATTAAAATTGTAAACCAAGCAAACAAACAAAGATTATTGGAGTATGTTTTACAAGAAAATATTTCTGGGGTTTTTTTTTGGCATATCCAAACAACTTAAATGTGCTAAAATGTGTAGTAAGCAACTCAAACACAAAGTGTGATACTGTATCCCACAATGCAATGCACTCAAATTGACCTTCCATTTCCAATGCGATGAATAAATGTTCTTAATACCGCTTTCTTAAAAAAAAAATCTTAATTTGTATTGTAAATACAGACTGGGTGATTGTACATTATCTCTTACTTTAAGTATGTCTGCTGTTTTAAAATTATTCCTTTTAATATGACTTTCTTCCCAACTCAAAAAATAAACAAACACCTGGTCTAAATTGGTATTGCAGTTTGATTAGACTGTAATGTTGGCTAGTTTTAAGGACAATTTTCAGCTAAACAGTGTGAAAGATCAGCTAAGACTACCTTAAACCAGCTAATACCAGCAAAACAGTTCAAGCTGATTTAAGCTGGCTTTTTAGTAGGGTTGACGTATTTGATTAGCCAAAAACTGGCTCACCATGTAATTGAGGATCATGTGAAAACAATAAACCTGCATAAGTTTTCACATACTGCATTTAAACAGTGTACAGTTTACTTTCAGCTATTCATCACTATATCCATCATTATACACTTAAGTGTTCATTAATATTTTGAATTAGGTTTTATTTTTACGCTTTCACTTTTCATTTTAGTTTAAGTTTTAGTATTTGATTAGCAATTTACAATTTTAGTTTTAATTTAGTAGCAGTTTTTGTTTTTAAGATTTCTTTACCTTAATTTTATTTTTTAGTTTTAGTAACTTAAGTACTTCCGCTTAACCTCTTTTAATTTAGTAAGTTGCCAAAGTAATATTTCACATTTTTAAGTCTAATTAAGTCTTGAAGGTGCAGTATGTAATATTGACAGCAAGCAGTTGAAATGGGTACTGCAGACCAAATTCAAAATATTGGGGAGAGTTTGTTTCTCCCACCTCCTCAGACTCGACACCCACGTGGGTTGCCAGATTGAGGACACGCAACAGGAACGAGCCCAGCTGACAATGACACTGTAAGCTGATGAACTGATTTAGCTGCTTTTTAATGTTCCTCTGGTCATAGTGTTTTTTTAGATGGATGCCAAGGCATTTAAGTCGGGTAGAATCTGCGATCTCTGACCCAGTTCATTTGCTGGCTTTCATGGCTGCAATACGCTGTTCTTTCCACCAACTGGTAACCCGAGGTGTGGAAATACTATTGGTTAAACTGGCAGTGGGCGGAGTCACACAGACCAAAACAAAAACAGACATTCTGACAGTAGAATAACTGGCTGTAGCATAGTTTATGGAGAAACAAGTATGTGAATTGAACATGTTTCCTAAATATCTGCAAACATGGTATTTCACACTTTAGTAAAAAAAAAAATAATAATAACCTTAAAAATTTTTTCACCTAATATTTATATTTTATTGGATAGATATTAGTTTTAGTTAGTAGTAACAGCACAGTTACCTGCACAGGTATGGACTGGGCCTGTAGGTCACATGGAGGCTGGATTGGTCGAGGTCTGGTCACCAGCCAGTAGGTTGTGAGAGAGGCTAGCGCTCCTAAACCTATGATAGAGGACGGAGAGAGGGAGAGAGAGGACAGAGAGAAGGACGAGGGCAGAGACGGAAGGAGCGTCTTCAGATTGTCCATTTCAGACTTGCCATCTCCTCCAGTGAAACGCAGGGAACGTAACCAATCCTGAAACTGCATAGCTGTGAGAGACACACAGATTCACTGCCATCACCATCATCATAAGAGTCCAATACTTCACAGTCTCCCACATCTCTCCAAATTATATGAAAAAGGACAAGGGCTACTGGATGACAGCCATAAAAGCAAAATACATATTTAAATCCAAAAGCAGCCCAACCTAAAAGCCTGCTTTGAGAACAGAATCTGAGAAATCTGCTGTTCACCAATATATTATATTATATTATATATATATATATATATATATATATATATATATATATATATATATATATATATATATATATACACACACACACACACACACACACACAAAATAAGATAGAGATGTAGAAATGTTGGTAACCAAACGGTTTTAGTGACTACTGACATTCATTAAAAAGGGCATCTTTCAAAATATTTTATTTTACATTCCACAGAAACAAAGACGGATATGCAACACTTTACTATAAGGATCTATTTTTTGATATTAGTCAACTACATTAGTTAACAAACTAACAACTAAACTATTAAAACTTGAAGTAAAATTAAAATGAAATTAAAAAGAAAATCTGATTCAAAATATTAATACAAACTATGATACCAAGCAGCAAAAAAATAAAATTAAAGGATGACTATTCTGTATGCTACTATTAATAGTGGCACAGAAATGACATATTTCACCTTTAAGCATGGACAAAGAACATCACTACACTGTCATTCTCTTTATTGATGTCGAATATGGCAATTTTCACAAACTGACCCTTTTACTAGCAGCTCGTCAATAACCCTTATTAAAGCTGTTAGAAATGTGCCATTTGTTCCACTATAATTCCAAAGATAATAAATGGCTGTTAACCACCACAGTCAAACAAGCCCTGACACGCTCTACAAAGTTTTATTTATTTATTTTTTTAAACGGTAAGATGAGGGAAGATGCCCCACTTACTATAAGAACAACGTGCATGTACTTTCAAACTGTAACATATTTAGATATATGTTTTGCATATGCAGGATGATGATGTATTAGCCAATGTGTTTTTATATGGTGGCCGAAAGAGCTCAACGCGCTGCAACCTACAACGCATGAAAATAGAAAAGAAAAAAAAAACACCAGCAAATTAAGAATACATCTCACACATACTCACAACACAAATGGAAACACGCTGCAAAAATAGAAACGTGCTAAAAAAAAAAAAAAAGTAGTAATAATTATAATAATAATATTATATATATATATATATATATATATATATATATATATATATATATATATATATATATATATATATATATATATATATATATATATATATATATATAAAGCTAAGGAATTATAAGATCAGGGTGTTAAAATGATCTGTGTTACAATGTGGTCTGTGCGTATTTGCAGCACGCTTCTGTTGTTGCAGTGTGTTTGTATGCAGTTTGTTTGTGTTGTGAGTATTTGAAGCACATGTGCTGTCAAACAGATGAAGATGTTTTCTTAATTTGCATGTGTTTTTTTCCATTTGCAGAACGTTGAGCTCTCTCAGCCACCATAATTATAGGAAATAAACAGAAACATCTGCTAATTAGTTGCTGTAGAACAAAATGTAAAATTATTCCAAGAGGCTATTGAGGTAATGTGGCCTTATTAGACTTTCTAAATGATTTTGATATGCCTCTTATAATATTATACATTTTATTTATTTGTTTTATACATTTATATATTAGTTGAATAACTGAATAACCAATGACAGACGAAGCATAATCCCAGTAAAAAGACATTCATCACAAGGTAATTTTTTTCTATTATTCATGTACAGGCATTTGAATATTTACATATTTAATTGTCCATATTTTAATTGTAGATATGTCATAACAGCAACATTATAAATGCAAATGAAATTATTTCACTCAATTAGCCTACAGTTTGCAATGAAAAGCAAAAATATCTCAAATGTACATCTAATTTGTTGAAATACTGAACAACAACCCCATCAATTACAAGAAGTATTTATTTTAAAATAATAGTAATAGTAAAAACATGCCATCTGTGCAAATTCTGGGTGGCTCATCTTACCCCAAGGGTTAGTTTTTATTCTGAAGTAAAAAGATATCATTTTCACAGCACAAATCTAAAAACTATAGTAGTGTGTCCACAAATCACTCATTAACAAACAAACAAAAAAACTTTGGTATTAAACATAATCGCTATTTTTCCAGAGACGCATGAAATTTTGCAGTAGAAAAACTTAAATTGTATTTTAATTGTAAAACATACTTCAGTAATTGTTTTATTCGAAAATCAAGTCAAGACACGATACAAAGTAAATTTCTGGAATTTTTGGGAAATTTCAGAACGTTTCCTGAAATGTTCCGCCCCTTTGCAACCCAAGGTAAAAATCACTGTATGCACGACCTTGAGTGACCTACAGCTATAATAAAATGTGGTGAATCCAATATGCTAAAAGATAATAATAATCATTACAAAAACCACCAGGAATTATAGTGTATTATTCGAACTCTATGCTGAAATGACTTGGTGCATTAACATTGAATTACATTAATGTGCAGTGACTCCAAATTACTAACCGCTCTCATTGATTTCTTGTAAAGAGGTCTGAGAACAAAACCTGAATGAAAAGCACTCAGCCCTGGGAGAAGCCAACTAATGTTTCGGGCCTCATCTGAATGCCAAGAGGAAGTAATGTTGATTGGCCGACACGCAACAGGCGCTCGGGTAACTCTCGGCCATTTTCACGCAAGCAGGACGCAGACGAATTACAAACACAGCACAGGTGTGGAAGTCTTTCAGGACACACAGAAGGACAGGTGGCGATGACGAGAGGTGTGTTTTCTCGCTGACAGGCTGCAAATGAATTTTAATGGCGTCCCGCAGAAGAAGATAACGCTGAAGCGAGTACAGTCGCACTGATTTGGTGGTGAGATGGGGTGACTGGGAGGCCCCAGTGTGAACGCGTTTGCCAATGAGACGATCTGTAACGATCACATGAGACGACCCAAACACGCTCACTTCCCGGGATTCAATTCACAGCCTCTCTCTCGCTTCTCTAACCTCTCACCCACTTTCTCGCCCCACTAAAGCACAGGAGGATAAAGGATGATGTCATCACCCCTCGCCCTGCATTGGTATTCCCACAGAGAGGGAAAATGCCCTCCCTCCTCTCTCTTTAAATGCCACCACAGCAAGTGCCGTGATGTTTGTCCCCAGAATACTTAACTCTAGAGACGCCGAAGCCAGCCAGCGTCACAACTTCAACTCAGTGTATGGGGTCTGTAATAGCCACGGATGATGATATGCACACAATACAACTAATGACATAAGACAACATAATATATATATACACAGATATAATATTTACAATAATAGTATAATAATATGGATTCAAAATACATTAAAATTTTAAAAGAGAGAATGTCCAGACCACAAAACCTTCAAGTCATAATTTAACCCATGACCATTAATAAAATAATAATAATAAATACAAATTTCACAAACAAAAGATGTATATTTTATTATCCTAATTAATCTATGCTGTCATGTTCAAAAAGTATTCTTTTTTTATAGCCTTATTTGGCACTAAAATTAAATGCATGTGTATATCAGCCGTTTTAAAACAGTTCAGAAATTTCCAAGAAATGTCAGTAGTTGGTAAGAATATCAATTATTATCATAAATGTATGCATACAATTTTTTAAAAAGTACTATTTAAAATCATTAAAATTTTAATAATACATTTCCAAACAGCACACATGGCCAAAAGTTTTTATATTCATATATATATATATATATATATATATATAAAAATTATAAATATATGATATGATATATACACAACCATTCAAAAGTTTGAGGTAGGATAGATTTTTGGTATTTTCGGTTTTATTTGATTTGATTCATTAAAAACAGTAATATTGTGAATTATTTTTGCAATTTAAAATAACTGTCTTTTTCTATGTATTATGTATTAATATAAATTTTTATTAAATGTGTATTATATTATAAAAACTATTATTATTCAATATATTATATATTTTAAAACGTTATATGATGTCATATGACACATATGCACTACCTTTCCAAAGATTTGCAATATTTTGTTGCATTTTACTGTATAAAAATACAGATACATTTTTTTTATAAATAAGTAAATAAATACTACAATTACAAATAACTTTTCCTTTTTTATCTATTCTATTTAAATATTTTATTTACTATGTATTTAACATATACAGTATAATACATTCTCATATTATTTAATATACATTTTAAAATGCTATTTTTATAATTTCATATATTTCAGTGTCACTTGATCCTTCCGAAATAATTCTCAATTTGGTGCTTAACGCTGAAAAAAATGTAGCGCTGCTTAATATTTCTGTGGAAACCATTATACGTATTTCAGGAAGATTTCGCAGGGAAACATTTTTTGAATAAAAAACCTTTTCTAACATTATAAATGTCTTTGTCACTTTAATGTGTCTCTGCTTAATAAAAGCATTTTACACAGTAGAGCCATGTTTTTTTTTTTTTTTTTTGCAGATTAACAAATAAATAAAAACCTTTCTAAATTAGAAGGGTCTTTCTTCTAAACCCCACTCTTCACTCCAGAGGCAAGGGTTAAAGGGAAATCCCTTTCATCTGAGCATCTCTGCACATCCCTCTCTCTGTCACAGGTCCACAAAAGCTGGAGATGAATGGATTTAGCAGAGATGACATCTGAAAATGATTACGCATCACAGATGAGGACAGACCTCTCTCTTTCTCTTTCTCCCTCCCTCATTCAGAAGGGCCATTGTCAGAGGTAGACAGGCACTATTGTGTGTTTCTGGCACTCACTTGGGAACTTAAACAGAACAAAGAGGGGAGAGAGCGACAGAGGCTATTACTCAAACTGGTGCTAAATGAACTAAAGCGCGTTTCAAAGAAAGGCCTCCAGATTTACAGCCTCAATCGCTGAAGAAAACTCAAGCTCTCAGACACCAACACGGCAGATATCTACAACTCACAAAGAGCAGAGATGAGGAGACAAATGTGTTTTATAGGTTTATCTAGACACAAAAACTATTTTGACTTGTTTGTAAAACCGAACAACTTGCATGTACAGTAATGTACTTAAACTACCAGAAAAAAGGAACAAAAGCTGTCATTGGGACTGCTTTAGGTAATAATATACTAATATGCACCATTTTGGTACATGCACTTTAGGTAGTGATAATATGTAAATTCTGGTTCTAATATGAACACTTCAGGTACTGATATGTACCATTAATAATATGTACATATTGGTATGAATATGTAGCATTTTGGTACTAATTTTTAGACTTTAGGTACTGATATATACAGTTTAGGTACTAATAATATGTACCATTTTTGGTACTAATATATACATACACTTTAGATACTAATATGTACATTTTGGTATTAATATATACACTGTAGGTACTAATATGTACCATTTTTGGTACATATACACTATGTAATAATATGTACATGTTGGTACTAATACTGTATATACACTTTAGGTAGTAATATATTATATATATATATATATATATATATATATATATATATATATATATATATATATACACATACACTCTAGATACTAATATGTACCATTTTGGTATTAATATGCACACTTTAGGTACTAATATCTACATTTAGGTACTAATATGTACACTAAACTAACCTGCATGTTATGTTACTAATACAATTTACATACTAATATGTACTTTTAAAGGTACTCATATGCACCCGTTAGTGGTAAATAAGGTATAAATGTACCTTTTTGTCTGAGAGTGTACAGTAAAAGTTAAGCATTCTGGAGAGTTTTAAAGCATATTTAATATGAAAACAAGGCTGTGAGGGGTTCAGTGTGTAATATTCTGCAGTGTACCTTCATGTCAATCATTCAGCTGAAAAAGCATTGAAAATATTTCTTCCCAAAAATTCCCCGAGACGAAAAGTTCCAGAAAAATGAGGTGTGATGGCTGACCTTGAGACAGCACTGAACAGACCGTACATCCCTCACAGCATTGTTTTCAGTCGTGTCCAATTATATAAGGTGTCTACCCTGACTCAGGTCCATAGCTGAAGAGCATTATTAGTGTCACATGTGGCCACAGGAAGAGTATATTTTGTGGTCGTGATCTCAGGACGGTGTTGTTTCCTGTGCAGAACAGTTAAACTGCATTTTAGTTTGTTCTTTAGGTTGTAAAATTGTACCCACTTGAGAAAGTGTCATAAACAGGTTGTAGTTGAGAGAGGAAGGTCCTGTACAAACAGTGTGATGAATGGAGAAACAGTTCGTTTGCTGACATGAATGACGCCTCAGAGCAGGTGTCTTATTGCTGAGAGGCATGCTATTACTTTTCTAAGTGGTCGGACAGATTTGCCTGGCGGATGATCAGATAATTGAAAACAATTCAACAAACCTACACTGAAAGAAGAATTCAAACTATATTTACTAATACTTGCAACACCTTAGCAGCCGTATATATATATATATATATATATATATATATATATATATATATATATATATATATAGCACAGTCCTGGAAACCACATAGACACATGCTAAAAACAACTTCAAACAGGTGTATGGAACAAAGTTCAATTTGATTTATAACCCAGTTGTCACACGCACAACATGGTCTGACCCTCTTACAATGCCAAGAAGACCTCAGTGCTCAGAACAACAGGCACATTGTAAGACTAAAGACCTTCAGGATCCAGAGCGAACATCAGTTCCCAAGTGTGTAAGGTAAAACCTCACCGTTAGGAGACGGAATGCAGGTGAGTGAAAAGAGATGTTCAGTCGTGTGAGGATGGAGAATCACAAGAAATAAAGAAAGCTCACTGGAAAGAAAACCTTAAGATCTTTGATATCGCAATTATTGCTCATTGACAGCAATAGCAATAAATGAAGACTCAAATTTACCTCGAGAAAAAAAAAAATGTGTCTCCAAAGATCTCCACAATGTCTCAAACTGTGACAAATTCATTCATTTTAATAAGTAATTGAATATCCATATCATTTTATAGTGTCTACAAATGTATTGTCTATTTTATTTGTTTATTTAATTTTTCATTTAAAGAAATGTTAGGGGAAAAGTCTGAGATAGTTATTTTAGGATTGTTTATACTATCATTTAATGTTTTGAATTAACTTATTTTCATATCTTCAGTTTTCATTTTATTGTGTTATTTTGCAACTTTGTCATGTCTTGTTCGTGTGTTTTTAATAAATATTGCATGTTTTTATTTCTATTTGCTTTTATTTTAGTTTCAGTAATTTGAAACTCTTAAAATGAAAACCTCTTAATTTCCTTTTTTATTTTTGTTTATATTATTTTAGTATTTAACATTCCGCTTTTTATTTAACGTTAGTTTTTATTTCAAACTTAGTTTTCGTAATTGTGTTTACATAATTGTACATCATGCTTATTTATGTGTTTCTTGTAAATAGTATGTGCTTTTGTCATTTTTATTAGGTTTTGTTTTTAATTTTTTTTTTATCTTTAATTTACTTTTATTTCAATTTCAATGATTTTAGTACTTATTTCAGAAAAGACAGCATTTCTAATTTTCATTAATGTTGTCTGAAATACTTTTTCATCAATTATTTATATTTTATTTTAGCTTTATTTCAATCAATATGTGAATGGTTTCGGTTAACAATAACAACACTGGAATGAAGACCTCTTAATTACTGTAAGTCTCCTAAACAAGTAACCTTTGTGCAAAAACCTGTACCTCTGGCAGCGGATGAAATAGCAGGTTCACAGGATATGATGTCACATGAAGAGGACTCTTGAAGTGGCATTCCAGAGGATTTGGAAGGGAATATGATGAGGAGGCAGGGAATGAGAGCGCCTGTCCAATGGTTAATGAATGAAGGAGGGGGTGAGTGAGAGAATGGCCCGGGTGTTCTCTGGCTGTGATTCCCAAATGAAGCATGAAGAACACAGAATCACACTGAAAAGGTTTGGAGAGGAGAGGGAAGAGGGAATGGGGAGGGTGTTGCATCACAGTGGACAAATTAACTGTCTGGGAGCAGAAGAGAAATGTGGAAAAGCAGTGATGCATCCTTATGTCTGATGAAAGGTAACTATGTCAGCCTGTAGTGGATGTACGTTTTTTACTTCATTACAAAATTTCACAATATCGCTACTGTGAAATATTGGAATGGTATCCTGAAGACACACCTCACAACATGTCTCATCCTACAGGTTGCTTTTGCTGTCTTGGCTTTCTGTGCTGCTCAGAAATGTGTTACTCTCAAACTATGAGTCATTTTAAAGTATTTCCCCTACCAACACCAACCTGACTACAAAACAATCCTCTCAATTTTGGATTGTGTGAATGTACAAGCTTATTCAGCATGACTAGACATGCCACACACATGCACAACATCTACAATGCTTCGCCGGTCTTCTGCTTGGCAGCCAAAAGTGTCTTTTGTTCTAAAGCAGTGCGTCTCAACAGCACCGTTTTGCTGACAGCATTTTACAGTTTTATTTCCTTGACATACAGCACACCCTTACCTCATTACGTAATTGACAAAAACTCACCCAAAATGACCCGGCATGACACGAAGACAGAGAAATGCATTAGTAGCCTGCATATAACTACAAACTTATTCAAAGTAGCCAAACTGAGCACTTACTGTAGATTACATAGAAACACAAGACTCGCATAACAACGTTAACAAATTGGATAAACTTCAGTAACAAACAGTTGTCCCAAAAATCATTTCAATAGTTTAGAGACACTTAAAATATATGAATGTCACTGGATTACAAAACACACACACACATATATATATATATATATATATATATATATATATATATATAAAAAATCACAGTATGTATAGGTAACCTGTGTTTTCAAAAGGGAAATGTGGTTATTAATCCAGCACTGATGTGAATTATAAGGAAACCCTATTAACAACATATTAGAATGTTAATAGTTTAATCTTTTAAGTAATACAGTGTTTAAAAGTAGCCCATTTATAAGTAATTGGTGCATTTATGAGAGCGCGCCTCTACTTGTTTACAAAATACGTGCACGTGTCACGCGCTGATGCCAAACTTGAAAAGAAATGTGTCGTATAAAATCATTTCACTCACTCAAAAGACGTTGTGTGAACGTTAAATTCACATTAAAGTACTGGTGTGATGCTAAACAGGCCGAATGTTGAATTACAAACGGGACGAGTGAGTGAGTGATGAATGAATGAATGAATTGGGTTTCCATTGATAAATGCGGCAGCTTCTTCCGTCTATCGAAATTCTACATTTTTTTCAGTAACTACGGCGGCTTTTCTACTCTTGAACGAAATCGCTGCATTGATAGGCTACATGTTTTGTGGAAGTTTTAAGGAACTGGCTCTTACCTGTGTGTGGAATCTGGGTCACCCGTCCTCCGAAAGTTAGTCTATTCTCCTCAGACTGTGGTAAATCCCTCCCGGACCCCAGAGCCAGTGTTCAGCCCCTCTCACAAACACGCCCTCGCTCCCCCTCTGAAGTCAGCCTGCCCCCGGGACAAACCTCCAACAACTTCTCGAGGTGTTCCCAAAACTTCCTCATCCAATTATGTGCTTTAACGTGCTTTTTGGCAACATCTCCAGTCTGTAACAGAAGTCTAGTGTTTAAGTTTCCATACTGATATTATACCGAACTTCGTAGATTCATCACATTAATTGACTGATTTAATTTAATGCTAAAAACGCCAAAATAATAATATGTTAAAAATATTTTAGAGCATTGGTTTTCATCGGTTTATCAGCCATTTTGCATGTCCCATTACGTTAATGAATTATATTGAACAGCACTGAAATTGTGTATGTTTTAGCAGTTTAGCAGAATGACATTTTCACTAAAAATAACGGAGACACTGCATTTGCTAAGTCTCCTTTATTTAACACACCTGATTCAGATCATCGGATCATTTGCAGGGAGCTCCGTGAACTAAACTGGGTCAGAAAAGAGAAACATATAGGCCTTACAACGCAGTGCATGAGGGTCCCCAGAACCAGACTTTTTTCTTTGCTTTTGTTCAGTTCAAACGAACCACTGGACCAATGTAGAAAGAAATCATTTATTTTCAAATTCAAATCCTGTAGGAAAAATAATCCAGAAGATTTCAATTTGATTTAAACCCATAGTGGACCCCCCCAACCCCCACCTCCCCACCTTTTTGGTTAATGATTTTTTTTGTTTTGTTTTGTTTTGTTTTGTTTTGTTTTGTTTTGTTTTGTTTTTTCAAAAGAGCTTGAGTTACTACCTGAGGAGCATAAATCCTCTTCTCTGTGTGTGTGTGTGTGTGTGTGTGTGTGTGTGTGTGTGTGTGTGTGTGTGTGTGTGTACTTGTTTATGCCTGCGGTCCTCACAAGGGAAAAAAATAATTAAGAATAGTAAATGTTATTTATCTGAGTGTAACAATGCAAACAGGTTTTCTGTAAGGGGTAGGTTTAGGATTAGGGGATAGAAAATATTGTTTGGTCAGTATAAAAGTAATAGAAGTCTATGGAAAGTCCCCACAATTCAAAGTGTGTGTGTGTGTGTGTGTGTGTGTGTGTGTGTGTGTGTGTGTGTGTGTGTGTGTGTGTGTGTGTGTGTGTGTGTGTGTGTACGCGTTTTTGTGAAAAGTCAGGACATAGATTTGTATAATGACAAAGGTATGACATAGGTATTACAAGGTGAAGGTGACATCTCAGGACATTGACCCATGTCCCCACTTTTCAAAACGCTTATAAATCACTCAGAATGAGTTTTTTTTTTGGGAAAGTTGAAATGCACAGTCTCCTGTAAGGGGTAGGTTTAGGTGTAGGGTTGGTGTAGGGCAATAGCACATACAGTAAGGACAGTATAAAAACCATTACGCCTATGGGATGTCCCCACTTTTCACAAAAACGAACATGTGTGTGTGTGCGTGCGCGTGCGTGCGTGCGTGCGTGCGTGCGTGCGTGCGTGTGTGTGTGTGTGTGTGTGTGTGCGTGTGTGTCATTACACCTATGGAGAGTCCCCACAAGGATAGCAAACCAGACATGTGTGTGTGTGTGTGTGTGTGTTCTTGTTTATGCTACATTGAGAGGACCAAATGTCCCCACAAGGATAGTAAAACCAGTAAATGTTGACCTTATGGAGACATTTTTTAGGTCACCATGAGGAAACAAGCTTAAAAATCATACAGAGTGAGTTTTTTTTTTTTGAGAAAGTAAAAATGCAGAAAGTGTCCTGTAAGGGGCAGGTTTAGGTGTAGGGTTGGTGTAGGACAATAGCACATACAGTAAGTACAGTATAAAAACCATTACGCCTATGGAAAGTCCCCACAAGGATAGCAAAACAAACCTGTGTTTGTGTGTGTGTGTGTGTGTGTGTGTGTGTGTGTGTGTGTGTGTGTGTGTGTGTGTGTGTGTGTGTGTGTGTGTGTGTGTGTGTGTGTGTGTGTTTATGTGACTACTCACCAGGGACATGCAGAGTTCCTCAGGGGCAGGGGCACAAATGTAAAATAGGGGCAATGTAAAATAATAATAATATATATAGTGTATATAGGTCAAAAGTTTGGATACATTACTATTTTATATTTCTGCAAGAAGTCACTTATGGTCATCAAAACTGCATTTATTAAAATGTTAATATAGGCTACTTTAAAATGCATTTTATGCAATGCTGATTTATTATCAATGTTGGAAACCGTATTTACAGGATTCTTTGATGAATAAAAAGTTTTTAAAAAAAGAACAGCATTTATTTAAAATATAACTTTTGTAACAATATACACTACCGTTCAAAAGCTTGAGGTCAGTATTTTCTATTTATTTATTCATTTTAGTTTTTTGTTGTTGAAAGAAATTCGTTTTTATTCAACAAGGATTTGTTAAATTGATAGAAACAGTGATAGTAAAGATTGACATTGTTAGAAAATTGTTGAATAAATGCTGTTCTTTTTAACTTTTTATTTATCAATGAACCCCCAAAAAGGTTCCAAATAAATAAATAAATAAAAATAAGCAGCACAACTGTTTCCATCTTTGATAATAAATCATTAGAATGATTTCTGAAGGATCAGAAATTCAGCTTTGATCGCATAAATAAATGTTATTTTAAAGTAACAATATTTTACAATATTACAGTTTTTTTCTGTATTTATGATCAGGTAAATGCAGGCTTGATGAGCAAAAGATACAATGCTGCATAATTATCAAAAATGGTAATATAATAAAGTCCTTTCACGTCACCATTTCGCCAGCCTACACTTCACATAACAGGCCTGTAGGTGACACTTGGGCTTCATTAACTTTGATAGTTTCATGAAAGAGTAACGGTGTATCATACATAAATATAAGTGAATTGAATACTGATTGCCATTATTGCGACTCTTGGCGTTTTGTGTAGTGCTTTTGTAGTCATTTAGCATCCATTTTCTCAGAGATGTAATTTGATTTTATAAAATGAGACAAACCGCAGATCCAGATCGCTCCACAAATAAGATCGTCTGTCCCATGCCATTTTCAACCTATTTATGAATAAGAAGGGAAAATGACCGCTCCACATTACTGTCCAATGAAATCTGAACCTTTGCCAGATCATGATTGGTTGGTGTGTTATAGCATAAAATGTATTAAAATAATACGCCTGGTTTGGGATAGAAACCATAAACATAAAATTGAAAAGTTGTAATTACTCACAGTTTATGAAAATGTTAAATACAGTTAGAAAATTTTAAACATATTTCTTAAATGCAGTTTTATCATATGTTCTCATATTTATTGTTTTATTTTTTAATGTTTTTGTAAAGCTATAATTTTGTTATAATACTGATTTGATATGTTTGCTATTTGCAATAGTTACTATTTACTATTTTTCATAGTGTTATTTTTGGTGAATTGTATTATTTTTTTTAAAACTATGGTAAGTTTAATTCCCGACTGTAATTAGTTATATATGGAACCCACACTGATTTAAAAAAAAAAACAAAAAAAAAAACATGTAAAATATTATTTTTTATTTCAATGATATTTTGACAACTGAACTAGGAAATGTCCCCAGTTTTCATTTCAGAAATCTGGTCACCTTCGTATAGGCTATAGACATAATGCAAAGTGTGTTTTTGTGTAGGCTACTTAATTTATCTAAATTGATCAAGGTTGAACTGTATTGGTGATCTGTTTTAATCTAGACCTATCTATTTCAGTTATAATAGCCTACGGGTTGTTATTATTTTGGTGAATATCTGTTTCTCTGTGCCCCCCTACGAAAATAATCCCTCCCCCCACTGAATTCTATTTGTTGTGGAGGGGGCCGGCTTCACGCGTTTGCCCGGGGGTCCTCAGCGCCAGCCTCACCCAATCCAAGCGTGTGCTAGCGCCTCACCCCAGGGTGTGCACGAGTAAACCGGGTGCCGGTCCGTGCCGGTAACCGGATGCTGCTTCGCGGCACAACTGAAGCAGCAGACACGTCAAGTCCTTTGCGGGAATTGCGTTTAGCGTACGCAACCCGCGAAGTCCTAAACACAGACTCGCCGAATGAAGCTTCACGAAGAAACTTCACTCGACCGTCGGTATTGAACTTACCTGTCCGTCCTGCAGTCACAGACACACTGAGCTCGAGAAAGAATTCTACTCATACAAGGCGCGAATCTTTAGAACGCGTGTCTTTGTGACGTCACTGAGAATTCTGTATATATTCGAACCATAGACTGTATAAAAACAGATCTGAACACAAAGACTGCTGTGCTTTCAGTTCAGCTGATGGCCCCGTCTGCCTTCCACAGCTTGTCCAAAATTAGTTCTCTTTCGCGGCTTATTAATGTTTCTTTTTAATCAAGCTCATATAGCTCTTTACTTTCTCATTCATCCTTTATTAATAACACTGAAAGCTGAGCGGGTTTTATCATACATAAATACACATATAGGACATACTTATAGGACATAAATCGAAATATATATATATATATATAAATTAAGGAATAAAAACAGTAATTTTATGCGATTTTATTTAACAACTAGATAGTAAAGTTTGGATACAAACTTTAAGTTGGCTTGAAAAAGCCTAGCCAGAAAGTTTGTAAAAGTTTTAAAAGCTTGAAGTTTGAAGGTTTTAAGTTTGAAGTAGTTTGAAATACGTAAAATAGTTTTAAAGATTAAAGTTTGAATGTTTTAAAGGCAATACAGTCTATCAGAAGAACAGATCACTGGGGTACCTGTGGTAGTTTTTAGGGTGTTACTATGCGGTTGCTAGGGTACTTGGGATGGTTGTTAAGGTGTTGCTAGGCGGTTGCTAGGGTAACCGGGGTGGTTGCTAGGGTGTTGCTATGTGGTTGCTAGGGTACCCGGTGTTGTTCCTAAGGTATTGCTATGCGGTTGCTAGGGTACTTGGAGTGGTTGCTAGGGTGTTGCTATGCGGTTGCTAAGGTACCCGGGGTGGTTGCTAGGGTGTTGCTATGCAGTTGCTATGGCACTCAGGGTGGTTTGCTAGGTGGTTGCTATGGTACTCGGGGTGGTTGCTAAGGTGTTGTTAGCATTATTAGCAAGTTACCAGCATGTCTCTAACATGATTAGCATGTTACTAGCATGTTACTAGCATGTTGTTAGCATGATTAGCAAGTTACAACAGGTATCTAGCATGATGCTAGCATGATTAACAAGTTAATAGCATGTTGCTAGCATGATTAGCAAGTTAATAGCATGTTGTTAGCATGATTAGCATGTTACAGCAGGTATATAGCATGATGCTAGCATGTTTCTAGCATTATTAACAAGTTAATAGCATGTTGCTAGCATGATTAGCAAGTTACTAGCATTATTCTAGCATGATTAGCAAGTTACTAACATGATTCTAGCATGATTAGCATGTTCTTAGCATGATTAGCAAGTTACAGCAGGTATATAGCATGATGCTAGCATGTTTCTAGTATGATTAACAAGTTAATAGCATGTTGCTAGCATGATTCTAGCATGATTAGCAAGTTACTAGCATGATGTTAGCAAGTTACTAGCGTGTTGCTAGCATGATTAACATGTTACTAGCATGTTGCTAGCATGATTAGCAAGTTACTAGCATGATATTAGCATGTTTCAAGCATGATTCGCATGTTGCTAGCATAATTCTAGAATGTTTAGCATGTTACTAGCATGATTAGCAAGTTGCTAGCATGATGTTAGCATGTTTCAAGCATGATTAGCAAGTTACTAGCGTGTTGTTAGCATGATTAGCAAGTTACTAGCATGATGTTAGCATGTTTCAAGCATGATTAGCATGTTACTAGCATGTTGCTAGCATGATTAGATTAGAAATAGTATTAGAGTGGAAGCTTATGTGAGTTTGAATGTGTTAGAAATAGTACACAGAAGGGAAGCTTGATTGAGTCTAATGGGCTTCAGTGTGTTTACATTTGAATGTTTGTCAGTTGGAGCTTGCAAGGTCTGGGCTCATCTGAACATTCCGTCAATGTAAGTCTATGGGATTTTTCGCAGTTTAAATCCTCATTTTTAGGAAAACCGTAAGTCGGATCAGTCTGAAAAGATATAGCAACCCGAGTCAGACCAGTCTGAAGGTCTGGGCCGAGTTTGGTGGTTCTAGCTTGAAAGCTCTGGGAGGAGATACAATTTAAATTTTGGCTCAGAAGAATAATAATAATAAGTTTATATAGTAGATCAGTAAGTTGGCTTTTTCAAGCCAACTTAATTATAAAATAATTATCAATTATAAACTCAGAATTGTGAGGAACTGGATTCTGAGAAGAAAAGTCTGAATCGTTTGAGAAAAACGTGCAATTCTGAGGAAATTCTGAATTGTGATAATAGTGACTTTTCATCTCACAATTCTGAATTGCCAGTTTTGTTTTCTTCTCAGAATTGAGAGTTTATATCATGCAATTCTGAAAAGAAGAAAGAAGTAAATGCTATTTGTATATTTTTATTCTGTAACAGAAATAAGTTTCCATTAAAAAAAGAAATCCAATATGATGTACATTTGCATTTCTTTGAAGTGCATTGTAATTCCAGTCCTGAAAACTCAGAAAAAAATAATAATTAAAATAATTAACTGCAAAGTCAATGCAAAATAAACAGAGTCCATTATTTTTTATATTGTCAATATCACCATTGTACAAATCAAAAGTCTACATCCCAGCCAGAATCATCCAGTGGTGCTGCTTCAGTGTGGGTTTCTGGCAAGAGGGCTGATCCTCCATGATCAGAGCCACAGGGAACCTGTAGAAATGTTACATTTATTTGACCTGGACAGATGCATCATTGGAAAGGTGTGTTTGTCAGGCCTATATAAGTATAAGCTGAATAGAGTGTTCTAAACTCTACAGTGTTCTGTTATGCCGCTCACGTTTGGTATTACTGGTGGAGTCGATGTGCCCTTCTGAAGTCCTTCCCAGTCGAAGCCTTCAAACCACCTGAGAAACACAACACAAGTTAATCAGTCTACAAAATAAGCCAGCACTTAAAAACAGAGCTGCATCCTCTCCTCGGCTCTTTTTTTTTTTATTTACTCTCATTTCACACAAATCCTATCTGCCCCCCACCCAACCCCCCGAGTCCCATCTCTTCATTCTGTACAAATATATTTGAAGCGCACACACAAGCAAGTCTTACATATGTTTGCAGATGTCCTTGACCCCGTTCCTCTGGCCCAGTCTCTCTGAGGGGTTGAGCCTGGAAATGGGTGACAGATGATAGCAGATTCAGACATACAAACCCCACAGCATATGTAGAGCACTGCTGATCACACTGCCACTCTATCTATCTATCTATCTATCTATCTATCTATCTATCTATCTATCTATCTATCTATCTATCTATCTATCTATCTATCTATCTATCTATCTATCTATCTATCTGTCTGTCTGTCTGTCTCTCTGTGTCTATTTAACTCTCTAGAAAATGAATGACAGATGTTTCACTTGCTTTTCTCACCATGTTTATTTATTTATTTATTTATTTTCTCATATAGGAAGCAGACACTGTGAGGAATCACTCTATTTGTACCTGCAGAGGCTCTTGATGAGATGTGCTGCAGACCGGCTGATGGTTTTTGGGAACTCTAGCTCATCTATTCCCTTCAGAGATGCTGTATAAACCTTCAGCTGCTCCGAGCCAGAGAACAGGGGACTGGAAATTAAATTGAACATTTAAAACATTAAATAAATAAACAAATAAATAAATAAAAAACACTGTTATAGTAATGCACAAGCAATAAAGGCCTGGCAGGCAAGATGAAGGTTTTAAAAATCAGTTACAGTTTTTCTCGATTTTGGCTTGATTGTTTTTTTGTTTTTTTTTCTCTCAAAACAATAAGTTCTGGGCCCGTATTCACAAAACATTTTATCTAACCACTAAGAGTTCTCCTAAATAGCAGTAAAAGTTTTTAGCTAAGAGTTTTCTCTTAAAACCCATCCACAAAGCTGCTGAGATAAACTTGTCTTTTACTAAGCAATAGAGAGAAGTCTTATAGGAACATGCCACTATTTTTGAAAATAGGCTCATTTTCCAACTCCCCAAGAGTTGCACAGTTTTGGAATCCATTGAGCCGATCTCTGGGTCTAGCGGTAGCACTTTTAGCTGCAGCTTAGCATAGATCATTGAATCTGATTAGACCGTTAGCATCTCGCTCAAAAATGATCAAAGAGTTTCGATTAGAGATGTTACATTCAACACCGAAGCTCCGAAGCTTTTATCAAAAAAACAACACATTTCACATTGAAGCACTGTATCGGAGCTTGATTCGCCTGAAAACAACATGACTGCTTCAGTATCTGCTTCAAACGATGCGAACCTCAGCGCAGTTTCCTTTACCTTATATTACATTATAATGCATTAGCATTGTTTTCTGTTTATCATAATTTATATATTAAAGTCAAATGAACTCAGAGATGGGCACAAATACATCAAAATGTATTTAAAAAATTTAAAAAAATGTGTGGAAAAATGTATTTAAATACAAATATAGTACTTTGTATTTTGAAAATACACAAAATACATTTGAAATTGGCCATCCAGTGAAGTAACACTATTGAGGCCTGTTTACACCAAGAACGATAATTATAAAGATAACTTTCTAAGTATACAATGCAGTTCTGTCATCTGTCACTAAATGCTCAAGCTCTTTAAAGCAGAAATGATTCCGATTGGCTGTCAATATTTTTATCATTCATAATTTTTTGTGCTGTTATGGTTATAGTTGTGGTGTGCTATCTGCTATTCACTTAGATTTAGGATGTACTCACACTAGGGCATCTGATCCATGCTTGAGCACGATTGACACCCAAAGTCCAGTTCATTTCACAAGTGTGACTGCTCTGTACCGTGTCCAGTGCGGTTCGTTTAACCATGTCCTGGCCCGCTTGAAGAGGTGGCTCTGGTGCGGTACACGTGTAGCTTGGAACAGTTCATTTACTATTTTTGCATGCGCTATTGTTATCATTATGACTACTTGTAAATCACACTTTTTAATTAATTTAATTTTGAGTACGTTTAGATTTATAATTGGTCTGGTTCTCATCTTACTGATGAACAGGTAAAAATGTAGTTGCCTCTGTAATAATCCTGTGATATCTGTCTGTTAGCGAAAGGAAAATCACACTTGGGCTTTAGTAGCTACAAGGTAACTGTGCCTAGTGTGAGTATTCCATTTTTTTTTTTTATTATATTTTTTATTATTAGCATTATAGTTATCTTTGTCTTGGGGTACACACACACAGAAAGCTGCTTATTACTCATTTATCCATGTTTCTTTATCGTTCTGACGTGTCAATAGCTTCTGCCCACTAAAAGCTCTACAGATATATTTGCATACCATGACAATATATAAATGATATAGAAAAAGTTCAATCAATTTACATTTTATATCATCGCCAACATATATATATATATATATATATATATATATATATATATATATATATATATATATATATATATTGTCATATCACCATAGCAAGCAGTAATGATTAATGAAGTGTAATGAACACATTTGACTAGCTAGTTGATAAAACCAAAATCTGACAAAAAAAACAAAACAAACAAAAAAAACCTTACAAGACTGGCTAGTGCGAATGCTATGTTCCCCTTGCTAGTGCTCTTTTTTACCAGCTGGGACAGGTATGCTTTTTTTCCCCCACAAAAGCAAGATCACCTTGTTTAAATGTTAAAGTCATGCACATAGTAGTGCAATAACCATTTCAAGCATTTTGTATGGTTTATACACAGCAAAACAGCATGTATTTGACTGAAAATCCAGAATCATCAACAAGCTGACTATAAAGATAGCTCTGCGGATGAGAGTTGTCAACAAATTGGATGCTACATTTTATTCAGAATATCTTAAATATCTACAATTTTGGCTTTAATAAGATTTTCCCTGGAAACCTGGCGTCCAACTGCAAAGCACTTAAATGCCACATGCTTGTAATCAGGACGTCTGACATTGCAAAAATAGGAAAAATTTGATTGCACACGAAGGCAGTATTATTCCTTATTTCCTTACAGGAATCCATAAAATTTCATTACCCAATTCTATATGGATTCATACAGCTACAGCTCACATGCATGAATGTGGCATGTCTAGTTGAACTAGTAGATACAGGAATCCAGCAGTCTAATAAAGACGTTGATTGGCAAAAAGTATTTTATGTATTTTGAAAATACAAAAATACTAAGATTAAATGTATTTAAATACAAAATACATTTGATTTTTTTCAAAGGTATTTAGTATTTTAAATATATGTATTTTAAAGCACAGCACTTTGGAAGGTGTTATTTATTTTTATGACCACAAAATGGCCACAGCATGAACCGTTTTAAAAAGATACATTTGGGTTGAAAGCTTCACTGGTTCAGAACGCTTCACTTCGCCATCACTAGTTTCGATATTTTTCCTATTTAAAACTTGACTCTTTTGTAGTTGCATCGTGTACTAAGACTGATGGAAAATGAAAAGTTGTGATTTTCTAGGCTGATATGTCACTATACTCTCATTCCGGCGTAATAATCAAGGAACTTTGCTGCCGTGCCATGGATGCAGCAGACGCAGTGATATTACGCAGCGCCTGAAAGTAGTCCCCAGCGAGGTAACAAGGCAGTTACAGAGTTGCAGCCGGCAAATAGTTTAGTGGCTGGATGTACCTGTGTGCGGTTAGCCATGGTTATGTGCGTTGTAAAGAGCTGTGATAATAGGTCGAAGGTGTACTCTACCATCATGTTTCATAGAATTCCAACGAAAAAAAAGAAACGAAAGAATCAATGGTTGGCTGTTCTGAACTTAGATCTCAAAACACCGGTAGAATCAATCAAGAAATGGCGAGTTTGCTCAGAGCATTTTGGACCAGATGACTATTTGGAAATCATGGACAGTGTTACCAGTTCCACGGTACGGCGTCTAAAGGATACGGCCATCCCAACAATCTTCAGAGTACAGACAGGACTAAGTGGATCATCACCCATGGCTGTAAGTGTAACATTATTATTTTTAGTTAGCTTGAACGACCATATTGAAAAAGCACTGCTGTTGTCCTTAGCTGCCTGTGAAATGCAACCACTGAGGGCTAGGTTTTGGCTTGTACAGTATATATTAGTTCTGTTGTAGATTTCTGGTGAGGTAGTGCATAGTTTGATTAAAGGAACACTCCACTTTTTTTGGAGATGGGCTCATTCTCCAACTCCCCCAGAGTTAATAAGTTGAGTTTTACCGTTTTTGAATCCATTCAGCTGATCTCCGGGTCTGGCGATAGCATTTTTAGCATAGCTTAGCATAGATCATTGAATCCGATTAGACCAGTAGCATCGCGTTCAAAAATAACCAAAGAGTTTAGATAGTTTTCCTAAAAGAAAATCACAACTTTTCATTTTCCGCCGGTCTTAGTACACGATAGAACTACAGAAGAGTCAAGTTTTAAATAGGTTTTAAACTCTTTGGTCATTTTTGAACTCGATGCTACTGGTCTAATCGGATTCAATGGTCTATGCTAAGCTATGCTAAAAATGCTATCGCCAGACCCGGAGATCGGCTGAATGGATTCAAAAACGGTAAAACTCAACTTATTAACTCTGAGGGAGTTGGAGAATGAGCCTATTTCCAAAAAAAGTGGAGTGTTCCTTTAAAAGAAACGTGTGGATATTGTTTATCTACAGTTTCTATGGTACAAAAGCCCTATCACCAAACCTGATCCGATTTCCAGAGTAACAAATTAGCACTGCTCCAGACTCAAGACTGTAGGCCTACTATGCTACAATTGATTTAGAAGGGGTGAGGGGCCCTTGAATCACTTCCTGGTTTCACAAGCAGCCTTTTCCCAAAAAGTAATCTCATATTACCTATGCTGTTGAAAGAAAAGGGTGTTGGAATAGTTTTTTTTTTTTTTTAGCTTGCATCCTCCATGGAATAACCTTTTTTTTCTGTCAATTATCAATCAGGGTGAGCTTGGTGACCTACTGCAGGATCTACCTGAACATGAGGATTCCTTTAGCCTTTTTTCCGGTGAACCACAGTCAACCCCTCAGAAATCAAGACCTGCAAAAAAACTTCCAGCGGAGTTCAAAGTTCCCTTACATAGTCCTGCACAGACAGTGACTTGCACAGAGCCATTTGCTGCCCTGGCACCCACATGGACACAATTGGTAGGCCAATGAATCTTTCCTCTGTTCTAGTTTTGTGTACTGTGTTATGAATGAAAGTCCTAAAATTATTTGAAATCTCTATCATTTATAGGACACTGCATCTTCGTCCAGTGTCATGGCCATGTGCAGTCCAAGGAAAAGTTTTATCTTTGATGTGAGTGGCCAACTTATATGTTTGCTATCTATAATTAATAAGTAATTAAATTATTCATTTTTTTTGTTTTTTCATCATTCTGCTGAAACTTATCTATAGCATTATCAAATGCAATCATAGAACAGTCAGATAATTGTTTATTCAAATCATTTTTATGTGAGATGACCAAAACTGGCATGCAAATTTGAGAAGAGAATCTAAATGTTTCAATGTCGAATTGTCAATAACAGGAAACATACACATCATCTGTAATGGACATCAGTTCAACATCAGCCTTGGACATCAGCATGTGTTCAGAGCCTGCTGCTGATGCCAGTTTTGCTCCATTCACAAGCCCCTCCACCTCTATCACGGAAAGCACTTCAAGCAGCTCTGAACATCCCAGAGGATGGAAGGAGAGAAAGTGGATTGTGAATGAGTCAAAACTCATGGAGCTCTTCCAGAAATGCTCCACTTGTGGAGCTCTGATATACGAGGCAGACCAAACCATAAAAACAATTGGTAGCCGAATCACCGTGAGCTGGAAATGCAACAACGGACATACTGGACATTGGGAATCATGTCCAAACACACATGGAATGCCGGAAAACAACCTACTAGCAGCAGCTGCCGCACTCTTCACTGGTGCAACATTTACAGACATCGCTGACTGGGCAGGGCTCTTGAACTTGCAGCTGCCCCAAAAAACAACATACTCCAACATACAGGCAAGCCACCTCATTCCGGTGATTGAAGCAGCATACAAGAAGCAGGAAGACGTCATAAATGCGCGACTAATCTGCCAGACTCAGGATGGTGAGGGAGTGCAGCTCTGTGGAGATGGGAGGAGTGACAGCCCAGGCCATTCATGCAAATATACAACCTATTCCGTCATGGATGACTCCTCCAGCAAGCCTGTAGGCAGGGGGGGTTCGGGTGGTTCGAACGAACCCCCCCCCTCACTGTCAAAGGTACAGAATTTAAGTTGTTGTTTTTTTTGTTTTTTTCATGTGATTATTGTCATCATTGTTTTAATCAATGCTTGTGACAAATATTCTGGGTTGCTGTTTCAAATTAATATGACACATTATTGTAGCTGGACGTATATGTGTGTGCGCCGCGCGTGCAGTTCAGAGTGAGTTCTCGCAATACACTTTTCAAAGCAACGTTGAAGAAGCATCGCCTCTGAATGATGGGGGGTAGGGGTTATATATTTTAATTAAAAGGATTTCTATATTTTATCCACTCAATAGTCTACAATATAATAGCCATATAAACGTAGCGTAATTATAATAATAAAACATAGTGGGATATTCAGTGATATTGGCTGTGCAATATCGACTTTTGTGATTGGCCAATACCGGCAGACTGGAGCCAATGGAAATGCTTCTCCTTCGGTGCGCGTCTTATTCCTCTGAGAACTTCAAAGCAGACCGCTTGAGGTAAATTATCTGGAAGAATACAGAGGTAAAAATTCAAAATGTGGAGGTTTGTTTTATAATATATAATAGACTGACAGTTAAGTAACACAACTAAGGGATCTGTTCCACTGAATATTATCACGATTTCAAATGTTACATTGCATTTATAGTTTAATAAACAAGTAGCCTAATATGTAGTCATTTACCATTTAGACGCAATATTGACGTTTTTGTTCTATTTCACCAACGAAAAAAGTTACAGAAGAAAAGCAACACTCAGCACGGTGTTTTGTTATTGAATGATTCATCATTTTGAACGAATCGTTTTAATGAATGACTCAATGATTCATTTATTAAGATGGTCACTTGCCGCCAACTATTGGCGGTTTAGTTTCATGTTTAAAAGTAGGCTATCGTCGTTGTCGTTGTTGTTGTTTTTACATTTGTTTAAACATCAATCTCATAAATTATTTATTACAGTTGTAATCTTGCAGTGTAAATTATTTAATTTGATTGATAACAGCCCTTATTATTAAAACTGAATTTGATCAAATGTAAGAATTTGACATGAAACATAAAGCTTAAAAAGATAAAGTAGCCTAGAAATAAATAATTTTTAACCTTTAATATTAGAATGATGTACCAACTTGGGTTCCTTATGGTTTACAGCATTAGTTGAGAGAGATTTTTTTTCTTTGAAGAAATTTGCTATGTACTGTACCTGATAGGCCACAACTTAATCAATATTGAATCAAATTGTGTCAATAAATGTTTTCTTTTTAAGATACCAGCAGACAAGCTAATCCAGCACAAATTAGTGCATAAAAGGTCACCAAAATGAAGTATTTGAACCTCATAATTAAATACAAAAGGAGGAGAAAAACTGCAAAAAGGTCCACTTTTTGAAAAAAAGAACCCCCCTTTTCAATAGGCTGGCTACAGACCTGTCCAATCAGGTAGTTGTTTTTGATTTGGTTCAGGTAAACAAATGGACACAACACTAGAATCAATTTACTAACAAGTTTTGTCTAAAATGTCATAATCTGTAAACTTGTTCCCTCTAGGCATCCCAGACCACGAGTCCCATAGCAATGGAACCAATGGGGTTCAGGAAAGGGCTGGAGAAGCTCTTGGATGAAGACATTGACATAAAAGTGGTCACAACGGATAGACGTCCATCCATCAGAAAATTGACGAGAGAGGAGTATCCTAACATCATAAATCAGTTTGATCCATGGCATGTGGCAAAAGGTTAGTCTGTTGGGCAGTAGAGCACAACCTGTTGATACTTATTGTGGGAATTGATTGGATTTTGATGCCATTGTCGATCCTGCTTTATCGGTCTGATTCTCTATCAATTCTCTTATCAAATCCTTTTAGTAGAGAAGGTAGTCTACACAGGTTTTTAGTATCAACACATGAACCTATAATGTAGCCTATGTTACTACAGTGGCTTATTAGAGTAAAGTAAACAATGTAGGACTGTGTTGTCCATTTCAATTCTACTTTCAAAACGACCAATTACCCATATCAATGCCCATTTCAAAAACATGCTGGCATTGATGGGAGGAATCAAGGTCAGATGCATATTACTTCAGTAGATAGAAGCATTAGATTCTCAGTTCTACTTGATACTTGCTTCTCGATTCTGACCCCTAACGGTTAGGAAACGAACCTTTTGTGCGTGCATTATCTGAAGTTGTCTTACATTATTATAATGTCCCCTCGGGACATTATTAGGAATAAATTCAGGAATAAAGAAGAAGCTGGTTTCTGCATCCAGTCGGAGGAATTGCAAAGAACTTGCCCCTTGGGTGAAGAGTGTGAGCAACCACATGTGGTGGAGCTGTTTCTCATCCAAGGGAGATGCAATGGTACACAAGCATACACACACAACTCCTCACAAAATGAAAGTCTAATTGATTGCTCGTATGCATGCTGTATAGAGGTGTGATGCATAGTGACATTGCTGGTTATCACAAATCTTGCACAGTAACTTAATGGCATGCAAAAATTGTAAAGTTTTCCAGATACTTTAGCATGAATGTTAGTACTAAGCCAATTTTCTGCCTGGGCTCTTATGTTATTGTCAGGAATTGCACAGACGATGGAAATCAATACTCCATCATATCTCAGGGGTTCATCACTGGGAGGAAAATGGCATGGAGTACAAATGCTACCATAAAGAGCTGACAAGAGACCAGCAAAGGATGAAGAAATGGTTGTCCGTGGACTCGCCAGCCTACAAAGCCCTGGTTGAAATAGTGATGGATACAAGTCTACTGAAAGAACTGGAGAAAATGACACTATTCAAACACACAGGTATGTTTATGAAAAAGTTTGAAGTACAGGTAGTGTAATGGCCAACTAAATGATCATTTCAGTGGGAAGTGTCTGTGAAAGTGATTTACAATGTATAAGTATGGGAATGGTCCTTTGAATCGCTTCAAAAGACACAAATATTGGATTGACCCCTAGTCCTAACACAATGACAGTCCTCCACAGATCATGCACACAAATTTTCATGCAGGTTATTGTTTGTTCTCTCATTTTTTTTCCTGTTTTACCAGGACAACTCGAGGTCTTTCATAATGCCCTGCTGAAATACTGTCCAAAGCGTCTACACTTTGAATATGCAGCTATGCAGGCACGCACAATGTTGGCAATTATGGACCACAACGAACACTACACTACACAGCGAGAACCGGCAACAACAGCAGCTGGTAAGACCTAAACAATTTCCAAAATGCAAAGCTCTCCTATTACCATACTGTTTCGTACCTGACATGTTTGTGATGTCAGCACATGATCAATACATAATCTCTGGTTTAGACATACAGTTTGACTGAACAAATTAATTTTTAGTAACACAAAACTGGGCTGGTATAACAGGCCTCTAATATGTCATAAATATCATAACCATTACCGATTGACTCACAATACCTTGCTGGGTGTATAATTTCAGGCCTCCCAAGACACAATGTTGTCTTTCAAAGACAGTCTAAGCAGTGGATTGGCAGACCCATCTATACGAAGACGACACAAACATTCAGAAATGGTCTCATGGAGCAAGTGATTGAAAGAGGATTGGATCCCACAGTCAAATTCAAAGACTCGTCATCCCATGTCAGAAGCCCTCATCTGGCAGCTAACATCACCTTACAGCCAAAACCCAGCAAGGGAGATGTCCTAAGAGACTACACATCAAGGTCAAATGTCTATCAGAGAAGCTGTGATTGTCATCTGTAACTCAGAATGAACACAAACACGCTAGCTCCCCATAGACCTTGTATCTTTCAGGATACACTGGGACTTTCCATCATGTATGGGTCAATATCACTGTAGGGTGCCTCTCTATTAACATTTTGTTAAATTCAATTTGAGTGTATTGATCATTTGATAATAAAAATAATAATTTTATTTAATAAAAAAAGAAGCGTTTGTCCATGTCCCTTGAATGGTTGTCCATCCTGTCGTATTGGGGAATCCGCCCCTTTAAGAAAAGGCCATCCCCTTTAGTGGACAACAGTAAAGGGCAACAGATTTTTTTTGTCTCTTCAGTGGCGGGAATTTCAACTGCTGAGGTGAGCAAGTTGGTGACTTTTCAATTGACAAATTTTCTTCATATGAGTTTGCTTACTTGCTTTTCCTAAGCTTAACATATCCACCCTGTCGCCATAAAATATGCCAGAAGTGATTATAATACAGTATTTTCAAAATATGTCAGTATAAATATACCAAATTCTCTTCAACAACCAGACTAAATATTTAGCTAGTCACACTTTGTTGTAAGCTAATTGTTAATTGAAGCTCAAAATGTCCACCCTGTCAGCCACTTAGACATGACAGGGTGGACACGGTATTCATTTTTAGATAATATTGCAATTTATAGAAATTTAATATTGTAAGTTATAGAAAGATCTGCAGCAGAAATTGCACGGTAATACAGAAAACGTCGGGATGCAAACCCCGAACGAAGAGAAGCATACCTTAACCCTTGTGTGGTGTTCAGGTCTGTGGGACCCATTTTCACTTTTTGTCAAAAGAAAAATGATACAATTTGATTTTTATTTTTTTTTTCAAACTCATACTCATTGGCCTTGGCTTCTCATACTCATTGGCTGATATATGTTCTTCTGTGAAGAACATATCAGAACAAATTTTCAATGACCACACACTGTAAATGTTTGAGTATTTTTACATTTTCCATCATTTTCCACAATGTAACTACAGAAGAGCCTAGTTTTAAGTAGGAAAAATATTGAAACTCTTTGGTCATTTTTGAGCGAGATGCTAACGGTCTAATCAGATTCAATGATCTATGCTAAGATGCAGGTAAAAGTACTACCTCCAGACCCGGAGATCGACTGAATGGATTCGAAAATGGTAAAATTCAACTGTGTAACTCTTGGGTAGTTAGAAAATGAGCCTATTTTCAAAAATATGTCATGTTCCTTTAAGCTCAGAGTGAGGGCGGGGTTGACCTCGTTGCTATGGATGATGTTAGCATACTTGCTAACTATGCACACAGTGATTGGCTGATTGGGGAGGGGAGGGGTCTCTGTCAGAGTTTAATTAATAGAAATATTGTAACGCAACATTATGTTGCCATATTATAATAAAGATTTAAAAATAACATTTTAATTGCTACATTTAAATAAAGATTTTAAAATGCAGGCTAAGTGTCACTAATTGAACATGTATGTTCAGCTAATTGTCAGCTTCTCGTAAACAATTAGTGAATATGCATATAAACAGCCTTTTAATTAACAGAGTAGAATAATCAGGGCTGACAGGAAGACATGTAAGCGTAAAAGCTTTCCTGTAGCTCAAATAGTAGAGCATGGTGCTAGCAACGCCAAGATCATGGGTTTGATTCCCAGGGATAGCAAGAGCTGATAAAATGTAAAAACTGTAACTTGAATGCAATGTAAGTCGCTTTGGATAAAAGCGTCTGCTATATGCATAAATGTAAAAGCAAACTAAACTGGACGCAAGAACAGCTGTTACTTCTTGCCTAGCTGGTTAATGAAAACAAGGATATAATCAAAGGAAAATTTGGCGTTGGGATAACTTTCAAAACCAAAGGTGATACCTTTTTAAAAGTTCATTATCGTCAAACGTTTCTAAAATGTGTGCGTTCCAAGGCAGCTATTTTAGGATCGTTTGTGGCTTGGTTTTAGTAAATTAGGAGTCCTCTTCACTACTCCGAACGTTTCAGATTTAGGAGCTAGCTTTAGTGCTAAAACACTTTTTGAAATACTCTTAGAGCAAAAATGTGGGACTGACATGCCCATTATTTTTAAGATTTTCTCCTAAATCTGCGAGTTATGAGCTACTTTAAACCTTAAGATGTTTTGTGATTTTGAATTTCTTATCGATTTAGGCAAATTGTGTTGCAAATTAGTATGTGCAAATTAGTAACTACAATTGTCTACAATTTGCACAATAACTAAATGCACATGGCTTGTTGATCAAAACTGGTAAGTGGTAACAACATGGCAACAAGAAGCTCAGCTGTGCTTGCTTGTCATGCAAGAACAAACTGCATTGGTTTGCTCCATTTTTAATGTGCTGTATGATCAATGTTTATATGTGATTACAAGCCTAAATCAAATCTGACAGAATTTTTTAATTGGTTATACTTTTTAAACATTTATTTGTAGTGCTACCCACCTGCTAAGCTTCCATTCTAAATATATTAACTGTTAATATATTTGCTTATGCATGCTGAAGAACAAGCATGCTACAGATAATTTGACAATTACTATATGTGTAAAAGAGTTTTTTTTTAAATAACCCAGACTACAAATAGGTGTTTCAGTTTATCTCATGGCCACTGATGAAGGGGGAAACCCAAAATGTCATCTTTTTGTTCTGAGCACTGAATTTTGTTGGATTTTTGTCCTCGGAAATAGTGTGCAAGCTCGTTTTTGTTCCTTTTATTTGAAAATAAGCCAGAATGTTACTTGATGCTTATATATAAGCCAACTTTATAACACACTGTAAGAGTCTATAGAAAGTACTGCCTTTGCAAAATCACAAAAGAATTGCTACAAGATGTAGAAAAAAAAACTCACCTGCCATTGAGCAATTCATACAGCAACATTCCTAGAGCCCAGAGATCTGCGGACAGACCGTGACCTTGATGCAGAATGACCTCTGGAGGCTGATAACCCACAGATCCACAGAATGACCAGGCTCTGTGCAAAGAGCCCAGCTTTTTAGCACAACCAAACCCTGTCTGTTAGAGAGAGAGAAACACAGCTGAAGTGTTATATTAGTTCAAATGACCCAATATGAATCATCACAATCAGATGGTTACAGGCTGCCATCTGGTTTAACTTTAAACACGGTTGAATTTGTATCTATTCAGCACCAGTTTAGCGTATCCTCGCTGGTCCAGGAGCACATTTTCAGGTTTCAGGTCTCTGTGAACAATGTCTTTGGCGTGTAGTACACTAAGAGCTTCCAGCACACACGCTGCGTAGAAGCGAACCGTGTCTTCCTCCAGTGACCCCCTAAAAAAGCAAACCTCATATTAGTCAGCCATTGTCAGTTTAGTTTAGTTCACAAGATGACGTGTTCACTGTAGCTTCGAGTCTTTACATGTTTCATTTCCGAACATTTTTAGCTAAATAATATCAGGTTCTATTATAAAAATTCCTTAAAATGTTATAATTTACTCAGGATAAAAGTCATTCTGTACAGTTGTGATTTTCCCAATCACTAAAAAGAATCGGTTGAGAATAACTGTATGCATATATCAGTGTGTACGCTGAGATACTGAGACTTTCTGTACCTCTCTCTCAGTAGATTCCACAGATCTCCACCTTCACAAGCCTCCATCAGCATATACAGGCACCGGGCATCTTTATACGTACAGTGCAACCTGACCAAAAATATAAAACTTTGAAATTTACAGCAAAACACAACATTGCTATTGACACATTAAAAAATTCAATTTCACTGGCAATTAATTGACGGGCTGATATGAAAGAGCAATATCTGTATTTTGGGAATAAACAGGCTGTTATTTATTTTTGATATTAAAGTTTTATTTATATTTTAAGTCTTACGACTGTCGTTTGTTATCAGTTTTACGCTAACTTATGTCCTTCAACGAATGTCATAACACAAAAAAACATGTTTTGAATTTTCTATTTTTCAAATAATCCATAGTTTCCACCAAAATATTAAGCAGCACAAATGTTTTCAACAATGATAATAAGAAGTGTTGCTTAAGCAGTAAATGAGCTTATTACAATGATTTCTGAAGGATCGCGTGACACTGAAGACTGGAGTAATGATGCTGACAATTCAGCTTTGATCACAGGAATAAATGTTAAAATATATTTACATAGCAAACAGCTATTTTAAATTGTAATAATATTTAACATTTTTGTATTTTTGAAATATGCAGCCTTGGCAAGCAAAAAAGAGACTTTTGATCTCACTAACCCCAAACCTTTGAGCTTGTACATGGTTAAAGAAGTCTAATAAGGAATACAACTGCTTAAAAAGGTTTCAATTAAGTACAAAAAGGGTTTTTTAAGCATTGTAACCTGTTTAAGCTGGTCCTTATGATGGTTTACGAGCTGGTTTAAACTGTTCATGTGCTGGTCCTAAGCTGATTAGTTTCTGCTCAGGACCAGCTTAACTCAAACTCAAACTCAAACCAGCTGCCATACTTCCCTAACCAGCATATGCTTTTTTTTTCAAAAGGAAATCAAGGTCTTCAGACTCACTAGAAACTTGAGAAGAGAATTGGACACTCATGCCCTAGTGTATGTTCTGACCTTACTATAAATGGACTTTGGAGATCCATCAAGATGTGTTTCTCTGCGAGTATCCTCTCTCTTTGGCCTGGGCTCTGTATCGCCTGTTTTCTAATGGTCTTCAATGCAAACTTACAGTTGGAGTTGCTCTTCAAATGGACCTAATGACAAAAAACTTTATATTTACTATATGGGACTTTTTTGAACAAGCATAAACTGCAGGGCTAATTAATAATACACATTGTAGAGAGCTCACGAGCTGAGTGGGACCATACTGTCCTTCTCCGAGATTACACAGCACCTGTAAACTGCGGAGAGACGTTTCACCAAACGCAGACCCATCTTCATCTGCCCTGTTTATTATATAGAGATCACAATGACCTTCAATAACATCACACTGGTGATGTTTCATTCATTTCCATGAATAATGTAAAATATACAGCCTTTTAAGTCTTACTTCAATCTGGCCTTGTTGCTAGGATTTTTTCTGGCATCGTCCAAGCCTCCAGTTACTTTTTTGAAAACCCTGGATTTAGATGGTGGAATATAGCCAAGGTCAGCTTTACAGCATAAGTTTGAATTAGTTATGTTTTTTCGCCCACTTTGCTGTTTCCATAACATGAATGTCGGTTTATCCCTCATGGTGCACACTTACTCTCTGTCCATGACCAGACATGTCACATCGCCTGTGGCAAGAGCGCTCATCGACCTCACGTCGTCTCTGGAGAGCAAAGGAACAAGTCTAAGATGTTAATGTTACATGATACCTTGTGACTTGAATTTCAATGGTCCTCCGTGAACCACAATGCAGTTGTCTTATTTAGAGCTTCTGGGCAAGTTAAAAAAAAATGGTGCACAACCTACAACACATTACATAAGTGATATTATATATTCTCATCTTTTGTTAATATGCATGGTTGTGTTGAGTTTCTCTGGTCCTACATAAATATCACCGGTCGTATTTCTTGTGTTGGATAGGTAATAAGCTGCGAGGTAAATCTCGGAGAGTGGCGCCCCCTGCTGGTGAGGGTTGAATCTTACCCTCTCTCTCCAAAACAGTCTCCTCTGGTGAGGACAGACATCATACTCTCCTCATTGGCCGAGTGCTTCTCTAATACTTTCACCTAAGAATGAAAGCATGCATACTGTTATGCTATCACTGTACTACAATCATCTCTATATCTATCGAACAACAAATAATTAATTATGCAGTCAATATCTTTGACAATTCATTTCCCACTTATTGTATAGACAAAATACTTCCAAGGCACTCACAGGGTGAAGTAAAAAACCTTTAATATATTGGGCTTAAAGCATTACAAATAATTAAAAGTAGATCTACGCGTTGATGTGTGTCCTGAAGAAGGCTTTGTGCCGAAAAAGGGCACTGTACATACATACATACATACATACATACATACATACATACATACATATATATATATATATATATATATATATATATACACACACACACACCCACACACACACACATATTTTATTAAACAGATAGATAGATAGACAGATAGACAGATAGATAGACAGACAGATAGATATAGATAGATAGATAGATAGATAGATAGATAGATAGATAGATAGATAGATAGATAGATAGATAGATAGATAGATAGATAGATAGATAGATAGATAGATAGATAGATGTCTTTCTCACCTGGCCTTGAGTCAGAATGTACAGTTTGTCTCCTGGATTTCCATTTCGAATGATGTAATCACCATCACTGTAGTGAGACTACGACAAAGATGTGCAGGTATATGGATGTATATAGAGAGAAAAACATTACATATACTGAAAAAATAGTTTTTATATCAGTGCAACGTATGTACACGGATACACTGTGTACGCTGTTTTATTTTGATCTGAACGTAAACAACGTATCTGCGTACATACGTTGCATGCGTTGTTTACATATGTGATACTCTCCAAAATGGTGCTATAGGGTGACGTGAAGGAGACTAATTGTTGAATAAAGTTGTTATTTTTGTTTTCTTTGCACACAAAAAGTGTTCTCGTAGCTTTGTAAAATTACGGTTGAACCCCTGATGTCACATGGATTATTTACCGATCTCCTCGCTACGTTTCTGGATCTTGATCGTGTTAGGATCCTTGCTGTCTATGGAGGGTCAGAAAGCTCTTGCAATGCATCAAAAATATCTTAATTTGTGTTCAGAAGATGAACGAAGGTCTTACAGGTTTGGAACGACATGAGGGTGAGTAATTATAACAGAATTTTCGTTTTTGGGTGAACTATCCCTAATTGGTGCAAACACAGTAAAAAATGGATTTGATCAAGCTATAGGCAGCACATTAACCTTCAAGTTAAATGTTTATTGATCACATGCTGATCAGGAAACAGCAGTGAAATATGATTATGATGTTCAGTCATACGCACCTCCTCCAGTGAATCAGACACTTTCACGAGAACATCCTCTGGAAACACACAGAGCAGTGCCACACTAACAGACAGACAAACGAGAGTCAGGAAAGCAGACAGCTACATTCACTATATATCAGTGGAAATCACATTAGACTCCCTTACAGAAAATCACATCTGAGCTGCAGTGCTAAATTAATGTTTTTCAGTAAACTAACAAAGTGGAAATATGTTAAAACACACTTTAGACACATAATAAAACAAAAAAATTACTACTACATAGATTAACAGAATACACTTTTTTAAATATACATTTAACTCTTTGTTTGTAATGCAAACAAACTTTCGTCACAATTACATTTGATTGAATATATGAATCAATAAAACCAAATTCAATCTAAATGTTGCATTTATTAAAATGAGCATGTTTTCACTGTCAGGATGTTTTAAGCATTTTTCAAAAGTGCCGAATTTGTTAACTGTTAATTGTTGTTAACTGTTTAACCCTGTTGTACTTTGACATTTTCCCTGAAATACTGGTATGATCCTTATCAAAATTGATAAACAGCATTTTATTGTAACAATTTAGTGTATTTGCAGGGGTATAACCGCATATCTAGGATTAAAGGTTTATGAATCAGCCAATGAAAAACCTCTGTTGATCATTAAAAAAAAAAAATCTGTTGATCACTTATCTGAATTATGGGGACATGTTAATTTTAATTATTATTTTATCTTTTTATTTTAGTAGTTGCCAAAGCAACATTTCTCCTTTTCATTTAGATTGACTTGATGTACTCAAATAATTAAAACTAAAACTGGGAAAAAACAAATAAACAAACAAAAAAAACATGATATAGACATATTTTATTAAAACTTTAAAAATAAACAGAAAATTAACAAACAAACAAATAAATACATTTCAAAAAGCTATTTAAAAAATACCTAAGCTGAAGGCAAGAATATGCACAGCCTACATAAAAATATATTTCCTCATTTATTTATAAAATCTGTGAGGGACAACAGTGTGTCTTGTAAAGGTTTATGTGAGTATGGTGATGGTGGCATTAACCTGCGCAGGAAGTGCAGAGACTGTGTGATAGCAATGAGGCCGTTCCTCTGCATGATCCTCTGAAACACCTGACCCTCCATCACCCACAGCCTGCTGTTCACCAGAGCTGCACACACACACACACACACACACACACACACACACACACACACAGCAGAGTCTGAGAAGAACTGGATTTCCAACTGTCTGTGAACTCACGGCTCTTTGTTTTGGTGAAACACAAATACGTGATTTTTTCCTGATGTCTGTGAAGAAGGGAGATCAAAGGAGAGAGCGAGACAGTTCGGCTTTGGTGGATATAGACTTATAAAGACAGAAAGAGAAATTGATATGGACGGTATGAGCTGTATAAGACAAACAAGTGTGAGGTCTCTGTCAAAAACAGCAGACTTACATGGATTGAGGCTGATATGCCATTCTGTTCACCAGCAAACATTATCTCTAAACTCTTATTAATATTTAAGCTAACATGGGATAAATTAAATTTCCAGGGCAATATTTGGGTTGCCAGGCAATGAAAATCATTTGTTTGTTTCTTATATCAGGTCCAAAGGCCTCTCTGACGTTTATATAACAGCTTACATAAACTAACCGATGTTTATAAAAACACCGTGAGACCAATAATATTATATAAAAAAGTTAAAAAGAACAGCATAAACTCAAAATAGAAATATTTTGTGAAAACAAACACTACTGTTCAAAAGTTTGGGGTCAGTATTTATTTTATTTTATTTTTTTATGTTTTTATTTTGATTTTTTGAAAGAAATGAATATGTTTATTTATCAAGGATATTGATAAAAAGTGATAGTACAGACTTATATTGTCAGAAAAGATTTCTATTTTGAATAAATGCTGTTCTTTTGAACTTTTTATCCGTCAAAGAATCCTGAAAAAAGTATCACAGGTTCCAAAAATAATATTAAGCTGTGTTAAACTGTTTCCAGCATTGATAATTAATCAGCATATTAGGATGATTTCTGAAGGATCATGTAACACTGAAGAGTGTCGACTGGAGTAATGATAAAATTCAGCTTTGATCACAGGAATGAATTACATTTTAGAGCATATTAAAAGAGAAAACCGTAATTGCATGTATAGTTGAAAAAAGTACTTTGTGTTTCAGGATTTCTGCCTCGGGTGACTCTAAAACACACTGAAAAATTCTCCTCCTGAATAGTGACCTGCTTCTACCAAGTTACAATTTTTCAAAAAAAAAATAGGGAAGAGCTGAAAATAGAGTTCATCCCAAACTCATTCTCGATCACTTCCTGAGATTCTCTTGAATTAGTAATGACACCGATTAATTGACTGTGCTGTCGTAGGGAAGAGAAATCCTGCAATCTGTCTGCTCTGCTCTCCCCTGCTACCTCTCTTTTATCTCCTGTCCTTTCCTCTGCGGAATAGCCGAGAATTTGACATTAATCATTACACACACACACACACACACAAAAAAAAAAAATAAAAAATAAAAATGCAGACCTGGACTGCAATAAACATCATGAACACAGATATGACTCAGACACTGAAATGCAATTTTTTGGTCAATTTACATTTTAGAAACCAGTGCAGAGTGACACACACATACACACACACACACACACACACACACACACACACACACACACACACACACACATGGTTGGTTGGATAAATAAATAAATATTTTATGGTAATTCATGGATTTTCTCTTTTAGTGAAGGGCATGCCTCATGTGTTGTAAAACATCTGTCCACTGGGTTTTAATTAGAGGAAAACATTCAGTTTAACAATGTTTAATGGGGAAATATGTTAAACCCAACCTGGTCTTCTCAAGTTTTGATTCCTGACATCTTGTTGCAACCATTTTTATTCAATTCAACCTGACTGTTAATCACAAAGCCATTTTTCCCCATTTCCCCATTTTAGAAAAGCATAACAGCAGCATCATTTTGTAATTTAAGAAGCAGAAAAAACACTCACAACACGTGGGGATTTTAAAGGAAGCATATTTTATTTTAATACAGTTTCAAGGCCAGGTCAAGCCAAGAAGCCAAACAGGTTTGATGAGTGAGAATTATTATTATTATTATTATTATTATTATTTAAATCATGCTTAACTAAATGATTGAAATGTCTGTGATAAAGTTGAGGTAGAGGTGCCATTAAACTGTCCACTGGGTTTTAAAGAGATTGTTTCAAAAAATATTGTTCATTATGCAACGCTCTGAAATATAGTATCATATTATAATAATTTATATATTAATATTGTAACAGTGTTGCAGTGCTCATCTTGTTGCTAAACCAATTAACTACAGTATAGGCAGGTTCCACTAACTTTTAAACACCACAAAGAGTCAAAATATCTTTTGTCTTCATTTTGAACAGAATGCTGTATGTTGTTTTATAATTCAAAACATTTTTCCCTTTCTTTCATTAAAATAAATGCCGCTTGACGTACTACGCTTCGCAGCTAACAGGGAATATTCTCAGAACATTGGCAAGGTTCTATTATATTTACAAATAGACATTTTTCCAGTAACATTAATAGAATATTCATTCAAGGTTATCTGGACTTTAATAATGTTCTCAAAACATTAGCACAGAAATATTTTTTATACATCATTCTTTTTTTTTTTCTTTTTTTTTTATGAAACATTTTAGCATTTTTGTTGGATGTTCATCTGACATTTTTTAAATATTACTACTGGATGTTTATATATATATATATATATACATATACATATATATAATTTCATTGTAACATTAGCAAAATATTCTTAGAACCTATGTGACCTTGTCTGGGAAATCCAGGCTAAAGTTTTAACATCTAATTATGAGATAACAAGCATCAAAATTGATTTCAACCATTAATTTTAATCTATGACATGGCCTTACTCAGTCAGTATTAAAGATATCAAGGTTACATTTTCACAGAATGTTCTTTACATTATGAAGGATGATTTTATGTACATTAAATCACAAAAAAAAAACTTTATCTGGGTTTTCAGAGGCAAGGTCACATATATTTGTTAACTGGTTGATTTTTAGCTTTTTTTTTTTTTTTTTGCAATGACATGTTTACTTGTTTAATCATGACTTTAATGCCACTGTAATATTGCCTTTCCATGAATTTAATTAAGGTCACAAAGCACACATTTTAAAATGCAAGTCACAGAATCTGAGATCTACAAGCAACTGAGGAAATTGTGTTTATCTTTTACTTAGACATATAGAGGCGATCAGGTTAGAGAGTAAGGATCAGAAAAGAAACAGAGTGATGAAAAAAGAGGAGCGAAGTGAAAAAAGAAAGCAATTTCAAGCTGTCACCAAGCACAAGACCTGAACAAAGCTGAAGAAAAGAGTTGGGGAAAGCTTGATCAGAGGCTTGAAATAAAAGGGGCGAGAGGGAAGAAATAGTCTGAAAGAGAGGCTGAGAGGGATAAAATAAAAGAGAACTGCGAACGTGGAAAAGGATATCGACTGAAAGATGAAAACGACACACAATCAAGGCAGACATTCCCTGTAGAAGAAACATCTGGGAAATGATCTAACTTGATTGGACCCTCCATTCACTTTCAATTCATCTTTTTTAGCCTATTTGCTTTCTTTCAGACTTTATTCCTTGCTTTTTTTCATTCTATGTCTTGCTATGACCCTCTATTAAAATTAATAGGTCAAGCTGATGCCCCTGTGGCTCAGGCTGGACTCAAGAGAGGATGTGAAATAAACGAGAGAAGAGGTGTTGAAAGAGTCATAAATCAAAGCATGCTATAGGGGATACACCTCAGAAATTAACGTTAATTCATCTATCTGACAAAGATATATTCTTTACGGTTGGAGAAAGACATATAATAGACATATTTTCTTTACAGAAACCCATGTATTTAACATGCAACTAACATGTTTAGCATTTTCATTTAAAAAAAATCTCATAATGACATATAACTACCTTGCATTTTGATTTTTTTTTCATAATTGCGACTTTATTTTTCACAATTGTGACAATATCATACTATGTGATTCCCACAATTGTGACTGCGTTTCACAGTGCAACTATGTATTTTAAAATTGCGACTTTATTTCCAGTAATTGTCACTTGTCTCGCAATGACATTAGCCTAGTAATTGTGACTAAAACTCCAAATGTAATTTTTGCATTGTAACTGTATATTTCGCAACTGCAACTTTATATCTCACAATTACAACTTTGTGTTTCACACTGTAACTATTTGTAACTGTAACACTGTAACTATACAATTTCAACTTCGCAACTGTCACTTTATATCTTACAATTTCAGCATTGTTTCACATGCACTGTAGCTGTATATTTCCCAACTGTGACTTTATATCTCGCAATTATGACATTGTGTCTCACGTCGTAACTTTATATTTCACAATTGCAACTTTATTTGCAGTAACTGTAAATTTATATCTCGTAATGCTACTGCATATGTCACAATTGTGGCATTGCGTTTTGCAATCTAACCGTATATTTCATAATTGAAACTTAATATCTCACAACTACGACTTGTGTTTTACAATTGCAACTTTATATTTCACAATTGTTACTTTATTTGTAGTAATTTCGATTTTATGTCTTGCAGTTTCATTTTATGTCACACATTTGCGACTGTGTTTTGCAATGTACTGTAACTGTATATGTCACAATTCTGACTTTATTTGTAGTACTTGCGACTTTTTGTCTCGTAGTATCATTTTATATCTCACATTTGTGACTTTTTCATTTACAATGTAACTGTATATTTCCCAGTTGCAGCTTTATATCTCGCAATTACGACTTTGTGTTTCACATCGTAAATTCATTTGTACAAATTATTGCGACTTTATATCTCACAATTTCCTTTTACATTTTACAATTGTGGCACCGTGTTTTGAAATGTAATTGTATATTTCACAGTTGCAACTTAATATCTTGCATTTTCAACTTTGCGTTTTGCAATGTACTGTAACTGTATATTTCTCATTTGCGACTTTATTTGTAGTAATTGCAACTTCTTGAAAAGTCTCACATTGTCATTTTATATCTCACATTTTTGCGACTTTGTGTTTTACAATGTAACTGTATATTTTCCAATTGCAACTTTATATCTCACAATTACAATTTTGTGTTTCACATTGTACTGTAACTTTTTTTCTATTAGCGGCATTCAGAGTGGAAAGTAGAGTAAGAATTTCATTGTAAAGGGAAATGTGCATATGACAACAAAGGCTTTGAATCTTGAAACTTTATTTCACAATTCCAACTTTATTTGTAGTAATGAATGAGACTTTATGTCTCACAGTGTCCCTTTATTTTTTACAATTGCAACATTGTGTTTTGCAATGTAACTGTATATTTCACAGTTGAGACTTTATTTGTAGTAACTGTGACTTTATATCTTGTAATGTCACTTTATATTTCACAACTGCAGCATTGTATTTTGCAATGTAACCGTATATTTCACAAGTGCAACTTTATATGAACCAATTGCGACTTTGTGTTTTGCAATGTAACGTTGTTTCTTACAGTTACCTAAGTTTTATTCTGAGGTAGAAATGGGATTTTTTAGGATACAGCTAAATTTTCATTTCAATGAAGAGGTTTTTTTTTTTTTAATCATATTTAAAAGGCAAAATTTCAACATATATATTACATGTTTAGTGTACAGCATCAAATGCAGCGACTGATAACTACAGATGTTTCTAAAGAAGATATCTTTTCTCAAAAGACATCCAGTGTTGTAAGATCAGAAGGACCAACATAAAAGATTAAAAAAACTAACACATAAAGAGATTTCAAAATCACAACCAAATGGGTTTTGTAGATCTGTCCATTCAATATGCAGTATGTTTTGTGGACTCTAGTGTGGCGTGCTGTAGGCTGAGCATTTATATGTGGATTTTCCTGATTCCTTTGATGTTATATTCCACTGATCTCTCAGAACAGCTTCAGACTGGTGATGGTGGGAATACTCTGATTACCCAGACATGCTCAGAGCATCCCAAGTGGGATTAAACTGGAAAAAAACGACATATGTACTACTACACTAATTTTGTGAACATGGTAGTTGTGAGTGCGCAAACGAATCATTTTCAAATGAGATTTACTCAGCAACAGGAATATTAACAACAGGAATAAATGCACAGCAAATAGAGACTTTTTAAGCTCTCCTTCTTCTGAGAAAAAGACCAAGACCTCAGTGATCTCACATCTTATTTAGAGTTTCTAAAGAGATCTCAGTGTCTCAAACTGTGCTCAGATTTGCCAAGACACCAAAGTCTGCAAGTATGCTTTCAAACATTCTTCCAAAACCAAATGATCAGATCTATACTATCTATACTATCAGCTCGGTACATTCAAAATACACTTAAGTACAAAATAAACAAAAATTGTGACTTTGTTGGTAGTAATAGCAAATTAATCATATAATGTCATTTTATATCTCACAATTGCGACATTGTGTTTTTCAATGTAACTGCATATTGCACAATTGCAAATTTAGTAAGTGTGACTTTCTCGTAACGTGACTTATAGCTCACAGTGTGACTTTATAGCTCACAATTGCGACATGGCGTTTTGCTATGTATCTATTTTGCAATTGCGACTTTGTCTCACAACTTCACTTTATATCCCATGCATCCCATTCCAATGCAACTGTTTTGTAATGTAACTATATTTTGCAATTGCAGCTACTTTATTTCTAGTAATTGTGATATTGTGTTTCGCAATGTTACTTTATTTCTTACGATTATCTTTTAAGTAAAAAATAAAAAAGATAATTACAACGTTTTATCTTGAAAATTGGACTTCTAACAATTCTGAGAAAAAAGTCAGAACTATGAGATATAAACTCAGCATTGTGATAAACTCGCAATTCTGACTTTCTATGAATTCTGACTTTAAATCTTACTTTTTTTTTGTGTCGCCATGGATTTAAAAATAAAAAAGATTATTGCATCTTTTCATTTCAAAATTCTGAATTTTTTTGCCCTGCAATTCTGAGCATATATCTCGCAATTCTGACTTTTATTTATAAAGTTGCAATTATTATTACTTTTATTTTTTTATCCCATGGAGGAAACAAGCTTGTATGCTATACTCTTACCCTATGTCAACAATTGTCTTATTTATTTAAGGAGGTTTCAGTAAACACAGTTTATAGTTACAGTAAATAAAAGTAAAATATTCCATTAAGCCCTCTAAGCTATAAAAGAGTGACCTCTGAGCAAGTGTGTGTGTGTGTGTGTGTGTGTGTGTGAGTGGATGCACACATGTATGTCAATACCTGTGACAGTAGTGGAGCAGGTGTGGTTATGAATGAGGGCCAGTTCTTCAAACATCATCCCCGGCTCAATGATGTGCAGCCTCTGGCCAGCCCTGGATGCCTCCAGTTTTCCCTCTGTTAACACACAGACAGACACACACACACACACACACACACACACACACACACAAACACACACGTCATCTACAGCCCTCAAGGTTGGTGGGAATGACAGGTGTTGAGCGGCAGCGTGACTGTCACATAGACAGATGATCTGACCCAGCGCAGATTAGGCACGGAGATGCTCAGAGCCCAAACAATCCAGCACATCAGGACAAATACTGGCCTCCTTTAACAAATCACGGCTGGAATTAGCACAGCTCACGGACAGGTATTGATGAACACTTTAATGGATGGTAATAGATTTCACTCCTGCTTCTCTCTATCCTTTTATTTCACTTGCAGCCTGGGTGTTTAGACATGCACTGACATTTTAAAACTCATTTCGCCCCACATAACCAGCAGGAATGTTTTCTTTCTGTCTTTCCAGAAGCAAGTCAGTCTCACACTTCTCCTGCTACCTGCCTGGTCCTGCAAACACTATGGGAGGTGCATACTAATTAATGTGCTTCAGTCAGAGACAGGGACAGATTAAACGAGTGTCTGAAGTACACTTGTAATTTTAGTCAAGGTCTCTGGCACCAACAACATTTTTATGACTATTTTGCACCATCTCTTTAAAGGATTAAAATTAGAATGTGTGTATTTTTTTTTTTTTTTTTTTTTTGGCTACTGTATCTTTAAGAATTCTGTGTGAAGTAACCTCTTTGCTGCTTGTTCTTGATTTCAGCTGGACTAAAGCACTGGCACAATTTTTGTAAGGTCAGACTAACATATATGGATAATGAGAATGTAACTTTGCTTCCTTCAGCATGTATAAAAACAAACTAAAATGTACATGCATATATAGATACTTTACATTACATTTCATTTAGCAGACGCTTTTATCCAAAGTGACTTACAAATGAGGACAATGGAAGCAATCAAAATCAACAAAAGAGCAATGTTATGCAAGTTCTATAACAAGTCTCACTTAGCTTAACGCAGTACACGTAGCATGGTTTGTCTGTTTTTTTTTTTAATTATAAAAAAATTCTTATGGAAGCTGGTTTCAGTCACAGGATTAAAAAATAAATAAATAAAAAAAATGTAAAAAAAATTTTATCTCACAATTCAGACTTTGTCTCGCAATTCTTAAAGTCATATAGACAGAATTAACTTGCAATTCTGAGAAAGAAAGATGGAATTGTGAGATAAAAAGTCACAAGTACTTTTGTATTTTGTGGATAAAGAAAAAAAAAAGAAAGAAAAAAATAATTGTGAAATACAAATCTAGAATTCAAAAGAAAAAAAGTCAGAACTGCAAGGAAAAACAAAGAAGTGTTGTTTGCTCACCAAGGCTACATTTATTTTATATAAAACATTAATATTGTGAAATGTTATTACAATAAAAATTTACTATTTTTAATTGTTATAAAATATATAATCTTATTCCTCATATTTTGAGGAAACCATGAGATATATTTCTTTCAGTATTCTTTGATGAAAATTAAAAATAACAGCATTTATTTGAAATAGATTTAAAAAAAAAAAAAACATTATAAATTTATTTGTCACTTTTGATCATTGCTGGATAAAAGTATTAATGTCTTTCAATAATAAAAAATAAATAAAAATAAAAATCTTACTGACCCCAGGCTTCTAAAAAAAATTAAATAAATAAATAAAAGTGTCTGGATCTGTAATTTATTTAAATTTGACCCTGATTTTGTATTTTATCAAATTGTTTTGTCACATTTAACAGCTTTTGCAGAGAAGCTATTATTAATTGACAGGGAAGCATAAAGTTTATTTGAGCTAAAACTAAACCCGCAACCTGTAAATGCTGTTATTCATTTCAAATGCAAAGAGGATGTTTACACAGAAGTCTTAAAAGCACAGTAGCAAAATTATATTATATTATTATATTATATTATAGGATTAAGGGGATATAACTCCACTAATAGTCAGATACGGTCATGATGATTGTGATTTATATGTAAACTGAATGTAAAGAGCTGAAGTGCAACTAGAAGCTGAAAGCAAAAGACAAACAGTACCAAAACATAAGCACATCTCACTGCAAACCAGAGAGAGTATTAAAGATCCACAGAAATCAATTATTCACAATACGGCTGGAGGCATAACTGGACCTCGGCTAATAATGAGTGACTTTTGAGCACTGGGTTATAAGATACCCATGTAAGCACTGGGATCTGTGATTGTTCAGACATGCTCACAGTCAGATCAACATGCAGTATGAGTGCAAAATCAGCTTGTTCCATTCTGAGAAGTATTAGGAGGCGAGAGTATCTCTTTCATTCTCACACTCTTCCTCACCTTCAACTATATATGCCTGGGTCCCATTATCCCCTTCCTGGACAACACTCACACCCTGTTTGAGTGTCAGGGGATAGGCAGAATCCGCCAAACACCGCATCTGATCCCTGTCTAGATATTTCATACACTCATTTTCTGCCAGAGCCGATTCTATCAGCTGCTGTGACCTGAAAGAAATAAAGACAGATAAAGAGTTACACAGGGGAAATGTAGCAGCAGGCAACAAGGGAATGAGTTGAGATTTTAGGCAGGTTTTTACTCTTGACTCTTGCTGTGGCTGATTGGTGGGTTTTGTAAGACTAGTTTCGGCTCCAAGGTAACTGGTTCTGTTCGCAGCGCTTTTCTCCTCACTCTCAGGGAAGAAGCACGTTGTTGACCTAAATGCAAATGAAATGAGTGTAAAGATGAATAATACAACGTTTTTATAAGATTAAAAAAGACTGGGTTGTTACCTCTGAACTCTGCACAGATCGCTGATGCATAATGCATATAAAAATAAAGTCAGATTTGCTTTGTCAAAGATAATAATGATTGCACTCATGTGTTTCTGAACATTTAGAACTGTATGTATTTAAAACTCAAGATTGAAATATGTGCGCATGTGTGTGGACCCACTCAGAGGAGACAGATGGCCACAGTGCCAAAGAATAATAAGATAATTGAAACTATTTCTAGTGTAAGAGCCATAATTTGCATAATTAAAAATCTAACACTAAATGCATGCATGATTGGGTATAGATATTTTTTTTCTGTAATGGTTTCCTCTGTTTTAGTATCGGACTGTCTTTAAGCGTCTTTAAGAATTGGTGTTTCTTTTAAGTATGTATGAAAGATGAAGCAACACAGATTTTGACCTTTGTCTTTATTGTACAAGAACTTTCAGTAAACAGTTGAAACCTGATCGAAGACCAGAGTCAATTCTTTGCTTGAAAGATTCATGAAGGATTATTGCTTCTATAATTAAGAACACCTAAACTAGACTAAAAAAACAATAACCTACGATTATTACTTAATAGAGCTATTTCTACCTGATTGAACCTGATAGTTTTGTTGGTATAAATGAATGTGTATAGTTTAGTTCAGTGATATCACGAATCCGCTCAATGAACTTTCGTTCACTCACCACCAGAGGTCACCCGCTCACCACATGGACTCTCACACTACACAGACTGTTACACTATACCCTGAACTACATTTCCCATCATGCATTGCACTGATTACACACACACAGCTGAATCCCATCAGACACGCTTCCTCTTTCAGATCGCCTAGGATTGTTTAGCTTATATCACTCTTCTAGCGATAGCTACACTACAGAGCCATTCCAAGTTTCCAGACCTAGTTTCTAGTCCCAGTTCTAGTCTAAGGCTGGCCGCACACTAGAGGATTTTAAGGCTGATTTTAAGCCCGATTTGCATCCCCCGAACGATTGAGGGGTGTGGCCCGATTCGCGGCTTGTCGCAAGCGATTTTTTTGTCCAAAAATCCTCTATTATGTGGTGTCATTACGATTATTTATCTGTTCCTGATCGAGACGGTGCGTCGCTGAACTCAAATCATAAATATCAAACATGTTTGATATTTATGACTCTTCACCAGGCTGCCTCTGATGTGATACCCATGATAGCCAATGAGAGCGAGCAAGCGTCACTCACCGGATGTTGCATGCTTCTACAGCTGAAACCTGGCAGCCACAAACATGCCATGAAAGCAGAGAACATCATCCATATTCTTTTGTATACTTTGTTTTTCACTGTGAAACAGAACGTGTGCCAGGAGAGCCAGCTGACAACGTTAATTGTCCTCTATTTGTTTTTCTTCTCTAGTCACGTTTGATCTTGCATTTCACTGTGAAATCGTTCCTACAATCATCAGGCGTGTGGTCTCGCGGTCTGGTTGAATTGTTTGGTGTGTGCGTTCAGAGGATTATAAGGCTAAAAATCGGTTGAACCGTCTTCATGTCTGTGGTCTCCCATGGCTTTAAAATCGGTTAAGATTTGAAAATCGTCTAGTGTGCAGCCAGTTTAAGTCTAGTCATTTCGTGTTGTCTGTTTCCTGATCTTCTGCCTGTGTATCTTGGATTAACCCTTTGCCTGCTGTTTTGGACTCTGTTTTCTGGTCAGAGGAGAACTGGCCCCCCGACTGAGCCTGGTTTCTCCCAAGGTTTTTTTCTCCATTCTGTCACAGAGGGAGTTTTGGTTCCTTGCCGCTGTCGCCTCTGGCTTGCTCAGTTGGGGACACCTAATTTCTAGCGATTATCGCCGATTTGATTGCTCATATACTATTTAAACTAAACTGAGCTAGACAATGACATCTCTGAATTCAATAATGAAATGCCTTTGACTGAAAATTGAATGTTTAATCTTATTATATATTACTGACACTCTGTCCTCCAATTTGATACTGTTAAGTGCTTTGACACAATCTGTATTGGTAAAAGCGCTATATAAATAAAGGTGACTTATGACTTTACACCTTGCCTGGACTATTGCTCATGTTATTGGATTCCCCCTCATGTCAAGCCCTCTGTATATTTTTCGCCGATCATAGACCCACGCTAGCCCTAGGATTACTCTTTGTCTTGCCTGTGTTATACCTGTTTGCCATTGTTTGACTCTTGCCTTTTATGACCGCATCTTAGAATAAAACTTACAAATGGATCTGCACGTCTCACGTCTCATTCGCCCCGCAAATTAATATTTTTGACTTGTGTAAAATCAGTTATTTTATTTTATTTTGGTGTTTCTGCCCACAAGTGGACGACAGTAAATACAGGTGTAAAATGTTTTGAGCTTGTCCACTTTTGACTCTTTTAGAGATAGTTGAAAACGCATTCAACCAGATTGCTTTCATTCTCAAAAGCATTCAAACAACCACAAAAGGTTACCTACTGCCCTGATACGTAATCACTGTGTGATGTGTTGTGAGAAACCGCACCAAAACAAGCTATTCATACTTCTCTACCTTATATCAAAACACACACTAATTTGTTCGGAATCTGTGTAACATGGGTTCATTTAGTCAATATTACTCATAAAACGCACCATCCATCCTGTAAGGGTCATTTACAGTCATTTTCAGTTTTTATTTTGAGAAAGAGCTGACAATATCCAATGAAAAGCAACAGAGACTTGATGTTGCAACAACGTTGTACAGATATGACTACAGATGAGCGGCAAATTGACAGTTTTTAGGATAGTTCCCTCAAAAATGAAAATTCACCCTCATATCGTTTCAAAACTGTATGCATTTTTTTTTCTTTGGTGGAACATTAAATAACATATTTTGAAGAATGTTGGGAACCAAAAATAAAAAAATTGGAGCCCATGAACTGTAACTGTATGGAAAAACACATGGGAACATTTTTCAAAATATCATTCCACAGAAGAAAGTTGTGCCCTTTTGTATGTCAGAAGAGAGAAGTGAGTCATATCACAGGAATGGCATGTAAGTATATAATATTTTGATTAAAGATTATGAGGTCAAAATGGAAATAAAAATATATATCCAAGGATGAATCGTTCACAGTGACATGCATTGAGAAAATAAATAAGGTCAAATTTGATTTCATGCTGACTCACTTGTGCCCTTCAAGTGGAGTCAGAAATACTGTAATTAGGTTACATTTTCTTTTAACTTGTCCTTGTTACAATATGATTATGCAATTAAGCATGTACATATATGTACTACATAGGGTCAGTGGCATGTAATACTGCATAATTTACTGCAATTATAGTTAGTAGCCTACATGTAACATGTAACAAGGGCACTGTAAAATAAAGTAATTAAGCGCAATTAAGTGTTCCAAATACATGAACGAGCATGCAAAGACATATTTAAGTGTGAAACTTTTATTTTAGATTTGCTGATTTGCAAAATGGAGGAAATACTAATATATAATATAGATAATATAATGTATAAATGAGCGCCCTGCTGAAAAAAAAACAAAAAACAATAGAACCCTGCCCAAAACACAATAGAAAATCTAATGGTTTTGATGGTTATAATGGGAATTTTATTGGCTTAATGGAAACTATAGTGATGTCTATGTGATGGATTCTATTGGTGGAATGTTAAGTCCTATTGGAAAATGCCCAAAACACACCACAAAAAGGAATTTTGAATTGGTTTTACTGGAAAAAGCTAATGGTTCATAATGGTATTTTAAATGGAAACCATTGGAATTTCTGTGATGTTTTTATTGGGCTTCTATTGTTTTTTTTTTTGTTTTTGTTTTTTTTTTAGCAAGTGTTAATCAGTTTCACAGTTTGACATTTAGTTGTGATAGGCTACTGTGTATGAATAATAAGTGATAGAAATGAATTTTTATCATTTTAATTCAGACGGATTTGATTTTGTTCACAATTGTTTTGCTTTGTTTATGCTTCTTCCATGTTAGCCTAGTGGAATTTTGCCGGGGGGAAAAGTCCATTTTGTATGATAGAAATTTTGATGCACAGCTCACACAGAAATACACAAACAGATTTCTGTTGGGCTTTGCAGAGAATTTGCCTGAACTCCAGATCGAAAGGACTGGATTTGATTGCTATTTCTTGAGTAGCGAGTAGCGACACCTACATGCGCGACCAGTGATTCAATCGCCGTAAGAGTAAATGCACCTTTAAAATCACATTTTAAAAGCGGAGAAAAATATATTTTACTAGTCAAAATGTATTTCTGTCAAATAAAATAAAGCGCTTTCCGTACCAGCTGCTGAGGCGCCAGGAGCGGAGAGCCGCAGTCGGTCGAGCTCCCCCTGCAGGCGGCGGATCAGATCATCTTTAGCGTCCAGCTCCAGCTCCAGCTCGTCGATAAGAGCATCTCTCTGCCGTAACTCCTCAATCTTCAGCTGAAGTGCGAACTGGAGATCTCTGAGAGTCCCCATCAGCCCTGCATAAGGGGACACAGACAGGGACTGATGGATCTTTACACAATTGTAAAGTGTGTGCCGCGTTTAACGAAGTGAGATAACTGAACAAATTCAAAGGAAAGAAATGAACGGCAGACAAAACTGAAGTTGCTCTGCAATTAATTAGAGAGTCTCCAGAGCTCATCGACTGTAATATTAACAGTGCAACCAGCGCTGCATAATAATCCAAATAGATTAACCCACAACAAAACCAATTTCGTTAATTTGTTTAAACATTGCATTGCAAATGAGGGACATCTGAGAAGATATTTACCTGAATAATATGGGCAAGGAATATGGGAAATACAAACAGACCGAAAGCGATTTCCCCTCTGGAATGATGGAGCTGGTCAGCTTTAGGAATACAGAAGAAAACCGGAGTGTGAATGTTTGAATCATGTCTCCACCGCACGCGCGCTGATCTGAGAGAGAGAGAGAGAGAGAGAGAGAGGGGCGATGTGGGCAGGGCTAGATTCCATTTACAGAGAATTAAACACAACTATGACCATAGTGTTATGAGTTGCATGAAACAATGCACCAAAATAAACCGTTTTCATTGCATTCAAGCTCGGTTGCACTAAAGATGATTTATCAATGACTATGTGGACAACATGAAGCATTATACCATCATTCATAAAAAAAGTAGGACAGTATGGTTTAATTTTCAAAAATGTGCTTTTGGCTCAGTCAGTAACAGATAACCATACTTATAGACAGAACATGTAATATGCATACTGTAAAAAATGACTGTGATTTAAACGGTAAATAAATGTGAAAATGCTACAGTAAAAACCTGTTAAATGGTTAACGGTAAATTCCTGCATTTACAGGGAAAAAACGTAAACTGACGTTCCCAGAATTGAATTGCAAATTTTGTTTGAATTTGATGTTTTTTCTTTGAAATAACTATGTTTCTTAGTTTTTTTCTTATCAGTTATGTTTGTTAGGGTTGTATGTTACATCTAATGTTGTTAAATTAATGTTTAATACATATTTCAGTTTGAAATAATGAGTCTCACCATGATGGTGTTTAATGTTTGTGTGAATGACACTGTGCACCTAAAATATATATGTTATTATTTAAAAGCTGCTTGTGATGGGCTTTGGTTCATCATGTGGCTTTCTCATCACCTGTATTTGGTGGTTATCAGTGTATTTCAAAGGTACAAAACAGATTCCAGTACTTTAATAGGTTGGTATATTAACATTATATCAGTTCATGAAAATACGGTATTTAACTGTAAATTTAAGTTAAAACCGTAAAACCTTTCTACGGTGGAATTCCGGCAACCACAGCTGTTGTTTTTTTACCGTAAATTTTATGGAATTTTTTTTTGCAGTGCATTCACATGATGTCACCGTTTTCACAAATTTCACATTTTTATATGGAGATGGTCTCATTAACAGTGTTTTCAAAAGCCTTTTCAAAAGGCCCCCCAAAACGTTGTTGTCATGTAAATGAACGATCAAAATGCATAAAAAGTTTCCCATTTTGATTTAAACACCTCTTAAGGTTAAGAATGTGTTACACGACAAAGATGTACTACAAAACAGAAAGGTTTTTTCCTTTGCATTTTTGAAAGGTTTCACATACAGATGACTACGTTGTCAAAACGGTTTTTAGGCCCCCAAAATCTTGTTTTCATGTAAATGGACAATCAAAATATGTAAACATCCCTTAAAGGGATACTCCACCCCAAAAGGAAAATTTTGTCATTAATCACTTACCCCCATGTCGGTCCAAACCCATAAAAAAGCTTTGTTCGTCTTCGGAACACAATTTAAGATATTTTGGATGAAAACCGGGAGGCTTGTGACAGTCCCATTGACTGGCAAGTAAATTACACTGTCAAGGCCCAGAAAAGTATGAAAAGCATTGTCAAAATGGTCCATCTGCCATCGGTGGTTCAACTGTAAAGTTATGAAGCTACGAGAATACTTTTTATACGTAAAGAAAACAACTAACGACTTTAAAATAACGACTTTATTCGTCTCCTCTGTGTCAGTGTAGCACCATTTTGGAGAATATCTGCTGGACGCACATAGCGTATGCTGTTCTGTGTCCACCGTGACACACGGATGCGCTGTTTTCATTCAAATCAAAGTGTAAACAAACATCAAAAACGTATCCATGTGTTGCGGCGGACACAGAACAGCGTACGCTAGGTGCGTCCAGCAGATATTCTCCAAAATGGCGCTACGCTGAGGACACGAATTGTTGAATAAAGTCGTTATTTTTGTTTTCTTAGCGTACGTTACGGTTGAACCACTGATGGAAGATGGTCTATTTTGGCGATGTTTTTCATACTTTTCTGGACCTTGACAGTGGTATATACTTGGCAGTCAATGGGCCAGTCACAAGCCTCCCGGGTTTCATCCAAAATATCTTAAATTGTGTTCCGAAGACGAACAAAGCTTTTACGGGTTTGGAACGACATGGGGGTAAGTGATCAATGACAAAATTTTCATTTTGGGGTGGAGTATCCCTTTAAGGTTATGGGTAGGCCTACGCTTACAGTCTTCTATAGACTGAACATGTAATACGCATGCACATTACATCATCGTTTTCACAAATGTGCGTTATTGTACACAGAGATGAAACCGCAATTGTTGTCAAGAACTTATACACTTTGAAATTTTGCGTTTTCAGGCCCCCAAAACGCTGTTGTCATGTAAATGAACGACCAATGGCGTTGTGTAGGGTTAGGGTTATTTGTTTCAGTTTTATGTAGGCAGTCAGCACTGTGATTGAGAGTCGGCTGCAGGCGTGGTTTGTGCTTCAGGAAAAGAAAGTCAGACGTTTTATGTTGGGCATCTAATGTTGGCCGCCATGTAAAGAAATGAAAACGTTTGCATGATGCTGCACCCACCTGATTTGAGTCAGCACCACTACACTACACAAACTGCAACAACAAAATCTGCATAAAGTGGAATTATTGCAAGAGCAGTTTACTGCATAAGATTAAATGTTAAGTGTGGTGTTAAAAAGTCACTTCTCAATACTACAAGTCACCATCATCAACCATCAGAGCGCCATACTCACCTAGCAACAAAAAAAGAAAATATATGATTTGCTGAAAATATATTTGAGGGCGGGGTTTAATCTGTTGTCCCGTATGTTTGCCCTCTTCCGTCTTGCAGCGTTTTGTGTTCAGATAGAGAGTAGGCTACAGGAGGCCAGACGTGAACTCGACGGACGAACAGTATAATAGAGATCAGGGACATTACATTGAAAAGCATGTTTAAACTCGCTGTAGTCGCTCTTGTGCTTCTCAGCGCCAGCTGTTTTGCCAAACAATGTAAGTATAAAGAATATGTTTTCTGACGCGTTCTTATCTAGCCTACTTTTCTAATTATGTTTATTTTTATTAATTATATTTTTATTAATATCTTATTATTTCCATTCTTTATACGCAGTCTTTATCAAATACGTTTGAAACCCTCAGTAGTTTAAAAAAATATATATATGTTTTTCAACCTTAATAGTGTATGACGTACTTTCATCTGCTTTGGAGAATACAAAGGATAAACCCCTTTAAATTGTTAAAAGCATAGTTGCCAAAACGCTGAAAAAAAGAATTTTTGTATCTTGTACGAATCTGTTGAGATAATTTAATATGTCTAAGACTCGTGTTTAAGATGTTTGTTTGTCTGAAATCCCCTGAACATTTTGCTTTCACTTTCACTTACGATAGCTACTCGTGATAGAAAAACTTGTTTTACTGGATATTAATGGTTGGTGGTTATGAAGTTACATTAATATGACGCATAATACCATTTTATTTAATCATTTTTGTTTTGTTTTGTTTCTTTAAGAAACGATTAAAATTAGTTATAATAACGGCACAAATAAACAACTATGCCTAAATAGCTAATGATTTTGTACATGGGTCAAATTCGAGACGTCCCAATTTGGTGCCTGCATCAAATTAAATTTACAAAAGTGATTTTATATACATAGAACGTATATTAACTGCAAGTAAAGTGTCTACTTTAATGTGTCTAATAACTTTTGTGAAAATAAAATGTAAAAATATGGGTGAAATAATTCCATCGTCATCCAGTGTAACATATATATTTACGTAAAAACCAAAACACACTTATTCTGACCGGTACACTTATTAAAAAATATAGAAACGTGATTATACTAAATTGCATTATATTTTACATGAATAATAACTTCTTGTTGACAAAAGTAGTTTGAGGGATCGTGAAAAAGATTGGTAAAGACATAAAATGAGAATGAATTATTTTCTGTGGGTTGCACTGTGATCCTTTAATAGTGTCTTTTAATGTCATCTATTGATTCTTACTCTTAATATGCCTGGCGGGATTTTCGTTGTGTGAACTATTGTTACACTGAATGACATTTAAGTGGGTGTCTGAAAACTTTATGATAGTCGATATTTTTTGCTCAGAAAATAAGCAAATTAAATTAAACAGGAGTCAGGACATATTCTAAAATTGTCTTTGATCCACATGCTTGAATGAATAAATAAGATAAATAAAACATAAGGACAAACACAATAAACATTTCCAAGCACAATACATGCAATGCAGTATATAAGAATGAACAGTTTTCAGATGTCAAAATATCAATGTTTCCTTTTGTATTGTTTCTAGCTGACCCCAAAGTGCAGGTGTACAGCCGCAACCCCGGAGAGTATGGGAAAAAAAACACGCTGATCTGCTACGTCAGTGGCTTTCACCCCCCTGACATCACCATTGAGCTCCTGAAGAACAAACAGGAGATCCCGGGCAGCCACCAGACCGACCTGGCCTTCGAGCAGGGCTGGCAGTTCCACCTGACCAAGTATGTGGAGTTCACCCCCCAGATGGGAGAGGAGTACACCTGCAGGGTCCGTCACATGGACAACCCAGAAAAATCTTACACATGGGGTGAGAACAAATCTGAAGTCTTTATCTTATGAGTCCCATTGTTGGTGATTTTCATTGTCGATGAATTCCAGAAAGCGGTCGATATAGGTCAGATGTTGGTTTATTTAGGAGCTGTTTGAGCATTTCTCACTTTCACAGACATCTGTCTATTGGATCGTGGAGTTTAATTTCTCTGTTTCATGTTAGTTATCGTTTTGGGAGTCGTTAAGTAGTCACAACACATTTTAATTAGCATGCAAAAGTAATCAAAATGTCCTTTAAACCAAATATTCGAAAGGAATACATGAACCACACAGATCCATCAATATGCAAAAATATGACGTCATTATTTGTAATCAACTAATTAATAGTCATCTCAAATCTTCACCAGGCTTTGCCACTATTACATATAGTAATAGTATATGTATATAAAATCATTTTTGTAAATTCAATTTGATGAAAACCCTAAACTGGGACTTATATGGTTTTTGCTACTTTTTAAATGAAATTAACAATAATCTATAAATGAAACTAATGATTGTTTCCTCTCTTGTAGAACCTGACATGTGAACATACAACAGTAAGTTCTGATAATATTGTTTTTTTTAAAGGCTTTAACATGTATTAATAGTAATTGTAATTTATCACACTTTATGTAATTTAGCATACCTTTCAAATTATGTTGGTTCATGTATTCAGTTATTTTCAGCATAATCTTTGATTAGTCACTGTATGTTAAATGTATTTTGTTTTTCACAGATCCCTGGAAGTAACAGTTCATTCTCTTCAGCTTCTCTCCAAAACGTCAATCCTGCTTTGATTTCTTTTGATAATTTAGGGGTGTCCAGTCCTGCAGAGTTCAGCTCTTGCCTGCTCCAACACACCTGTCTGGAAGATCCTGGTACCTCCGAAGACCTTGATTTTAGCAGGTTCAGGTGTGTTTAATTGGAGCTAAACTCTGCAGGATAGTTAGAGCAGTAGTTCCACCCCTGATATAATTTCTCAGCTTCTCTGTTTAGGACAGGGGTGTCTGATCCTGCTCTCCGAAGGCTGGTGTCCTGCAGATATTAACTCCAGAACTAATCAAACACTCCTGAACCGGGACTGGACACCCCTTCTTTAGGATATGCTGCCTGTGTTGCAGACTGCAATATGTTTTCTTTTACACGATGAGGACAAATGTGTAACTTTATAATCTACTTAAATAGTTTTTTTGGTGTGTATCTTGATATAATTAGTAGGGTGACTGATGAAGAACATTTAATGGCTGCAGTATATATCAGCAATTTTCTAAAACCTTGGGTGAGGAATTTCTTGCCTTAATTTAGTCTTTATAACAATAGCACTTAAACATCTTAATGTATTTTGTTTTGAAATGTATTTAAAATTAATTTGAAGATTCAGGAGAGGTGACATTTTAGACCATTTAATTGGTATGATTGCTGCATACATGCTCAAACATGTTTTTAGTGTTTAATAGCCTATAGCTTCCAGCTTTTGGAAAGATGTAGTATCTCCATAAACAAATCAGAGTTTTGTTGTAAAAATTTAAAATTTGAAACGTAAGCCAAATTCTGTTCATGATTTATGAACATAACTGACTGTAGAATGCCTTGCAAATCAGTTCAATAAAATATTGTTCCTTCTTAATTATGTGTCTTTATTCAACACAACTTTAAAAATTAACTGTGAACCTCATATTTGTGTGTCCTGGTCTTGTGGGTCTCTAATTCTAATCTGAGTTTTATGGTCTCAGACAAACTGCAGTCTTTTTCAAGTGTATTTGATATTGGTTTCTTTTTCATGACCCCATATTGGAGATCTCCTGTCTTCTGTGTACCTCAGAGGTGCCAAATATATACAAGAGTCTTTCTTTGCCTTTTAATTTGTATGTATTTGGCGAGAGTTTACCATATTCCATTTAATTGTCAATACAAAATGTTACTATTCCTTATAAAAAATATGTATAGGCCCTATTGTTTATATTATTTGATTTGTTAAGTCATTGAAAAGCACAATCTGGTCTTTGGTCTGGGTGAGGCGCAGCGTTCCCCGCGCATGCGCAGATCCAGTCCAGTGTTGCCAAGTCCGCGGTTTTCCCGCGGAATTGGGCTACTTTAACGCACTTTCCGCGGGATGAAGCGACCCCAGTAACGTGATATTTATCCCCTGGACTTTTATCAGGGGGACCCCGCCAAAAAACGTGTATTTTACCCCACCGGAACGCGATTTTTTTTTTACCGGGAATCCCCACTGAAAAGGATTGGGCTAGTTTTGAGTACCAATTGGGTGAGTTTTGCTGAGAAAACCTGGCAACCCTGATCCAGTCAGCGTAGTCGACGTCATGTCCGTGGGAAACGTCTGCTGGTAGTTCACGAGTGTTCAGCTAGATAATTATCTATTCTTTATTTTGTAATTAATCGTATAAATGTGAAGATGATTCTTACAGTGAAGCCGCTTCAAGGGAAAGAGTGTAATGTTCAGGTAAGCGCGAGTGTCGCGAGGTGTTTTGAGGCGGTAATGTGGTTGTTAGCTGCTTTAGCATAGCGCTGTGCTGCGGCTTTCTTTCCATCACTCTGGTGTATGTTATGTTTATTTTGTCCTGGCCAATAATTTATAGATAATGATACAACCACTCATTTCTGCTGTAGCTTATTAGAAATGATTTACACTCTCCAGACAGTTATTTTGTCCACAACATAATAGCTGTGTCACCAAACCAATTGAGCTGCTTATGGCAATTTACTGCCAGTGACTAAGTTAGTTACAGTTATTGGCAGTCAAGGGATGTAGATCAGACAACGTGAGGAAACTGTTAATGAAATAGATCCTCTTTATGAGGACCTTTATGGATTTTTTTTTTTTTTTTGTGTGTGTGGTTGTGTCTATTTTATTAACGAATATGTCTATATACACAACATCTAAAACCATAGAAAAATTGGTACTTGAAATAAAATTTAAAAAAACTAATAAAAAAATACGCTACTGGTCAAAAGTTTGGAATAATAATGATTTTTTAAAATCAAGTATTAGAATATTATTACATACAGTATTAATGTAATATAATATTAATTATATTATAAATATATATGATAATATTGCAGTACTTCATTAAAAATATATCATTATAATTTAGTATTATTATAATATTAAAAATCTATATATTCAGTATTTTTTTAAATTAATTCCTGTGATGCAATGCTGAATTTTCAGCAGCTATTACAAGTTTTCATATGATCCTTCAGTAATTGTTTTGTTATGTATATATTTCATTTTATTTAAGTTAATGTTTTTTTCCCTTGGTTAACTACAGTAACCCTGGTATAACCTCAGTTAGACTGACACAGAAACAAGTGTGTATATCAGTTCAGTTATTTAATTTATGTATCTATCTATCTATCTATCTATCTATATATATATATATATATATATATATATATATATATATATATATATATATATATATTAGTGGTGGGCATAGATTAATTTTTTAAATCTAGATTAATCTCACTGTAATTTTGGAATTAATCTAGATTAAAATGGCTCATTTGAATTCTGCCAAGTAGATCAGAATAAGTTCACTACTAGTAGTAAACAACTAGCAGTCATCAAGAATTTAATATTGATAATAACATTTAAGACATTGTATGATTATTTCTTAAAGATAAGGTTTTAATAGATTTAGTAGTAGTAGCCTATTACGTTCTGCCCAATGTCTTCAAGTGAAACCGAACTTTTATTTTGACGGGTTACCGTGAATACCTTTACATTTCTGTGTATATGATATGGGGATAGTTTTTCTCAAATGAAACGCTCGAATGCTCATGAAGTGACTCTCAGAGCAGTTCTGGAGATGTTGTTCATGTATTTATGTCCTCATTTAGTGAGACGACAGACGTTAATATCGCCGCAAGCGTCACGCGGGCTTCTGTATGAGTAAACAAACCCGTGCGTCTGCGCCATACATTAACACAGAGACACACAGAAGTCATATTTAAATAGACGTTTTGCGGCTTAATATTTACAAATAGGAGTGGGAGTGTGCTCACGTGTGTGTGTGTGTGTGTGTGTGTGTGTGTGTGTGCGCTTACGTTTTTGTGTGTGTGTGTGTGTGTGTGTGTGTGTGTGTGTGTGTGAACCGGGGCGGAAGTCCGCTGTGCGAGCGATACAGAGAGCATGTAACGTAGAGACAGAAATGACTTGCCGATTTCCATTGGGAAGCTTCTTAAAAATCAATTTTCCCAGAAGCAAACCCGGCGGCTTCATAGCTGCATCCATGTTAGCACGTCACGTTTGATGTTGTAATTTCCCAGTAGACATACATACACACAGGTGCGAAGACTCGTTCTCGCCCCCTACAGTGCAGATCGGCTAGGACTAGGTATACATCCGCGCTAAAATATCAAGGTGAAAGTCATCATAGCTTGCGTAGTATAGAACCAGCGCCCAACCCAACTTTGAGAATAGATTAACGGCGATATTTTTTTTTTATCGCCCGATAAGAGTCTCACGTTAACGCAGCACGTTAACGCCGATAACGGCCCACCACTAATATATATATATATATATATATATATATACGCACGCACGCGCACACACACACACACACACACACACAAATATAGATAGGTAGATATTTGAATGAACTGTGCCAGTGAATTTAAAGATGCAGTGCTTTTGTCAGCAGTTGTGTTCTTTTCATGCACAGGTGACAGAAAATGAAAAGGTATCAACAGTGAAAGAGCTGGTATCAGAGCGTTTAAACATCCCTCCCAGTCAGCAGAGACTGCTATATAAAGGAAAAGCACTTGCAGGTAAAAGCATTTTTTGTCAGATGTTTGTCAGTATATGTGGGTCAAAGACGAAAAGGGTGTTTCAAGCATCAAAAAAATGAAAGTGTAATACAGCTTTAAATGTAATTTTTTGCTCATACATTAGAATGTGTCCTGTTTAACTTTTATATTTTTCTGAGCAAATAATATTGACTATTATGCTTTTTTTTTTTTACCACGTTTGACAGAAGACACACACTAAAACAATATTTATATACCAAAAAAAATCTTGTTAGGCATATTTAAAACATGAATCATTTGATGACATGTTAAAAGACTCTAAGCATCACAGGGTAGCCCTCAAATATCAATTAACTTTAAATTTTAAATCTTTATACTTTGCTAATGTCCTTCAAACCACTAGATTTTCCCATTTGCCAGCAAGAAGTTTTTGTAAGGAAGTTGAAAATATAATAAAATTTAGTATGATAACATATTCTTTTTTGTATTTTAATAAATACAGGTCAGAATAGTATATTGTTTCATTTTTACATAAATATATCTGTACGACAATTTGACGATTTGCCAGAAAGAGAGGTGATATTGCCATTGTTCCCATAACTGAAAGGTTTTTAGTATTAATCTGTGTTGTTAAATTAGTTTTAATAATATTCCTGAGTAAATGACTGCAGAAGCAAATGTTGAAATATAAGCATTTTCCTGATGCTCCCCTGCCATGCTTGCTTAGCTTGCCACTTTGTTTCTGACTTGCTCAGCCTCAAAATTTACTGCTTGCAGCCATATTTATCAATACTTTCTATTTGCCAACATAGATGACATTATCAGGATGAGTATTTGGGGTGGAGAATCCCCTCAGTGACCTCTCTTGAACTTCTGACATACTGTAGCGAGGGGGTCTCTCTCTGCCCAGAAACATTGGCAAGCTGTTATTCTGACCACAATACCCTTCTCTTTTCTTGGCTAAATGCACGTTTACACCAAGTATGATAACAATAAAGATAAATATGAAAAAAAAAAAAAATCCATATAAAAGAATAGCAGATTCCACAGCACAACTAATGATAACTGCACAGAGAATTTTTTTTTCCAGCTGATGAATGATAAAAGCATTGACAGCCAATCAGAATCCATTCAACTTTAATGACCTTGAGCATTTAAAGTGTCAGACAATAAACCTGCAGCACATGCTTAGAATGAACAATGCTATTTTTCATCAGTGTGGAGGCTAACGCAGTTACTGTTATAGTTATTGTTCTCGGTGTGAACGGGCTTTAAGAGTGCCACCCAAGCTACTGGGTCCACACTTTGTTTATTAGCTTTTTGGCTTTTTACAGTGCCTAGCGACTCCCTCTGTTCATGGGCGTTTATAATTAATCAATAACACAAATTAAACAATAGCAAAGTGCATTAAAAAATTAATATTTATTAAGTTTAACACATACTTGTCAATGATAAAGATTCCTTATTTATTTGTAATATCAATAAGATGCTAAAATTGTTATTTATACAGTGATATTGTCATTCAGAATCAGTGTAATGATGACACTGTGGTGTAACAGAGAGTTTGCATTACGCTGAATGACAAAAAAACCATTACCCTGAATGACAAAACTTCTACTTCAGCTAATATTGCAGGCAATCAAATGGTCACCTCTTTCAAACGCTGAATTTGGCCAGTAAAGTTAATCACAAATATTCACAACAGCTACTTATTTTTCAAAAAATCTAGCATTAAAAGTGTTTTTTGGCATTTCACTGAACGACGTGTGTTTTTGTAACCATGAAAAGGTGACATTATCAAGTATTCAAGAGCAATAAACTCACTTTTCTGCAGCACCACACGGTCTTCCAGGTGCCACAGACTGCCGAGTGACTATCAGTTTTTTATATGATTTCAGAATAACTTCTTATTCCTGTTAAACTGAATGACATCTGATAAACTGCATTTTCTGGACAAAAGTTCCCTGGTTATTTAAATACTTTAAAGGCTAGGAATGCACCAGAATGAATTTCTTAGCTGAAGCCGAATGAAATGAAACACTGGGCCGAAGGCCAAATACTGAACACGGTTTTTCACATTTTTTCCCCCCATGTAGGCCTATTTTGCCATTTCTTTTCATCATTGCATAAATTAAATAGCCAAAATGTGCTTTTTACTGTTTTGTCCTGCTTTTCAAATAAAAAATAAGTAAATTACAAAACAACAATTTAAAAATATTTACTTAACACTGAACATTTTTTAACATTCTATCAGACATTATACCAACAAAGCACAATTTAACTTAAAATTAATAAGTTACTAAAATAATATATTTTGGCCATTTTTGAGACCCCCTTATTGAATCAGGCATGTATTGTTTTTTACTGTACAAATAAATGCAGCCTTGCTGAGCATTGAACACTCTGTGAATGTTATAATAAATGTATAGAGCTGTTGTAGGGTAATTAATTATTATCATTATTATTGTCTTATTTTTTTATTTTTATTATACAGAACAACAGTAAAATTACAATACTAACATTTATTAATGTTGATGGAGCTTTTATTTTGGCAGAAACCCGGAGGAAGATCTCAGTGCTTCTTTTTTTTGACAACAGCATGCAGATACTTAAATGATTCTCATTACGAATTTGGGAAGATGTTTGTCGCACGTATCACATCGTCACGTGTCTTTAAAAAAAAAATATAAAAATGTTACTGAACAAATGTCGAGTAACAGTGTTTTAGTGCAAATTTTTCTCGCGCTTTGGACTTTGAACCCTGGCGCCTCGAGTATTTTTACATTTTATTGTCACAAGAGTTAATTGACAATTGAAAGTAGACAATTTACTTGCATTTTAAGATGTTTTTTTATGAATTTAAATTGATTTTTGTAAATGTCATTTAATGCGGACACCAAAATGGTGACGTCTCATCTTTGACCCATGTGTTTATCATTTAGGGTAGCACTATTTTTATTTCCTCCTGGCCTGCAGTGTTTTTCTGAGACTTTGACTGCTAGCATTCCAGTCATTGTATGACGTGTGTTGTGTACGTCATTGTGACGCTTGATTTGCTGTTTTCAGATGAGCACCGGTTGAGTGATTACTCCATCGGCCCGGAGGCCAAGCTGAATCTGGTAGTGCGTCCGGCGGGCGAGAGGAGCGGCGGCGCGATGGGAACCAGCAGCAGTAGTCCTGATAAAACAGGCAGTGGTGTGTGGCAGTTATTGTCAACTGTCCTGGCCAAACACTTCAGCCCAGCCGATGCAGCAAAAGTACAGGAGCAACTTATTAAGGTACGTTCAAGACAAAAAGAAATTCTATTGCAATATTTTTCTTTTTCTTTCCATTTCTTTTTATTACTTTTTGTTGTAATCTGAATGCGAGTAACTTAAAATATAAAGGGGATCCCTAATAAGAAGGCTACGAGAAGACCCATGTGTGAGGAAGAAAAAAATCAATGTTAAGACAAACGTTTGCATAAAAAAAAATATTTTATTGTAATTCCAAAGAAGCAAAAGTATTCTGGAAAAGATTTACTTCTGTATTAAGTTGACAGCGTGTTTATTAGAGTAATTTTTTACAGTAGTCAATATTTGAAGTGGATCAAAACCTTTCATCAAAGTTAATCAAAACCAAACATGCATTGATTAACTTTTTTAATCCACTTCAAATGTTGACTACTATATATATATATATATATATATATAGAGAGCGAGAGAGAGAAAGTATTGTTGTGAGCATGATAAAGGTTACAGTGGCCACAAGAAACTTGTGCACATTTGCTTTTATTTATTAGAATAATTCAGTTTATTTGAACAGAATTTAAAAAGAGATTAATTTCTTGATCGGTGTTGTTTATTTTTTTATATACTGTTATTGTATCACAAATTTTAAATGATTTTTTTTAGTTAATTTCAGTTGTAGTTTTAGTAATTTTAGTACTTCATCTTAAACATATTTTCATTTAGTTGGCAAAGCAATTCTAATTTTCATTTAAGTTTTGTCTTAATTTGTCTTAATGTTTTCAGCTTTATTTAATTTAACTAGAGATGCACCGATTGCCTATGTGGCCAGTTCCGATTTCTGAATTTTTTTTTTGTAAGTGTGACCTGCCGATACCGATTTTGTTTCTAAGAACTATAATCGACAGCATATACAAACAAAAATCTGCTTCTTTTCCAATGCAAAAAAAATATTACACATAACAGTTCCCCCCAATCTGGACTAAGTTACAGATGTTCTCTCACTTAAACAACTCTCAAAATAAAGTGCTCTGTGACTGGAAAGAGGTAGAAATAATTAACTGAAAATGAGTTGCTGTATATAACAAAACAGATGTCATTTCTCACAATAATAAGACTTAGTCATTCATTCAACTGATTCACTCAGAAACGAGGCATTGATGGCTCCTAGCGGCCAGAAAGGTGGCGCTCGTGAGCAGCCTTCTGAAAGCTAAATGACAAATGGGACACCCTGCAGTCTCGTGGACTTAACGGACATGCACACGCAGCGGTCATTGAAAGTCCTCAAGACCGAAAGTGCACATGAAGTGTGCCATTTGGGACAGGGCCTGACTGTGTGTATGGGTTACTGAATCACAGACTCACTTGATTCGTTCAAAACCGTGGATTCATTCAGTAACGAAACACCGCTGTGTTGCTCGGAGACATATAAAACAGTTCTGCTGTGGCTTTGATTGGAACTATTTTCATCAGCGAAATTAAGCAAAAACAGTCAATATTGTGTCTAAAATGCAAGTCACTTAAATTTAACTTCCTGTTTATTGAACTACTATTGTATAAAATCAGTGTCACTTTTGCATTGATATTCGGGGAAACATCTTGGTCGTTTAATGTTGCTTACCTATATCATATATTATAAATCTTTTTTTTTTTTTTTAACTTTCTGTGAATTACTTTGCGTGTGCTGTTTCGCTCATTTGTTCTGAAGTCTCTTTTTCACTCTAGGATAGGGTGAGCGAGTCTCGTCTGGCACGACAAATACTGTACATCATCAGTCGCCATTTGCACTGAATGCAATAAAATAAGAATCATCCTGGCGCAAAAAAATTTGTTGCTCAAGTTTCAGCGCTTACTTAGTTATTTTTGTTATTGATCTTTTGATCAGGCTTCTTGTCCAGTCGGGAAAGTGAGATTCTCTCTTACTTGCCCCTTTAAAAAATCTACTTGTCCCAGATAGGTGTGTGCGATATTGACAATGATATCAATATTTTCTAGGATTTTATCGATAACGGTAATTAGAAGATATTTTGCTGAGTGTGTTATTGTGCTGATGACTACTGTGTAAATTTTGTGCGATGGTCAGTTCTCAATAGTGATGGAAATTAATCTTTTTCAATAAGCTTAAATTAATTTTTACCTTTTATACAGCCATTTTTTCTAAAAGTCTTCGTTTGTCAAATTCTTACATTTAAACAGTACTTAGAATAATAAAACATTTGCGCTGTTACCAATCAAATGAAATCAGTGTCAACAAAATTCATCTTTTTAATGCAGCTCATGGAGTGCTTTAACCCGCAGTTACAAATGTATACATGTTTTGATATTTTTAACATAAAAATACTGAATACTGATATTTGAAATAATTTATTTAAAAAATAAAAAGATACTTTAAATGTGAGATTAAAACCGCCAGTAGGTGGCAGCAAGTCACTGTTAATTAGTGAGTTATTGCGATTGAACCGAATAATTTCAACGGTTGATTCATTCAGGAACGAAACACTGTCATGTTGCTCACAGACACAAAACAGCACTGTGGCTGTGTTTGGAATTAATTTTTGTTTGCGAAATAGAGCAAAAACAGGCAATATGGTGTCTTAAACATAAACCTTAATGTTGACTTCTCGTTTATTGAATCAGTATCACAAGCAAAAAAACGGCACTCTTCGTGTGATATTGATTAACTGTACAAAATGATATAAATACACATTATCTTGAATTTTGTGATCATTCTAAACACATTTTAATAGACTGAATCATGCAGTGAAAGAGCGCACTAGTCTAACCTACTTAGGGGTGTGCGATTTATAACGGTTATAAAAATAAAAAAATTATATTACATTTGTAATCATGGTCATTTTTGGAGAAAGACACGTAATGTAAGCGTGCTCTCTGTAGGGTTGTTTTGAATGTTTTTTTGCTAAATACTCGATAATGTCAAATTGCACATTGTTAAAACAACAATTACGATATATATATATATATATATCGCACACCCCTAGTCCCGGACAAGCATGATTCGAGCCCTGTGGTTCCCCCACGGTTTACTTGGGCCCTACACGTATTACAGATTGCGAACTTTGTGTCTTCTTCACTCACAGTGAAGAACTCCAACGCTGGCGACATGTTTACGTGCAGATGTGAGCGTATCTGAGATGTCAAAACAGACTGGCTCTGAATCGGCAGACTGACTGGCCGGTCACCGGTCCCGGCCGATCATGCAGAAAATCGGCTGATTCCGGTTCCTGGCCGGTCGATCGGTGCATCTCTACATTTAACGAAAAGGTTTTTTAATATATTTATGAACATTAACAACACTGCTTATGATTTCATCAGTCTTGTAGAAAGCAGAACCAAGTAACGATATAAAATTTGTTAGATGCGCAAGAAATGAACACTGTAGCAGTATTATAAAAGCATTGGTCATGATTAATTAGAATAGTGGAACATCTTTTTGTATGTCATAAATAATAGGAACCAAGGTTAACGTCGTCTCTTCTTGTTGTCAGGATTATGAACGCTCGCTCAGACAGCTCAGTCTGGATGACATTGAGCGTCTAGCCAGCCGTCTGCTGCATCCAGAGACAGAAGGCATGGATACCTCATACATGGACTAAAACACACTAGACTGATGGAAACAGTGGACGAGCCACGGTCAGGGAGCCAGACGTTTCATATGGACTTGAAGGGGCTTCTCTGATCTACAAGAGGCCACAATGCTGGCCGTTGCTTTCCCATCAGAAGAAACCTGTGGTGCTTTTAGTGCAACTTTGTAAATATTGTGTGCAAATTATTGAGAGACAATAAAGTGTTCTTGATCAGCTTGGTCTTTTTTTTTTTTTTTAAATGTGGAATTAACAGCCGGGCTTGGTTGTAAATGCATCTTTATTTATTTATTTTTTGGTTTTGGTGTCATTCTTACATTTGGCCAAAATAAAAATGATGCCTACATTTTTTTTTTTTTTTCTCCTTTTTTTTTTTTGCATTTCGGCATATAAAATGGAGGAGTTCTTGGGTTGAGTATGGATATATATTCATGAATACAAGCATAGCATGTAAATGTCCAAAGGTAAATCAAAACACTGAGTTAAGCGTGACGTAACATCATTAGTGTGCTTCTAACCTGATTACTTAATACATGACCTCTTGATGAAACACGCTGACATACTCAACAGCTATATGTGCAAAAACATACATGTTTTGTAAACCGTTATAACTGGCATGAGTGAAATATGTTACAGAGACAATTAAGTGACTTAAATCATTTTCAGAAGTACTTACAGTCCAACTAAGACTAAAGTGTTTTCAGATTTAATGTTGAAGTCAACCTAGAAAGCCTCAGTACCCTTATGTTCAAAGTAATGCACTGTCACCACATCCATATCATTTTTTTTTTAAGTTCATGACATGTTACATACTAGGGCTGGGAGATGAGTGAAGAAATCATATATTATTGTTATTTTTATCTTCTGACAACAGTCATTTGCCCTGATGTATTTATTTAGAGCAACTATCATTTCAAACAAACAGCAATTTTTTTGAAGCGGATTTTTAAACGTCTGAAGTTAAAAATACAGGAGAAAAAAAAATCAAGGCATATTTTCCACACCTTTTTCCTACATAGACGCATCTAAAAATCATATTTATGCGCACACCAATAAAAAAAACAATAATTACATACTTTTCAAATTTTAAACCTTTGAAATGTGAAACAGGGACTTCCATAATCATTTTTGAATGACAAATCAAATTAATCGACTAACTAATTTCTGCATGTAAACAAATGGTTGATTTTAAATGGCAGATGAAACATTTTATTAATATTATATTTCCCAGCCCTATTACATATATATGTAATGTCTTTTTTTGAATGAATATTCATTCAGCATAGGAGTGAAACATTGATAGCAATAACCAATAGTAAGAATTAAAAAGGCACAATGAACTAGCAGACCAAAGAATAATTTCTGAGAAAAGAAAATCATATTGCTCAGACAGCAGGAGTAGCGACAGGGAAATTCTCGGACAGCTGTAGTGATAGCAGGACTCGTAATAAATGCAGTGTCAGAGGATACGCAACACATTGGTCTTCCTGTTCCTCGACAGTTTATCGTACCACACGTTTACTTGGAGTTCAGCAAGAAAATGGATGTTCAGCTTTCACATGTGGCATTTGATACTCTGGAGGTTTCAAAGGAGGAAAAGGGGAGGATGGATGCTAGAATAACAGGCCTGGATCTTTTCCATCTCTATCTCTCCCTTCCCCAATGTTGGCTCTTTCTCTTCCCGTCCCCAGCTTCGTGTTTCCTTCAGCAGCTGCAGCCATCACTGCTAGACACAGGTCTGTCGTCTCTTAGTTTAATCTGGTCAGGGAAGTCATACGTCTCCACCGACTCCTGAAAGTTCAGTTCAGTTCAGATTTAGTGTTTATTTAACGACAAAACCCAGCCAGTTAAATACATTCCTAAAAATTTCAGTTCCTTATTGGCATTGATGGCTCCTTCCATGAAGAAACTTTGCCATTCATGCGACCTTTCCATTGAACAAAAGGTTTTTTATAGTGGAAAAAGGTTCTTCAGATTATTCAAATGTTTTTCAGACTAAGAAAAAAAAAAACGGTTCTTTTAAGAACTGTTAACTTAAAGGTTCTAAATTGGTTCTTCAGTGGCATCGCCAAAAAGTTTAGAATGTTTTCATTCCACAAAAGGTTCTTAAAAGTGAAGAATATTTTTAAAAATCTAGATCAAATTGTCCAAACTAAGAAAAAAATTGTTCTTCTACTGTCTGACTTTTTTGTTTTATGTAAAAAAATAAATAAATAAATAAATTTTGCAGAATGTTAATGTTAAACTTTCCCTACAATGAAAGCAGTAACTCAAATGAAAAAGAAAAGTGCTATAAAAATAATTAATATGACTTATATTCATATTATTAATATTATCATATATTATTAATACTTTATTGTTCTTTTTTTTTGAAGTCATAAAATGGCTTTGCATCACAAAAATACCAATATTTAAATCTAATATTCTGAATCTCTAACGTCACAGACATTAAATCCGTTACAGCATATCTGAATATTCACAAATGAGATTTTACAGATGGGAGAATATAGCACAAGTTGTACAAACTACTTGTATATAGTTTTTTTGTACTGAAAAGAGCAGCGTGAACATTCTAATAAACGTTTCCTATAGAAGAAAGTTTATAGGTTTGGCGAGTAAATTGTTTCAAGAAACACATTTCCTAAATTGGTTATAAATGATTATTACCAGATTATTTTTCATCTGATATCAAACAGTATCTAAAGGCCATCTGGTGTGTGGCTGATGAGTAAGCTTACTGAAAGTGACATATTTGTTGAATGGCATTTCTGAAATCGATGTGAAGATTCGCAGCATCCTGTACCTGTTTGAGTGCATTGCGAGCGATGGTTTGGAAGGCCTGGTCCACGTTAATGGCTTCTTTGGCACTGGTCTCAAAATAGGGGATGTTGTTCTTACTCTGACACCACGCTTGAGCTCGCTTTGTCGTTACCTGCGCAAAATACAAAGGATCTGGGGATGAAATTATGAATTACAACATGGCTTAAGTCACTTGATATTCTCTTGATCGACAATGTTCCCAGTTATAATTATTGGCCAATAAGAGTCCTTCACATAGACTACCATTAAAAGTTTTAAGAAATTACATTTATTCAACAAGTATATATATATTAAATTGATCAAAAGTGACGTAATGTTACAAATTCTGTTTCACATAAACGCTGTCCTGAACTTTCTATTTATCAAAGAATCCTGAAAAAAACAAAAAACAATCAGAATTGATAATAATAATAAATGTTTCTTGAGCAGCAAATCAGCATATTATTATGATTTCTGAAGATCATGTGACACTGAAGACTGGTGCTGAAAATTCAGCTTTGCGTCACAGGAATAAATTACATTTGAAAATATATTCAAATAGAAAACAGTTGTTTTAAATTGGAATAATATTTCACATTATTACAGTTTTTACTGTATTTTTGATCAAATAAATGCAGCCTTGGTGAGCAAAATAGGAGCGTCAAGCTACACACCGGTGCTGCCTGCACAGAGGTCAAGCATATAATGCAGACAAAGTTCAAACGGTTTTCATTTTGCCCTCATTTGCAGCTGACCTTTCTAAGCACAGTCGATGATTACCACACAATCTGCATGACATAAAGATCAAAACAAGATGACACGACAGAACGGGAAAGGCAGATCCTGACATTCAGAGAAATTGAATGTGCTTTCTGAGACGTATCAAAGCAAACGGCAGGATTTCTATCCGATCTAACCTCAAATACCCGTCACTATTTTCTCTGCTTACCGTGTACACGTCCAGTTTGCTTGCTACCTAGCAACCTTGTCCAACGGAGTTCCAATGCAATGCTTTTCATGTGGAGGTCAATGCGGTGTTGAAATTTCATTTGATCCTTTCAATGTGAAAAGATTTTAACCTTGTCTGCTATAATTTCTCTTTCTTTCTTTCTTTTCAAATATTGTCAGTTATTTATTAGGTAAAACGTCAATTTAAGCTGTTTTATGTACAGTGCTGCTGCAAAGATTTGGATTTTTTTATGTTTTTGAAAGAAGTCTCTTATGCTCATCAATGCTGCATTTATTTGATTAAAAATACAGTAAAAACAGCAATACTGTGAAATATTATTACAATTTAAAATAACTGTTTTCTGTTATATTCTGAATATATTATAAAATGTAATTTATTCCTGTGATCAAAGATGAATTTTCAGCATTTTAAATAATATGTGACCCTGGAGCACAAAACCAGTCTTAAGTCGCTGGGGTATATTTGTAGCAATAGCCAAAAATACACTGTATGGGTCAAAATGATCAATTTTTTTTTTATGCCAAAAATCATTAGGATATTAAATAAGGATCATGTTCCATGAAGATATTTTGTAAATTTCTTACCGTAAATGTATCAAAACTTAATTTTTGATTAGTAATATGCATTGTTAAGAACTTAATTTGGACAACTTTAAAGGCAATTTTCTCAATATTTAGATTTTTTTGCACCCTCAGATTCCAGATTTTCAAATAGTTGTATCTCAACCAAATATTGTCCGATCCTAACAAACCATATATCAATGGAAAGCTTATTTATTCAGCTTTCAGATGATGTATAAATCTCAATTTTGAACAATTGACACTTAAGACTGGTTTTGTGGTCCAGGGTCACATATATGTTATTAAGCACTATACAAATTAAATGAAAAAAAAAAAGAAAAAAGAAAATAATGCAAAAGATCTTAGTCATAAAAATTATCTTCATTTTTATTTTTTTTTTATTTTGGGGTAAATTATGACCAAGGACAATTATTTGCAGATTTAGGAATATTTCATATAAGAATTACACTAGCATTCCAAAGTTTGGAATTATTATTATTATTATTATTATTATTATTATCATTATCATCATTTATGATTTTGAAAGAACTTACTGACCCTCAACTTTTGAACGGTAGTGCACATCTCATTACATTAAGGCTGCATTCCAGTCCATTTTTTCTTCCCTTCACTCGCAAACCTCCCTCCGTCTCATTTACTCAGATGTACGTCATTGATTACGTTGCATGAGTGCCCACTTCTGGCAGAACCCTTGCAATGGGCTGAACTGGAACGTCCTAAGAGCCCTTGATCACTTAGAATCCGCTATAGAGTCGGTTTATCGTTTACAATTTTACCCTTGTTTGGTGCAGTATTCTGTAAGTGTATACAAGGTATGCTTGGGTTGTTATAAACCTAAAAATAATAATAATAATAATAATCTATATATTATAGAGTTGTTTGGGGTGGGGATAAATTCAACGCAATCTGCGATGACGTCATAATCATGTTGCATTGTGGTCTATGTGCATATGAAGCAGACTTGCTCCCTCTGTCAAAATCGAGGGGTCGAGGGTCTGTCCATATAAACTTCCCTCATTCACTTCATGAAGCGGAACGCACTTCAAAATGGCAGCAGGGATTCCCCCGAGGGGAAGTGCTTAGGGAAGTTTGCAAGTGGAACGCAGCCTCAATCAATCATTGAAAACACACGGCTCATGCACTCATTCTACGAATTCGAACTCTTTAAAACCAAGGCCAGGTCCGGTCTGCACACTGACCTGCCGGTTCTCCAGGTCGATTTTGTTGCCCAGCACAACAAAGGGGAAGTTCTCCGGGTCACGAGGACTGGCCTGAATGAGAAACTCGTCCCTCCAGCTGTCCATAGTCTTGAATGTAGTTGGTGCCGTGACGTCGTACACCAGCACGCAGCAGTCCGCCCCTCTGTAGAACGCCACGCCCAGAGACTGGAAGCGCTCCTGACCCGCCGTGTCCCAAATCTGAAAGAGGAAAATGCAGTTATTTACAGTAAATAACAACCATTTGCTTAACAGTACTTTCATTTTTGCCATTATATTGTTTGCCTTTATAAATGGGATTCACCTAAAAATGAAAATTCTGTCATCATTTAGTCACCAAACAGCAGTGTTGGGCACGTTACTTTAAAAAAGTAATTAGTTTTAGTTACTAGTTACTTCTCACAAATAGTAACTGAGTTACATCATTATAAAAGCAACTAATTACCAGGGAAAGTAACTATTGTGTTACTTAAAAAATAAATAAATAAATAATGTCAAATAACTAGATGCCCCCAATATTAAATGTGTTAAATGAATGAAATGGACACTAAATAGAATACATTTTTATTATAAAACATTGTACATTTCTCTACATTATTTATCTACTGACACTTGGTGATGTCAGTAAAGCATTATAATATGATATTATGATAATTTAGCATTATTAGCATCTATAGAACTTTAGTAATTAGAATAACCAAGTATGAATGCATATTTGTCATGTTGACTGAAATTGACAAGATAACAAAACTACTACGAATTCTAATAACAATATAAAACGCACTAAGCACTAATGAGCTGCTGGGTTCATGAATATTAATCACGTTGTCTGCGTTCGCTCGAATTGATTTGCTGAAATCAAAACAGGGATAGGTGAGCACCAGCCAATGAGATTATGGTTTGCGCATTAGCTCCGCCCACTACCAGAGAAACCGGCAGTTCTTAAAAGCTGAAGAATTCCAAAGGAACTCCGTTATTTTGACAGGAAAATACAACACAGAATATTGTTTACATGTAGCGCTCAATTCTGTATGTTATGAAAGACTCTCTGGCTCTGTATCTTTCTTTGCGTGTGAGATAAAGAGGTGTGCGCCGTCACACTAGAGTTTACGTCAAATACAGGTACACTACGCATCCATTCAGATGAACTGAAAAATAAAATTATAGTAATATTATAATAAATTATAGTAACGCTACATTTTATTGTCAGTAACGGTAACGTCGTTGTAATGGGGGAAACAGTACTTCGTTTGATTACTCGTTTCTGAAAAAAATATAACGCCGTTAGTAACGCCGTTATCCCCATCACGGCCAAACAGTTGCTGGTCCATTACGGAATTACGGAAGTCAGTGGGGACCAGCAAATTTGATTGCACACATTCGAAAAAATACCTTCTTTTGTGTTTAGCAGGAGAAAGAAACTCATGGTACAGGCTAATATGGGATTCATAAATGCATTAGTAAAATAATCATGAGGGGGTAACGCATTACAAGTAACGCGAGTTACGTAATCAGATTACATAGTAGACCTAACTAGTGAAGTAAGGCATTACTTTTTAATTTACAAGAAAATATCTGAGTTATATTTTCAAATAAATAACGCCAGTTACTTTGTTTTCCCATTTATTGACTGACAGCTCTCTTGTCCCCATGTTGAGAAAAATTGGAAGTGCAGAAGCAATGTGTGCTCCATGTGTGATTATTTCTAGACTAAATGTGAACATGCATTTACTCATCTCACTTGCACAAAAACAGATTCAGTATTCCTCCAAATGAATAAAGAACAGTGAAATGCAAACTCAGAATATGAGAAATCTGCAATAATTAAATGGTAAATAACACAAATATCCTTTATGTATTTAATCCCATTTTTATTAACGAATGTCTTTGCTGCTGAGCTTCGATTATTAGATCATTACTTTAGATCAACTAACATTTGTGCTTCATTTTTTTTTTTTTTTTTCTGAAGAGTGCTGAACTTTCTTCTCCTTTGTTCTACTGTACAGATGTGAATTTACTTTCCCTCCAGCCCGAGGCTCATTCATTTCACTTTTTGGTTTGAAAGGGCTTTTACATTTACCAAAAACAGAACTTTTTATATTAAAAACAAACAAGCAAGCACAGCCCAGATTTAAAAAGTAACACATAAGTAACATAACACATTACGTTCCATAAAAAGTAATACATTACTCTAAAAAGTAACTTTCCCCAACACTGAGTAACTGCTCAGATAGAATAACTACAGTATTACAATACAGAAATAATAACTAGTATGTTCTAACAAATTGCTTTTCAGGAATAACTTCCCAAGTGCTGCTTGTCTGAGCATGTGGGATCTACATCACATGACCGGTCATACAGGTTACAACATGGCTGACAAGTAAATCTGAATGGCAAAATACCAGGGGTTTACCAAACGTCAAACTAAATGTGACTCGTTCTGACCTCAAAGTTCTTCTGCTGATCACGTGAAATACATAAGTGTAAATCACTGAGATGAGATCCCACCCATTAGCTATGAGTAACTACAGAGGCTTCATATTTGTGAGATGACTGTGTTGCTTATTATGCAGTGTTTCATCATGTCACATGACCAGAGATGATTACTGCTGAGGAATTGTTCACAAAATAATGGTTGTTAAGGAAATGACAGGGTCATCTTCACAGCACACTGGCCACTTATTCATTTCTGAGCAGTTTCCAAACAGTTCATTTAAATGATAAATCACTGCTGCTATAGGCATGTAAGAGTGAATCTGACAAAGTTCATTTTTAAGAAATATTAGCCTTTTTACTCCAAAATCAAAGGAAGAATTATGTATTTAAAGATTACAATTGGCATATAAATGTCCATAAATTATACAATAATGTCATATTTGCCTTGCTCACTTTTCTTTCTTTTAGTGTTCTTTTTTCTATAAAGCTGCTTCAAACAAAACAAATTAAACTACACAAATAAAATGAAATTTAAAAAAAAAAAAAAATTATGCAAAACATCTGTATTTTTTAATAACTATTTTCAAATAAACTTTATTTTATTTTAACTTTTATTTATTGATTTTTTTTTTAATTTTTAGGGTGAATTCTGCCCCGAACATTTCTTTATGATATTCATCTATGCATGAATTACACTTTCATTCAAAAGTTTGGGATTTTTGCATGTTTTTGAAGACTCTTCTGCTCACCAAGGCCGCATTTATTTGATCACGAATACAGAACAAAGTAATATTATGAAATATCATTACAATGTAAAAGAACTGTTTTCTATTTTAATACATTTTAAAATGTAATTCATTCCTGTGATGCGAAGCTGAATTTTCAGCATCATTACTCCAGTCTTCAGTGTCACATGATCCTTCAGAAACCATTCTGATATACTGCTCAAGAAGCATTTCTGATTATTATCAGTGTTAAAAACAGCTGCTTCATATTTCTGTTGAAACTGTGATGCATTTTATTTTTCAGGATTCTTTGATAAATAGAAGGTTCAAAATAACAGCATTTATTTGAAATAAAAAAAAAATATTTTGTAACATTATGTCTTTACTGTAACTTTTGATCAATTTAATGCATCTTTGCTTAATAAAAGTATAATTTCTTAACCTCAAATTCTTCTGCCCCCAAACTTTTGAACGGTAGCATTTATTTATTTATTTATTCAAGGACAATGCACAACAAAAGTGTTGTGCCAGAGCTAATTTGCATCTGCAGTCCTTTGCAAGTGAAATGCACTCTTATGATTAAATAAATACACATGAATGCAAACCTGCATGGTGACCAGTCTGTCATCCACCATCACCTCCTTAGTCAGGAAATCAGCTCCGATTGTGGCTTTATACTGATTACTGAACTTATTATTCACATACTGGTTCATCAAAGAGGTCTTCCCAACTCTGTCAAAGACAAACAGGACAAATGCATTCAACAGGCAATGTAGTGAGCAATGCTTCAGCTGATATCCTAATCTTTGAGCTGCATAGCTTGATAACATTCTTCACAGATAGTGTGATTGGCCATCAGGACCGAGCAAATTCCACCTGCACCTACACTGAGGCCGAGGATGATGGGAAGTCAGGGGAATTCCTTGAGTCATGTCAAGCCGGTTTTGTTTACATATGTACAGCTTCTTTAAATATGCATGACAGAGGACAAAGTGTCACTGCTGATAAGAGCGATTGAGCTGCGCGAATATGGCAGCGCCGACTGATTATAACAATCTAAACGTCACAGATAATACAAAGATGTAGCACAAACACTTACCCAGAATCCCCTAGGATGATCACTTTGAGCAGCACCTTCTTACGAGAGGCCATGATGTGTAGAAGAAAGCTGTGAAGCAGAGACGGATATCAGAGAGCAGCAGAAGAAGCTTTGTTTGCCACAGACATATGCAAGACAGGTAACCTTACACTGTAAAAGCTGAGACTGTAAATGAACTAAAAATGACTGTAATATGTCACGGTTACGAGTAAATATTTATTGTTTAATTGCCATTCGCAACTGCATAAAAATAACTGATTAAAATATTAGATTAGATTAATATACAGTATGAATTGTCCTTCAAAAAGTCCGAGGTTTATAATCTAAACAACTGTTGTTTTGATATTTTAATATCAAATTTCTATGACTGATTATGACAATTTAATAAATAAAACATTACAGTGCTATATTATATATATATATATATATATATATATATATATATATATATATATATATATATATATATATATATATATATATTAATATGTATAGTATAGTTTTATCAATAGTATAGGTTTTATCAATATTAAGAATTAGTTTTAATTTTTATATTTTGTATAAAACTGTAATTGGAAATGCAATTAGTCTGTGAGATTTTGTGTGTGTGTGTATATATATATATATATATATATATATATAGTTTTCTAATTTTTATTGTGTGGTTTTGTCATTTTTATTTTTTATGATTTTTTTATTATTTCAGTTTTAGTTATTTTAGTACAGTAAGTTAAACTAAGTGAAAATGACAAATGTAGGCCTTTCTGAAATAAAACAGCTTTTAATCAATATTTTAATTGTCTTTTTATGAAAACAGAGTACAGAAATAGTTCAGAATTAAGAGATAAAATATTAAGTTTATTATTTTAATTTATCTTAGTTAACATTTATTTTATTTCAAGCTCTCTCTCTCTCTCTCTCTCCACACACATAGAGAAAGAGAGAGAGAGCTGCAACAACTAATGGATAAAATCAATAATTTTGGTAACAAATCTCATTATTGATGGGGTCTGTTTTTATATTTTTACATTTTTATTATTTTTTTTTTTATTACATATTTTTATAGCCTTGAAATTGCCCAATTTCTGAATGGGGGCACTGCATAACTATTAATGGAATATTATTAGAACAAATAATCCGATTAATTGATCACCGGTTTTGCTGTTAGTTGCACAGCTAGCGTTATGATCAATAAGCTATATTCTAAAACGAAGGACACATCGGCAGTAATCAAACTGTACATCTTCAGTGTTCATGCAGTGGCTGAAGTACAAAGAATGAATTCATGTGATTCATTGAGCCATGTGACGTCACAGTCGTGTAAACATGCAGTTACATTGAAACAAATGCATTACTGAAACGAATTTCAGACAGAAGCGAAAGCCACAAAGTCTTTGTTCTGTGTGAGCAAGTACTTCGTCCCGGCAAGGACAGATATTTTATGCCATGATGATACAGAACCAATAGAACATAGAACGATACGTTTAATCCACATTATGAAATTAATAAGTGCAAAAACATCAAAGAGCAGACGGGTCTAAAATAATATAATATTCTATGCACCAATCAGCTAGCCAGATTTTGTGAGAAAAACAAACTGTCAAGACAATTTACCTTCACCTCTTCGCGTTTACCGTCGCGGCTGTTTTAATATTCGCTGCGCGTCTGAATCTTCAGAAAAATCACCCAGTGTTTCTTATGATCCAGATGCACATCAGCTGTTGTAGAGTATAATGTGTTTCTTCCTAGCAGAACAGGACATGACTGTAGAGTCACAAGGGACTGACGCAAAATATTGATGTTCGAATCACGAGCGCATTGTGTTTTAACCGGTTCTATTGAGTGATTCATTCGAACCGATTCGCAAGGAGATTTAAATCGGTCTACAGTATAGAGAGACTTTAGGGAGAAAAACAGTGAGGTGGCTGACATGGTAGAGTGTTTAACAACACAACAAACACTAGTGTTTGATTAAAACTTACTGTAGCCTACTAAAAAAAATGTCACGTTAAGTCTTAGAACCCTTTTGAGCGATAAGCGAATCGTTTTTTGAAATGAGTCGTCCAGAAGAACCGATTCGCTAAAATGAATCGGACTTCCCATTACTAAACTCAGCTGGAAAAGCCCTCCCTCATTTTCTAATGACTCCAAGATGGCGATGAGGAGGAAATGAATCCTCCACTTTATAGCAGTTACTTTATGCAGTATTCTACATTTTATTTCTAATTTCGCTTTTTGGCTAAAACATACAAGCCAACAAAACTAAATAATTATATATAAAAATATATACTTTTTTCCCCAGCCACATTCAGTAGCTATCATATTATGCACAGCCCATATGAGTATGCATGCACACCTTTGAATTAAATAATTAAACGAGTAAACTTAATGCAATTATAAAACATTTTTTTATACAACTCAAACTTATCTGAAAGCGCATTTATGATAAGTTTAATCGGGGGAAAAAAAACACACACACAGGACAGGGAGAGGCTCTTCCTGTGCTGGTTTTTGCCTTAGGGTCCCCGTCCCTCCCATGTCATGTGATTTGCACATTTTGATCATTTGTGTCTAAATTCTGACTCATTCACACTTCCTCAATAGCTCACCAAACTACTTCCCTAACTCGTATCTTTTTCATCTGTCATGTGATTTTACACAAAAATCCTAAAAGATTCGACGCATTTCTAACATTGTAAAATGTTGTTTTTCTCGTAATTCCATAAGAATTACCTAAATCCTAATTCTACTGTGATTTTGAAGCCCACGGATTAAATATTGTAGGGGTCCTGATGTTGGAAAGGGGCGTGGAGAAGCGGCCATGACACGTTATGATTGATATGTCTTTTATCCAATGAGCTGAAAATAAACTCCGACGTCATCAATACATTAGCCAATCAAATTATTTGTAGCTGACGCCGGATCCGTCTTTGACAGCCTACTGTAAGGGCGCAGAAAAGCGAAACCTCAAAACATGTCGGTCCTCCCGTGACTATACGTTGTATTTTCCATATTTGCAGCGTGACAGTGAGCGTTATAACGCTCTGATTGTGTAATCTTGTAGAAGGCTCGACACATCGCATTACGGCGAGGTATGTAGCCTGTTTTGCTAATGTTTATATCGTTTCTCCTCTCATGTAACCTTGTTCTGCTGGCAGCATCACACCCTGCAGGGCTGATGTCTGTCGTGAAATATTCAATTTAGCTACAAATTAAATATCATATTAGTCTAATTTTGGCACAACCTGATATTGCCAAGTGCAACATGTTCCTGGGTCAACATCTTTGTTGACCCTGGTACAACATTGTGATTAACCAATCAGATTTCAAGAACCAGTTTATAATTTTTGTGAAGTTTAGGATTACAATCAGTGTTTGGTGCCTGTACATCAGTGTAATTCATCTATCAGTTCCTCTGATTTTAGGGATTACTTATGGGTAAGGTTAGGTTTAGGTGAAGGAATATGGTTAAGATTATATTTTTGGATTAAAATGTTGTTCCAGGGTCAACAAAATATGTTGACCCTGGGACACGTCGCACTTGGCAATATCAGGACGTGCCTAATTTTGTTGCACGAATGGGTCATTTGTGCAGACTTGTGCATTTAATGGCTGTGGCTATGCATATGTATGTTTATATATGTGTGAGTGTACTGCAAATTAATCAAATCAAATTATTGTCATTATTGTCAAATCAAATAATTTTACATGTGAAGCGTAAGATATATATATATATATATATATATATATATGTATATATGTATATGTATGTATATGTGTGTGTGTGTGTCATTTCCACCACATCTCAATATACAGCTGATATTTAAAAATAGAATAACTTATGCCACTCAAGAATTGTCTAAGATCATTTTTGTAACTAGTTTTCCCAGTTTTTCCAGTTTTTTCCACAATGTACAATAATTATACATTTGTCAATGAGATAAAATAACTGCCCTAAGGACCAAATACTGAACTGTACACCTGTCACACTCTGAAATTTAATATTGGTTTGGGTAAGAGATTATTAGAAAATAAATAACTTGAATAACTTGAATTTTTATATTAAGTAGATCATGATCTCATAAATTGTGGATACATTTTTAATGTGTGATGAGAACTTTTTAAATATTTTTTAAAAATATGCGTGGTGATGGAAATGACAATGAATTAAAGTGAATATAGAGAAACAGTAGAGATATTTATTAGAAAAGGTCTTAAACTCATCACACTCATTAAACTCAATTCACAAAGTCATTAAACATATCAATTGTACTTTGTAACCATAAATGTCATTTCCACCACAGACGCTGTGTGGTGGAACTGACTGGCGGAAATGACATTTCTGTAGTTTTTTTGTGAAAAAATGGAAGATAGCTTCATTGATTAGCTTTGAATTAATAATTAGCATTTCATGTATGCAAAATACTCTTATTTAACTGAAAATTTGTAGCTTTTTAAAAACACCGTTGAAGGTACAGCATGTTTGGAAATGACGTAGAATAAATATATTAACCGATCAAGCAATATTTACCTTGATTTTTCTTAATTTGTTGTTGATGAACATTTAAATTCCCTTCATGTCCAAGATGTGCTCTGATGTCACTGAACATTTCCATAGAAACCACCCAAACAATCTTTCACACAAATGTTTTAAAGGGACATTACTGTGTTGTGGTGGAAATGACACCAGTACTCTGCGACAGATATATTTTGTATAAAAAGTAATATTGATAGTGGTCTCACATTAAATACTAAAATGTATTTTAATTATTTTACTAGTGCTTAATTCAGGTACATTAATAGCTGCCAGATAAGTCATATTTTTAAACTGTATTTTCATTGTTGAAGTTTAAAAGTGTGAATGTGCGACAAGGAGAAAACAGGAGGTTGAAAAGTATGAAAAATCATAATAGAAAGGTAGTAAAAAGTTTTTAAGGTGGTTTTATTGTTAGTTTGACAAAGAAAGAGGAATTTGTCCAAGATTATGTATTTTTAAAAATATGACCAAAGAACATAAAAGTGCCCATAGTCTAAGAATCACCCATATATCTCTCTCTCTCTCTGTGTGTGTGTGTGTGTGTGTGTGTGTGAGTTTATGATTTAAACATTAACAAATCTGCCAGTGGAAAAATAAACCACAATGGCAGATATATGTTCTTGTTTCAAGTATAAACTTGGGCAATATTTTATGAATTTAGGACTTTCTGCTCAGATGCAAGTATGAATTAAGACTGTAATTATACAGTATGTATATTTACAGTATATATATATATATATATATGTCAAAGACAAGAAATCTTACATTGTTATGTATAGTGGTTTAATGATTTAATATATAAAGCATATTAAATGCAAATGCACTTTAACTTTTTTGAAAATAAAATGTCAAAATATGGGTGAAATAATGTTCCACTGTCATTCAGAGTAACATATAATTATTTAAAAGAGAAACAACATACTTATTCAGACCTGTACTTATTAAAACATATAAAAGAAAAAGTGATCACACAAAATATAATTATATTTTAAATGCTTAAAAAGTTCTTGCTGTGAAAAATCGGGAAAATATGTATGTATCTCTATTGATTAATGCTTTACACCGAGTGCATCTTTTTTTTTTCTCTCTTTCATAGATGGAAACTCTGATTCCCATCATTAACAGACTGCAGGAGGTTTTCCTCACAGTTGGAGCCGAGATCATCCAGCTTCCTCAGATCGTAGTCGTGGGGTCACAGGTGAGTCGTGAAAAACATGCAAGGTGTGAATTTGAGTCTATATGCAGTGGATCAGAATGTAAACCATCACTACTTCAGGCGTGATCTTTGTTTTGTGATAATAAATCATCAACGTCATGAAGTAGGCCTACATGTAAACACAGTTCCAGTATTTTCCCTGTGAAGTCAAGCATGTGCTCTGTTGTTCTTCAAATGAATCTACAGAGCAGTGGAAAGAGTTCAGTATTGGAGAGTTTGGTTGGACGAGATTTTCTGCCCCGAGGTTCAGGAATTGTGACTCGGCGCCCTCTAGTGTTACAGCTGGTGAACGTGCCCCCGCTGGAGGAGAGGCGGAAACAAGACAATGGTAAGAGCTTACAAGTGTTTTACTATATTGACTGCAGACACAAATACTGTATCTAAAAAAATTGTGGTCTTTTAACCTAAACAGTATTTTTGGCTATCATGACAGGTAACTTACTAGGTTTAACGACACAGCCTGAAAGTTTTGAACATAATGAAGAAAAGTTACAGAGTTACCGTTTTTCACACAAGAACATGTCTAGCACAGAAGTGCTTGCTTTGCACACCTTGAAATAAAAGTAGGCCAAATATTTTTTCAGTGTTCTTAAAGTAAAAAAATCTTTAAGAAATGTTCGGGGTTTAGTAGTAGAGCATACATGCTAAAATACACACACACACACACACAAAAATATCACCATAATTCATAAACATTTTACATGGTAATAAGAAACGTACTAGTTAAACTATAGCTCAAGTTTGAAGTTGGTAAGATATTTTTATTTGATCAAAAATTCTGTAAAAACAATTACAGTTGAAAATGTTTCTATTTTAATATTTAAAGAAAATGTAATTTATTCCTGTGATCAAAGCAGAGTTTTCTGCATCATTACTCAGTCCTTCAGAAATCATTCTAATATGATGATTTGCTGCTCAAGAAATGTTTATTGTTATTATCAGTCTTAAAACAGTTTGTGGAAACTGATTTTTTTCAGGATTTTTTGATGAATAAAAAGTTCAAAAGAACTGAATTTATTTGAAATAAAAATCTTGTGTAACCTTTGATCAATTTAATGCATCTTTGCTGATATTGGCATTATAAATGTTGTTTTTTAACCAATTTATTCATGAATAAAAGTAATAATTTAAGTAATTATTATTTTTTTTTTTAAATTGTTGATACCAAATTTTTGAACAGAAGTTATATATTACATATTTGTAGTTATATATATACACATAAGTTAACATGCTTATCTCAACAAAAAATGAGAGCTTCTTATGTGCATCGTATTTCTTCATATTTCAATGGGTTTCGTTTTTAAACCCTCTGGGATGTCTTGTCCCACAGACTGTTATTGTAAGTGTGTTGCTGTAAGTGCAATTATTGCTTTATTTTTTCACACATAGATCTTAACTCATATTGAACCCGTAATGTTCCTTTTAACATCCGCTCTCTGACAATGTTGATGTGTTCTGATCTTTCTGTGAATTTGTTCCTAATCCACTTTACAGTAGCGTTTCTTCCTAACGCTCTCTCTGCTGTCCTCTCTTTGCTTTCTCAGGGAATGGAGCTAAACACAACAGCCAAAACAATTATCCAGGTCTCTGTTTTCAACGCATGTTCGTCTGCATGAACGTTCATCTGTCCGTTTCATTCTTCTGGTGTGCTTCTCATCTTCTGTTTTGCAAATGTTGTTCTTTATAACTTAGATCATTTTTCCATCTGTTGTGTTTTAGTTTCTAAATCCTTCTGGTGTTTTTCCTGCACTTTGAGACTAGAACAAATGCATGTTTGGGCTTCGCTCTCTCAGTTGTGTACTAATGTATCTGGCCACTGCAGCATTTCTGGTTGAATATTGATTTCACATTTTGTTCACGTCAGTTCTCTTTGCAGTCAAAGCCTGTAAAAAGCTTTTATTTCCGGTGAGGTCTTTTATGGGAAAAGGGTTTCTGCTGAATTTTCTGCTGGGCTCAGTGTCATAAATATTGATTTGTGTATTGTCTTGTGTGTTTGTGTTTTTTCTCTCTCGTTCTTTGGTTCTTCTTAAGGTATCAAAGCAGAGGAATGGGGCACCTTCCTTCACTGCAAAAACCAGGTAATTAAAAAGTTGGAGTTCCTGTTGAAGAAATAGGTCATTCAGCACATGTTATGAGCCTCGACTCTATTGAGATGCGCTTTTCTCTTTGCTCAGATTTTCACAGATTTCAGTGAAATCCAGAAAGAGATCGAGGAGGAAACCGATCGCAGTACCAATAATAAGGTGCAGTGGAAGCACTTCATATAGTTTGACATACTCTTGTGGTTCCATTTTAAGGCTCTGTTTTAATTGATCTCTTTTTCCTCCCCAGGGCATCAGTCCAGAGCCCATTTACCTGAAGATATATTCCCCTAACGTACTCAGTCTGACGTTAGTTGACTTACCTGGCATCACTAAGGTAACCACAATGACTGGATATGTTCATGCAAACAAACTCATTTGCAGAAGTATTATATGTTACCTATTGAAATCAAATGCTGTCAATTTAACATGTTATTTTAGGACAATAAAGTATATGATAGCAAAATGATAGCAATAAAATAAATATGAGTTCAAGAAACTAACATTCTCAGAGTAAATGACACCATAAACAGTATGCTGGAATAACTGATTCATTATTCTCACATAGCCAGACTTTTGACTAGTGGCGTAAAGTCTGGTCCACATTCCAGCTTATTATGATCAAAAAACTGCCACTTATAGACAGGAAGAGCATCTAACTGATTAAAATGACCAACCACAGTTTTTACATGATGTTTAGAGACAATTAAATTTGAAATCAGACATTGATAGTGTGGTTAAGCTTAACTGATTTACATTCAACTAAGTCTATCTAAAATATCTTTTTGAGATTTGACAGACTTCACTAGTCAAATCCAGTGTCTAGTCTTTCTAAATGAAATGAAATTAAAATCAGTGCTGAGACACACAGGATCCATTCCTAACTTATATCAAACGCTTTATAATCTGGAGACCGGCCAATTATTTTAAATATATTCTAGCAGAGAGCTTTCTATTGCTCAATGGTGAATTTGTGTGAGGAACTTAAACCTGTTGTGAAATCTGTGTTGGGACCTCATGCAAAATTCTTGATCGCGTGGATTCCTATTGAAATGACAGGATTTTACACACTAAAATTCTCTGAACAACAAACAATGTGTCCCCACTTTGAGTATAATTGAAATCCATTGCTTCTAGGGTTGCAACAACAAATCACTAAAGTCAATTTTGTTGTTTTGACATCTTTTAACATACAGAAAAACAAATATTTGAGACATAGTATGCTTCAGAATTTTATGCAAGAGTATACACGTACTAAAGATTGTGTCAAAGAAAGATATCCATACAAAAACCTAAACATTCAAACCAGTACAACAGTGCTGAAAGAAGTCAATAGCAATTATAAACAAAACGAGGAACTGTAAATACAACTGTAAATGTATAAAATAATAATGAAATCTAAAGAAAAGAACCAAAAAGAACCAAAAATAAATAAATAAATAAAAAAGCCATAAGAGTGTGTGTGATTGTGAGGGAGATGGGGGAATCTCCTTAATTCAAATCAGTAGACCTTTGAGCTTCTCCAAAGTCTGAGCCCAGAGTCTAATGGTATCCTCTCTTGCACCGTGAATGCGTGCAGAGGACAACTCGAGATATACCACATCTACGTGAGAACTCAATATTGCTTATTAAGAGAATGTGGCGGTTTCCATCTTGTTGCTACTAATTTCTTGGAAACTGTCAAGCCAGCTAGAAACACTCGTTTCTGAGTTTTGTTAAGTTGAATACCAGAGAGATCTTTTAAAATAAAAACAGATGGGGACAAAGGGACCGAAACATTTAATATAGCAGACAAATGTTCTTGAACCATATTCCGAAAGTTAGCAACCCCAGGGCACTAACGTAAATTTTTATCGGTAAGGAAAACAATTTACAACAATTTCTTTTCAAGTAATTGCATGTGCCCATCTGCTGATCATGTCAGTTTAGAGAAGTGAATAACATATTTCTATGGACAAAATGCATATGACACATAGAACAGGACACAGAGAGAGCTGCTGCTGTAAAAGTGCATGACGCAAGTTGTCCTGTACGTAAGAATGCTTTATACCATACTTGACAGATACAGTATGTGTGCTATTTGAAGCATTTGAGATGTGTTTTCCTCAGTGCATAACTTACATTTTATGGTTGTATCCTTATCTGTAAATGTTAAAAAGTCATGCTATTATTTCCATTTTGCATAAAGGCTAGACCTGAAAGCTAGCAAATCTCTGTAAACTTCACAGACTTTGCTGAATGAATGTCAGTGTATGTGTTTCAAACAGACAGAGAACCCAATACAGCAAAGAATATATATTCTCAACTATATTTTTTTTATTTGAAAATATACATAAATGGTCCAAAATATATATATATATTTGCTAAAATATGTTTCAAAATATATTTATGTAACTATATTTTCTATCAATGTATTTTTGGCCATTTTGTTTTGAAAATATAATTGAAAAATATAAATATCTTTATAAATTTCAATCCAAAACAAAAAACACATTCACGTCACATTTCAAGAAAAACCTCCCAGGTTCCGTATGTAACCATGGTTCCCTGAGGGTACGAGACGCTGCGTCGAACGCTTTGGGAACGCCTTCAGCTTGACCACGGTCTGAATCATGTGTGTATTCAGTCCAACGTAGTACATACACACGTCATGGACGGGGTGACGTCACGACCTGGAAGCTTAAGCGCATGCGGTGGAAACAGCAGCAGCTTCTGGAGAATGAGGGAAGCGCTCGCAGGGATGCCGGAAGTACAGCACTGTGATGCAGAATGAATGCCCGCGCCGCCAGACTTTCAAATCCCTGCCTAGTGTGGAAGAGCACAGCTAAGGCGAGAGAACAGAGGAGCCGGGAGTGGCATGCATATCGAGGTCATAGAACCTCACAAACGTAAGCGGCATGGACCAACCCGTAGCATTACAAATGTCAAGCATAGGCAGACTTGACAGAAAGGCCTTGGAGGCCACCACACTTCTGGTTGAGTGAGCCTTGACCCCCAAGGGTGAGGGGAGATAAGAGGACTCGTATCAAATAGAAATGGCATCAACAATCCACCGAATCACTCTTAGAATGACCATAGCAAACAAACAACTGGTCAGCCTTCCTCCACAGGGCAGATCTTAATATTAAATAAGCTTCTGCTGGTCTGGCTCTCGAAAGGGAGGAGGACAGAAAGCCTGCAGTACAATGGGCCGTGGTGCAGAGGAGGGCACCTTAGGCACACAGCCAGGTCTTGGGTGCAGAAAAGCTTTGGCCATACCGGGCGCAAAGTCTAGATTAGGGATGCAACGATACCATTTTTTCAGATCCGATCCGATCCAGAACATTCTGAGTATCGGCCAATTCTGGTCCGATCCGATACCAGTGCAGTTTTTTTTTTTTTTTTAAATCAATGTATAATTTCTATACTTCTGTGTCACTCTTTTGTATGTTAAACACAATCTATTAGACAACTTAATTTTAATGGAAAATAACATGAAAAAATATATAGGGGCTGTGTAAAATATTTTGTAATATAAATCCGATCGCTCAAACCACTTCTAGGAGGACATGTGTAAATGCATCTGGTTGTTGAAACCATATATGTAAATTTTACTCCTCCCAAAATGTAAAAAATAATAAATGTGTGAGACCGTGTTACAGGCTATGACATTATAGTCAGATATGACTGCGCTAATGCATCACGCATCGCCGCGGACGAGTAGAGTATCTTTTCAACAAGCAGACGCCCAAACTGCCGCGAATAGACGCTCAACACAATCATCTTCATTAAAAGTAGTAAGACAAACTTATCTTTCCAGTGCTGATGCGCTCTCCTATTGCGGTCTTTGATCTTGAAATGAGCTGATAATTAATAAAATGCAGCGCTTATATTTTGATTTCGTTGATGTGAACTTCGTCAAATTTAAATAATAGCGTGGTAATTGAAGATCGGATTTATATCCGTTTTGCAACTATGTGGCCAAGTGTAAATAGAAACGTTTTAACAAATCAGATTGATATCCGATCAGCGAAAATGCACATGGAATGAGGTGTAAACAGGCCCATTCATAATCTATGACAAAAATATTATTATAAACTAGGTTAGTGGATAATTTAGCACCAAAAGTTATTCTAGAAATATCATGAGTACAAAATTGTATAAAATCTGAATATTTAGTGAAGTAAATGACTAAAATAATTTAGTGGGGAACAAATAAAATTGAATATGTGAAGGACTAAATCTGGTAAAATGATACACATTGCTCTTTGTATTGTTGTAAAATACATGAATGAAAACAAGTAAATGCATTTGTTTATAAATATAAACTACAAAATTAAAAGACATTTTCTTTTAAATGTATAGCACAGTAATGAAGGCAGCAACATATGGTAGAGGAGTCCTATTTATCATATGTTGCTGCCTCCTCCATTACTGTGCTATGCATTAGATTATTAATAGCCTTGATAGGACAGAACAAGAAATGCTAAATAATTCATTCATTGTGCAAAAGCATTATAATACGAAAAGCTCCAATAGAAAGTGCCTATGCGCTTCTCGTGCACAGAATGACGCGCTTGAAGCAGCACGGAGTCACAGCGCGCAGCTCCGGATAGAAAGGTTCAAAGCACAAAGGAAAGAGATATTGATGCATAGCTTAATAAATCTGTGCGATAGTTTATTGAGCCTTTTATTTTAACAGTTTTAAATTTTAGTTATTGTGCGCTCTTGGAGAGAGTTTCGTCATCTTGACTGTCGTAACCGAACGTGACAGTTTGAATGCTGAATGGAGGATGACAGACAGATGCAGCGGAGTTTACGTGAACTTGAGTTTAACGACTTAAATTTTCATCTGTACCTCACATTAAACAATGGAACAGCTTCAGAACACTTGGACTTTGACTTCATGGCGCTTTATAATGTTTTTGTGCTTTCGTGGGGCTTAAAAATAACACAGAATAGTAAACGCACAATATCGGATTTGGATCGGTCTCGTCTGACCGATACCCGATCCGCAAAAATGCCAGTATCGGAGCCAGTATCTCAAAAGGTGGTCTGCACAGAGCCTCTAAAACCATGGCTAAATCCCAAGGAGGGACTCGTGAATGTACCTGGGGCCTCAGCGCACCACAGAGGAAACTTGAAACCAGAGGGTATTTACCCACAGACTGGCCACCAAGAGGGGTGTGGAAAGCCACTATGGCCGCCACGTAAACCTTCAAGGAAGAGTGAGTTAACCCTACGGACAACCTGGCCTGCAAGAACTCCAGAACTGGAGCAACCGGGCAGTTGACTGGGTCAAGCTGGAGGTTGGCGCACCAAGAAGTGAAAAGTTTCCACTTCAAAGCATAAAGTTTCCTCGTAGAGGGAGCTCTGGACTGGAGGATGGTCTCAACAACCTCGGTTGAGAGACCGGAAGCTATGAGCTGTGCCCCCTTAGGGGCCACACCTCCAGGGCGAGGGTGGACGATAGTGCCCCCCGTCTGTGAGAGGAGATCTCTCCTGACAGGAATCTCTCATGGAGAGCAGTCAAGGAGAGAAATCAGGTCTGAGAACCATACTCGGCCTGGCCAGAACGGGGCTACTAGCAGCAGACGGACCCCATCCCGGCGCGCTCTCTCCAGAACTCCCCGGAGCAGAGCAATTGGGGGAAAAGCGTACAGACGAAGCCATGGCCAAGTCTGCACCATGGCATCCATTCCCAGAGGAGCTGGAGGAATCGGAGTGAACCAGAGGGGACAGTGCGATGTCTCCTGAGTCGCAAACAGATCCACCTGAGCTTGACCAAGCATACTCCAAATCTGGTTCACCACCTTGTGGTGGAGTCTCCGTTCCCCGGGCCTCAGCCCCTGCCTCGACAGGATGTCTGCTCCCTGATTGAGATGCCCAGGAATGTACACTGCTCTCAGTGAGAGGAGTTTCCCTTGGGCCCACACAAGGATCTGGTGCACCTGCCTATAAAGGGGGCATGAACGCAGACCTCCTTGGTGGTTGATTTAAGAGACCACCACTGTGGTTGTTGGTGCGCACCAACACATGGTGGCCTCTTAGGTTCGGGAGGAAGTGTTTCAGTGCTAGAAACATGGCCAGCATCTCCAGGCAGTTGATGTGCCACATGAGATGGTGGCCGCTCCACAGACCATGGGCTGGATGGCCACTCATGACCGCTCCCCAACCGGTGAGGGACGCATCCGTCGTTAGTATTACACGACGACAAGAAGCTCCCAACACCGGGTTGCCCCCACATGTCTAAGGCACGAAAGCCTCACCGCGTGACCTTGATCATGCGAAGCGGATTTCCCCTTGGGGAAAACCCCTTGGTCTTGAGCCATCACTGTAGGGGTTTCATGTACAGCAGGGCGAGAGGTATCACGTTGGACACAGCTGCCATCAGACCCAGCAGTATCTGAAACTGCTTGACAGTAAATGACCGGCCTTCTCTCACTCTCTTGACAATTCCTCCATTTTAGGCCCCAGAAGGAAAAAAAAATGTATAAATAATAGTTCATTTAATAAGGCAAATTTTTCATTAAATAAAAACCTTTTTAAAAATAAGACACATTTTGTAATCATTGTGTAAAATTAGCGACCCCCCCCCCAACTGAGCACACCATTCCCCCCCATTTTTTTTACGATTCAACCACTGAGTATAGCCTATATTGCACTTGCAAATGTTGCCAGGCCACTGGAGTTGATTTGAATATTGTTGCGTTCGAGCGGCCGCATCATCTTACTGGGATGAGGAAGAGTCAATTTTAAGGACTCATGAAAACGGCTTAATATCAAGAATATGATAATTATTAACCGACTGAACAGGGACAATTTTTTATCTTAACATCAGCTCACACACCCAATTGACATTCCTTTGGGGGCACTGTAGCGCTCTTATTTAACCTTTTTTTAATACACTACAAATATATGTGGGATTATTAGTAAAAATCATACCATGTGTCATACAGTGTGACAGTATGAAATATTTCATGCCTTCCATTATAGTAGTGTGCCAGTCCCCCAGTAGCAATAAGCTTTGTTATTTTGGTTGCCTACTTTTAATTTAAAACAAAGTCTCAGCTTTCAAAATCAGTTTTATAGCGAAACACAAACTATGTGTCTTACAATAATCTTTAATGTAGCGTGACAGATCGCTGTATTTATGTGAATCAATTCATTAAATTATAGCCTTTAAATTCTTTGTGAAAATTCCACCACCTACTCCGCAAAAACGTCTGTGGCATCCAAACTTTCATTCCTCACAAACAGCAATAAAACGTTCTAAAGGTTGAAGTGGACTCCAACTCGTTAATATAAGTTATATTGTTGTCTTTTCTGAGGTAGGCTGTATAACGTTAAGTGACTATTCACAAGCTGTTTTATTTATGGTAGGCTATAATACAGTAAATGATTGGACATAATATTTAACATTTTCCATGCTTTATTTGTAGTGCGCCAGCCACCCAGTAATCCCAATAATTTTGTGCTTTGTTGCTTTTAATATAACACAGCTCAGCTTTCAAATCTGTCTGTTTTATCTGTTTTATGTGTGTTTTATCACGGAATACAAATTATAAATGTGTTTTCCTCTTTATTTCAAGTTTATAGCAAGATATAAAAGTGAAGGAACATCAGAAGGCATGAAAAAAAAAGTAGGGCTTATAGCCTTATTTATAATGAAAATAATGGCTCATAATGGCTTAAACTGAAGCGAATACAGCGATCTGTCACGCCACATTAAGGAGCGTGTAAAACACATTATTGTAATATATGTACATATTCTTTGTATTTCGCTATAAAACTGACAAATTTTGAAAGCTGAGACTGGAATATCTCCTGGGGCTCCCAATCCGGGCCATTTGCATGTGCAAAAGGCTTTTTATTTCGATATATATAATATTTCGACTTTATTCTCGTAATCTTACATTTTTTTCACATTTTTTAACATGGCACTAAAACACCGTCGTAGATATTTGAAAGCACCAAAACAAACACACCCAAACCCCAACAGAACCTCGCCCCTATTTTGATATCTCCGCCCCACATGTACACACACAACCCTGGCATAACGACGATCGTGGAAACAAGCGAAGATGACACACAAGCATATTCAAACAAAAGCCAACACAGATAAGTTGTGTGAAATAATGCAAAATCAACATTACTCACCTATCAAAAAGAAATAACAATGCAACCTCGGCTTCCGATTCGAGCCCCCTTGAGTTTCTCTCCGCCGCTGGAAAGCTGCTCCGATATTTTCCTCTTTTTTTATCTTCCAATTCTCTCAATCTGTAGTTGATCTTCTAATATCAAATTGAGCGCTCTCTTCTCTCTCTCATTAAAAGACATGCAAGTATGTTTTGGGACTCGGTCCAACACTGGTCAAAAGCATTTTTCAAAAATTGCTTAGTGCACCTTTAATACATTTTGTTAAAATATTTGGTAACACTTTACAATAAGGTATCATTTGTTAACATTAATGTATTAACTAACATGAACAAACAATGATCAATACATTTATCACAGTATTTATTCATCTTTGTTAACGTTAGTTAATAAAAATACAGTCGTTCAGTGTTAGTTCATGTTAGTTCATAGTGCATTAACTACTGTTAACAAACACAACTTGATATTTTAATAATGCATTAGTAAATGCTGAAATTAGATTATTTTTCATTCTTAGTTCGTTAACTAATGAACCTTATTGTAAAGTGTTACCAAATATTTCTTGTTAGACAAATGTAGGTTTAAAAATGTAGTTTTTTTTTTTTCAGGTCTAGCCTTATAAAAAACATGAATAAAAGTGTCACTTTATTTGCACATGATGTATAGCATAGCCTACATAGATGCATTCACTATATTTGCTTTCAGAGCCTTCAAATTGCACATTGTTTGGAAGACAACATTGGGCAGGATGTGGAAATACATTTTTAATAATGGGTTAAAATGATTTTTTATTACATATTAGGAATTTGTGATATTATTTGGATTTTTTTTATATCAGATTATTTAAAGAAATAATCAACAGATTAATCGATTATGTTAGTTGCAGCCCTAATTGCTTCATTCACCCACTCTTTCTTTGTCACATGATGTGATCTGTTTTGAATAGGTCCCTGTTGGTGACCAGCCTGAAGATATCGAGACTCAAGTCCAAGAAATGATTCTGTCCTACATCTCCAACCCCAACTCCCTCATCCTGTGTGTCTCTCCTGCAAACTCTGACCTCGCCACATCGGATGCCCTAAAACTGGCACGAGAGGTGGACCCAGATGGTGAGCGACATGCAGGGAATTCCAGATGTTGTTATTACACATTGAGCAGCACTTTGGTAAGGGAGTGTATTCATTGGCTGTGTGCGCTCAGGTCGCAGGACGCTGCTGGTGGTGAGTAAGCTGGATTTGATGGACGCGGGGACAGATGCTCTGGAGGTGCTGCTGGGCCGGATCATACCCGTCAGACTGGGCATTATCGGTGTGGTTAACAGGTCAGTCACCCGATTACCTCTTACTCTATCTGGATTTTAAATGTAACTTTTAAAATACAATTTTAGATCGAAAACTCAATCTCCAAAGCAACAGACAGATAGTTGTTATTCACTGATAGTCTTTCCTTGTATAGGGCCCTATGATTTCCACGATACGGAAAACGCGGACAGAATCGTGGAATCCAGTCATAAAAATGGAATTTACTTTATAACGCGGAATGTCACAGAATTTGTCAGAGTTCAAATCGCGATATGGACTACTGTCTGTAAATATTCCTCAAAAGACTATTTAAATATGAATCGTTCATGTTCTGCATGTGTCTGTGTGAATAAATACACACTAAAGCGCGTGTGATGCTTGCGGTGATTTCAGCATCTGTCGTCTCACTAAATGAGGACATAAATACATGAACAACATCTCCAGAACTGCTCTGAGAGTTTCTTCATGAGCATTTTACCTTTTCTTTTGAGACAAACTATCATCATATCATATACACACAGAAATGTAAAGATATTCACGGTAACCCGTCAAAATAAAAGTTTGGTTTAACTTGAAGACATTTACTATTGTTTAGTAGAATGTACGTACTACTACTACTACTATTACTAAAATTATTAAATCTTTATTTTATTAAGCTTTAATTTTAAGCAATAAAAATGCTTATTTTATTAAGCATTCAAATAATTAGACATGCTTAAACAGAGTTTGGTAACAATAAAACAGAAGGTGAGAAAAACGTAAAAAAAAAAACATTTCATAGGGCTCTAAAATTCTGTTTATTTGTTTTTTTAATTTAATATTAAAAATAGAAAAAAAAGAAAGCGGTTCCTTTTTTTTGTTTTTCAATTTTTCAAAAAAACTTCAGCCCTGAACTTTTACATTCAGAGCTAGAAAATTAGTAAACTACTTAAATTTTTGATCTCTGCATGTGGGCGGGAATAAATCGGCCCTTTCTGCTGATTGGTCAACCAAACATTAAACCGAGCCGTCATTAGTTCTTCAGCAGTTCCGCGCAGCAGAAAACAGTCCTGCTGCTGCTACAGCTGTATGCATTCTTAACGCATACTTATTGCATTTAATAACACTTTGAACAATAATGCAAGAATATTTATTTATTTATTTTTTTTTGCAATATGATAATTATTAGTTTTATTAGTAATTACTAGACAATTATTATTAGTAGTTTTGTATTGCTAAAGAGGCAGACGATTTTTTTTACTATTTTTTTACTTTGGTATCAACCAAAGCCATCTTTGCACAGATGTATTTATGGGTTAATGTCGCCCAGAAGGCGATCGCGGATGACAACATGCAGGATCAACACTGTTCATGTATCACAGGGTACGATTAAATTAATGTACATTTAACCAGTTTAATATGGAGAGGCACTGAAATGTAGACCTTCGTTTATGTGTTTTTGACCTAAGCTACACTGTACAAGACACGAGAACAGTCCGCTATTTGAACATTAGCATGGACTCACTAACTTTACCGTTAGCTAGTTTTAGCCAGAGATAGCTTGCTAAAGCACAAGATACCATCAACGTTCTGCTTGAGCAGATGAAAATTGTAACTTAATGAGTGTATGACAACCAGAAAATGAATGTTTTTGTCTTCATTTGTATCGGGGTGAATACTTAGGGACATTTTGCTCTGTTTTGTTTGGATTCAGGAAATGTAATGAAATAAATTGTATTGCCCATCCTCTCAGGATACCTGTAATGAGTGTTACAAGTACCCCAGGCACATTGTTTTCCCATTTTTGAAGCATAAACCCCATATAACCGGTGTGAGCTTCGGATCTTCCAATGTTTCTCTATGGTGCTGAAGCCTAAAGATGTCTGAGTTCCGCTCCCCATACAACTGATACTCGACTGCCATTGGCTAGTCTGCGTTCGAGGGGAGGGGCTTACCGATAGGTCAATTGCATAACGTAACGTGATTAATGTTTTAAACATAACGTTTTGAATACAGAAATATAAAATGAATGACAAAATGAAATGATACTTGGAATATAAAAGGACTATCGCCAGTAGGTGGCAGCAAGCCATCGTATTTATGAACGATTTATCCATTCAACCGATTCGTTCAAAACGCTGATTCATTCTGGAATAAGAATCAAGTGGCTTTCTGTACTATTGGGTCATTCTCAGCCAATGCGTTCAAAGAGTCATATTTATTCAGGAACGAAAAACCATTCTGTGTGTTATGCTGCGGGAGTCAGTTGCAAAGCGGTTCTGTGTCTTTATTTAAGATGTTTATTTGTCAGAAAAATAAAACACCATTTTGTGAGACATCAGTTAATACTGAATATTATTGAAATAAACTCAGCATATTGTTTAAAACAAAAGCTATGACTGTTGCTTATCTACACCTAAATCGATAGTGGTCTGCACTCCACTACAGTGCAAAATGCTTTGGCTCTGCGCTGTCTGATCTATATAATTCTCTATGGTTGCGTGGCTTTGCCACACAGACTTTGATGTGTCAGCTCAATAAAACAGGCGATGTGCCAGAGATGTAGGCTGGGGGTAGCTGTGGGTGCAGATGTGAATAAATTAATATTTAGGCAACGAGAAAATAATAACTTGTATTTCTCATGCAGGTTGCCGAATTTATTCCTACAAGTAAGCCCTGTCTATAGGCTCTGCCACGGTACGGGCTATTCATTAGCCATGTGTTAGTCTGGTTGTTTGATGAGAAAGTGATTAAATATAGTTGCAATAAACGTGTAAAAAATTTATACAACTGTAGCAGCAGGACTGTTTTCTGTTGTGCGGAACCGCGGAAGAACTAATGACGGCACGGTTTAATGTTTGGTTGACCAATCAGCAGAAAGGGGTGTTTTATTCCCGCCCACATGCAGAGATCAAAAATTCAAGTCGTTTATTGATTTTCTGGCCCTGAATGTAAAAACGGAAAATCAAGCATAATTCTTGTTTTTTCGTTTTTTTGAAAAACGAAAAAAGGAACCGTTTTCTTATTTTTCTGTTTTTAATCTTAAATTTAAAAACTGAAAGAACGGAAGATACCCTGATTCCCTAAACACTGTTAAACTTTTAATAAACTGATGTTAAATTGTATAAATTTCATAATTTTAATTAATTTGACTTGATTTTTGTTTAGTAAAATGTAATTCAGGTCAAATGTAAAAAAAATTTTAATGGAAAGAAACGAAATCCAGAAAAATGAAAACGGAATTTGGAAAAAAAATAAAACGGATTTCATAGGGCCCTACTTGTAACACTTTATATTTAGTAAATCTTCCTGAAAATAGATTATTAAGCAGTTTATATTCTAAAATGTAAAAAAACGGGTTTTGTTCACCAAACTGCAGATTCGTTGACAACTTTCGTGAAGTGTTAGTAAGTTTAATTTGATGTATTCATTTATTTACAAAATAACTATTTAACATGTATTAAAATACCTACATTATATGTATATTTACTTTTGAGTTTAAAATATATTTTTTTATAAATGTTTTATATTTCAGCACCCAATTTTCAGTTTTCAGCGTATTTTCATATTAATTATCTATTGTCAATAAATTGTAATGTTAATGCTGTAAAAGTGCATATGGAGAACTCCATATATCATGTACGTGTAACCTACTTTTAAACTGTGAATTAAATATCCTCAAGAAATGTGACAGACTGATGATGATCAGATCAGATCTCTGTGTGCAGCACTGGCTGTCTCCTTGTGCAAACAAAAATCTCACTGGATTATTACAATTAATGGCAAAATGAATGCTTGGAAATGTAAACAGATATTTCCTACTGACACACTACAGCAAAAGATAGAAATAACTGACTTAAAACCATTTTTAGCTGCTGAAAATACTAGCGTTCTAATCATTTTGGCCACCACTGTATAAGTAATAAAAAGAATTGACAATTTAAACGTTGTCTGTAACAATGTAATTTTTTTTCTATCGCTTTTAAACAATTGAATGTGTCCTTGTTTAAAATGTACTTAAAAAAAGATCCCAATTAAAAAAGAAACACCTCTGAACTTTGACTGTACTGGGTTTTTGTTGTTTTCTGTGCATAAATCGTGGTCGCCTCTAGGACTTTTAGCAACATGGGTGGTCATGTCACCTCAAAACTGCCCCAGTTTGGACCTGCAGCAACATATTTCACATTTTGCAAAAGTGCAGAGTCTGTTTTTTCTCATGAGGCCGAGTAGATCATTACAGAACTCATTTACATACGAAATCCTATCGGCCGAGCCGCAAAAACCGCCTGCTTAAGCATAAAGGTCAGCGAAAGGGTGGAAAATGACCATGTAAAACTACATCACAACATGCGCACGAAACCTTGAATAACATTTTTAAGTGCACCTCAGGGGAAAAATAAAGTGCTACAGAAGTGCAGCACACAGCCCCTTTTAACTGCAGTAGAAACTTAATCAACCATATGAAAAAGCATTTCAACATTTTAACAGTGTAATTTTCTCACATTTCGAGTTCCTCTATCATAACCCTAAGCAGCAGTGTCTGTAATATTCCCTACGCTGTTATCCTCTCCTCTCCCGCCCTGGATATTCATGCACTAGCACCCAAGGGTACCATGTCTTCCCACTATCAGCTACCGGAGAGCCGAGTTTGAGATAAATCATTGGTTTATTCAGCTTTGGCTTTAGCATGTCCTTCAGGGCCTGTACAAATACACGAGGCAATTTAGTTGGGGAGAAGAACTGCAGTGACACTTTTCATTTCTCAACTCTCGTTAAGTTAATCAAACGTAGCTGCGAGCCATCGTCTCTTCGGTTTTAACCTACGCTCTCTTTGAGGATTCAACAGCGAGCAGTCAAACAGGAAAGCACTTGAAGATTTCCTAAGTGAGCGTTTAAGGAATGCAAGCGCTGGCGACAAATAAAACATGTGTTTGGTACAATATATTGGTCAGTCATTTCCGATTTATCAGTAGTGTTTGCTAAGGGAAGCATCAGTGTTATTGTTGCTCATACTTGAGGTCAGAGGTTCAAACTAATCCCCGATCTTAAATATTCAATTTAAGCATGCATCTAGACTAGCGGCGTTTGCGCAACAGCCATAAATGATTCCTCAAATCATGTGTTATTGAAGAGAGATCTGACTTACTGGTGGATGAAGCGCACATAACTCAGACTGAAGGAGAAACCTGTGCTGTATCGAGAGACCAGAATATCATAAATACTTGGGCCAGTTACAGGGATCCATGCAGTATGAAAAAGTCTGGATATTCTTGGATATGGAGAAAAATACATTTCCAGCCTGTATTTTTTTTTTTTGTCTAAAATATAAAACTGAGAATTTCTAAAAAATAAATGAAAAGTGCTTTTCATGGCATTTGGATCAGTCTGAAAGTTTAATGATTATTTAGTGATCATTTAAAGGAACAGTTCACCCAAAAATGAAAGCGCTGATAAATACATCGCAATAATCCACAAGTAATCCACATGTCTCCAGTCCATCAATTAACATTTTATAAAGTGAAAAGCTGTGTGTCCATCATTAAGATGTTTTTAACTTTTAACTACAGTAAACTCTCTCCATGTGTAATATTGCTTTCTTCAGTGAAAAATTCATCTTGTCTGAATCAGGAGAGAAATATGCACAGATCAAGCGAAAAACAGTCCAAAACCGTTATCAACAAATATGTCCTTGGATTTTGATGTGACAACAGGAGATGGACTTTTTCACTGGAGAAAGCTTTATTGTGGATTATTGATATTTTAGCTGGAAGCAGCTGTTTGAAGTTTAAAAACAACTTTATTATGAATTTGGAGTGGTGTGGATTACTGTGATGTTTTTATCAGATGTTTGGACTCTCATTCTGACGGCACCCATTCACTGCAGAGGGTCCACTGGTGAACAAGTGATGAAATGCTAAATTTCTCCCAAGTTATTTTTGAGTGAACTGTTCCTTTAACATGCCTGAATGAGTTCAAGGTGCGTATTTTCATTACTCAAAACTGTTTTTCTTCAACTTTATTTAATGAATGAGTGTGAGTACCTCAAACCGACAACAGATACAGGGAGTGAGTGTATCTTTTAAATCAGTACTGTGCTGTTTGGTGATCATGCAACAACAAACCACGATTACAGTATCAAACTGATGTGTCGGAAAGGAATAAATGCAGGTTATAAAGTGTTTTTGGTTTCTTCTTTACATGTAAGCACGCTATCACTTGGATTCAGTGAGTGGATCTGCACTGCAGATGACTGCCCTACTGATCACAGATGACTACTATATAATGCTGAAAATAATGTAAAACTGTCATATGGGCTTTATGAGTGATGTTACTGCCTGATAATCTTCAGCATTAAATATATAACAGACATTATTATACTAGAGTGACAATATTATGCTTATTGCATATTGCAGCCTTTAAAGTATTTTAAATTTATGTAGTGAGTGCAAGTGTGAAAGTATACCACATGTAATCCATAAAAGTAATAGTTTAGCATTGCAATTTTAATAGAATCCTGTGCATTGAACTTGTCTGGGTTTGGTGTAGAAACCCTGCAATAAGCAAATACACCAAACCCACTGAAACACCCTAGCAACCACCTAGCAATGCCCTAGCATCCATTCACAACACGTTTTCTTTAGAAAATGTAAAAATGTGTGTTTCATTCCTAGTTAGCATGTGCACAGTACTTGAGGCTTTGTTAACAGAAGCAAAGGTAGAAACTTGTGTTTTCCAGTAGTGGGCAGTATACTAACAATTTTCAGTTTAGCTCTATCCTGTAAGAATGCACTGCAGATTAATTTAGAAATCCTCTGTGACCATCATGAAAGAGCCGTAGACACTTTTGTCAAAGAACAATTCACGCCTAATGATTTCAGCAATCTCTATATTTAAAGTCATCATGAAATCAATAGCAACTTGATTTTCTGTTTTGCTGAGTCTTTCTTGGTCTCATTATGAATGACTCTGCACTTTTTTCCAAAGTAATGTTTGTTTTTTAAAATAATTGAATGCTTTCATTCACATCCTTGGATGCATTAACATTAAAGACATTCAAAATGTTATAAAAGATTTATATTTGAAATTTCTATTCATCAAAAAAATAAATAAATAAATAAATCTCACAAATTTCACAAAAATATTAAGCAGCACAACTGTTTTCAACATTGGTAATAATCAGAAATGTTTCTTGAGAAGCAAATCGGCATATTATTATGATTTCTGAAGCATCATGTGACACTGAAGACTGGAGAAATTATGCTGAAAATTAAGCTTTACCATCACAGGAGTAAATAACATTTAAAATATATTAAGATAGAAAACAGTTCTTTTAAATTATAATAATTTTTCACAGTATTACTGTTTTTACTGCAAATGTAATGGAATAAATGCAGCTCTAATGAGCATAAGAGACTTTCATAAACCGTACAAACCCAAGCTAGTGTCCTTGCTGCTCAGTCAACAATTTCAGTCACTGTGAATTTTTTCTTTTTTTTATTATAATTTCTCGAAAGGTTCCTGATTCCTGAAAGGAAGAGACCAAGGCTGCATAACATCATATTTAATGATCTAGAACAAATTCAAATGAGTTTTAGAGATAACCAAGTAAATAGATGCAGTTTTTATGTTTGTGCCCTACCACTGAATCACCCACAGAGGATTATGGGATATTATAAGAAGCAATAGATACTGCCTAAAACCTACATGATGAAAGCATCTTATCAGACAGGATGTTGAGCAAAGAGTGAATTTAGATGCGCTCTGGTGCCTTCCTACTTCCTTTATAATTTTTCAGGCTTCGATCCACTTTTCTCTGTCTCGTCCTATAATCTTTTTTTTGTTTTGTTTTTTACTTCACCAGGAGCCAACATGACTTGAACACCCAAAAGAGTCTCGCCGACTCCTGCAAAGACGAGCAGGTGTTCCTGCAGCGATATTACCCGTCATTAGCCTCCCGCTGCGGCTCGCGCTACCTGGCTCGCACCCTGAGCCGACTGCTCATGCATCACATCAGAGACTGTCTCCCAGAGCTCAAGACTCGAGTCACAGTGCTCTCCGCCCAGTACCAGTCCCGACTCAACAGCTACGGCCAGCCTGTGGAAGACCACAGCGCCACCTTGCTGCAGATCGTCACTAAGTTCGCCTCCGACTACTGCAACACCATCGAAGGCACCGCCAGACACATCCAGACCTCTGAATTGTGAGTACCTGCACCACCATGCTTTAGGATGTTTTTCTGCAATACAAGTTCCTTTAAACCAGTTGTTTTTTGTACTGCCTCTAAAGCTCTTTCTATGTTAAAGTGATAGTTCACCCAAAATGAAAATTTTGTCATCATTTAATCGCCCTCCACTTTGACCAAACAGTTGACGGTAGCCATTGACTTCCATAGTATTTTTTTTCCATGCTATGGAAGTCAATGGCTACCGTCAACTGTTCGGTTACTAAAATATCTTATGTGTTCAGTAGAAGAAAGAAACTCATACAGGTTTGGAACAACCTGAGGCGAGTAAACACAGTGACAGAATGTTCATTTTTTGGGTGAACTGTCCTTTTAAGAGCAAATATTTACTACCATGAACAATATTTTTGAATCATTAAGGAGTTCATTTCCCAAAAGCATCGTTAGCCAGCTATGGTTGCAAGTTTCATACATAGTTCAACAATTTGATATTTCCTTTTCAAATAAACATCCGCAAACAGCTTCGCAAACTTACATGGTCAGAACTCAAGCGCTCAAACTGACATAAGAGGGAACACGTGAAAAATCAGACGTCAAATAAAGCAATGACAGGGAACAAAAAATAGTGAAGTAGTCCTCAGATGCCACGTTCATTACAGCAGCATCTCAGACATCTGAAAGTACAGCTTTTTCTTTACTCAAGAAACACTATGACTTTAAAGGCTAATGTTTTTTTTTGTATTTAAGGAGCAGAGAAGACTAGCATTTACCGTCTAGTCATAACCAATACTGTCTATAGCAGAGCACTTCACCTTTTATAAGATAATTTTGGCCAAGTGTATCTAACGACAGGAAAAGCTGAGCGCCCATATAAAATTAAGTGCCTATATACAATAAACTTTGTAACCTCTACATTGGTGAAAATGTAATGCAATGCACTTCTTGTCTCATATGCAGCGAATCTAATGATGAACAAAACACATATTTAGGACACTCGCTGGTGCAAAACCTCATAACTCGATTTAAGCTTGATTGTGGTCAAATGTTAACAATATAATGACACATGTACCTGTCTGACCGTATATAAAGCCTTAAAACTAACTTTGATGACCCAGTGTTTAATTCTGTAAATACTACAGGGCTTTTCTGAAGGAATGAGACCAATGCACCAGTGGTACACTAGCACTGAGACGTTTTAATTGATACCAAAACATGACATGAAAATCACTTGCGTTCATGTAGAACATTGTATTTTGTATATAACCACATTTGAGTGAACTGAGGGAATGGAATGAGAAGGAAGCAATGTGAAGGAAGGACAGGTGAGAGAGAAGCTTTCCCTCATCTTCATTCAGTGGGGTGTGGAAACAGATGCCTGTATGTTGATACGCTGAGTTTGTATTGTCCATATCTCAGGGATCAGTTTTTAGAGGTTCTTACAACAAGCAGAATTGATACAAAAAGCTATTGCTGTTAAAATGAAAGTGTGTGTGTGTGTGTGTGTGTGTGTGTGTAAAACACACACACTAAAGTACAGTCCAACAGACTAAAACCATAATCTGGTAAGAGTAAAGTGTAATTATTATATTATTTTATTTTATTTTATTTTATTTATTTATTTATTTATTTATTTATATGTGGATGCTTCCCAACATGTCTTTTTTTTAATTTTTTTTTTTTTTTTTATACAGCTGTGTATAACATCAATCTTGAAATTAAGCCATTAAGGCCATATTTTATTTTTTATTATTTTAGCATATTTTATTGTATTATTTCATTTTATTTTATTTATTTATTTATTTTTTCAGGTGGTTATAAGCAGCCACAAATTATTTTTGCCCATTTTTCTGTTGCTTCACACAGCAGAAAAACTAAATGCAGGAAGTAGGCACTTCATACCTAGAAGTTTTAAAGTTGGCATGAACTTAAAATTTCCCCTATCTATTTTCTAAATGGATTTTTTTAGATCTTATTGTGAACAATTCATCCATGTGTGTTCCAATGTTTAAAAAAATGTTTGAACCTCGTAATTTTTCAGGGTTCATGCAGGAATGTCTTAAAGGTCCCATGGCATGAAAATTTCACTTTATGAGGTTTTTTAACATTAATATGAGTTCCCCTAGCCTGCCTATGGTCCCCCAGTGGCTAGAAATGGCGATAGGTGTAAACCGAGTCATGGGTATCCTGCTTCTCCTTTGAGAAAATGAAAGCTCAGATGCCCAATCTGGAATCTTCCCTTTATGTCGTCATACGGGGAAATGTTACCTCCCCTTTCTCTGCTTTGCCCACCCATGAGAAAATGAGCTACTACCGTGTGAGGCGAGCACAATATTTTTTTTTCCTCGAGAGGCATCATGGCTTGCAAACGAGCGAAGCATGGCAGCTGCTCAGTGTTTGGATGAACAAATGAACACCAAAGTATTTTTTTTGTTCCTTCATCCGAGCCTATGGCTAGCATTAGCTACATGATAATAACTGTACAACAAGTGGAGGATGAGTAAACAATAGCAGAATTGACATATTTGGGTGAACTTGGGGACTGAAAAACAGGAATCTCATCGGAAAGTTTAGTAAAGCCAGCAAGTTAGGCTTGATCTTGTGATCTGTGAAAGCTCTTGCCATTTATGAGCGCAATAATCATCAGACAGTCAAAGAACGGCTCATAACTGTTATTTGTGGAGCCACTTACTAAAGGTTGCCTTCTTCCACCACGCTATTGAGTTTGACATACTGTCATTACCAAGGCTACATTCCTGCTAAATCTTTTTTTCTGACTTCAGCAGTGTCTCAGTCTGTCATTTTCACACTGAAACTCATGACAGATATCAAGCACACCATGTTTACTTTGTCTGCTTGGCTGAATCTGACAGGCAGATAATCCGCCAGTCTGTCCAGCTCCTTATTTACACCCTGTTCACTGTTGGATGAAATGCTGTTCATCTCTCATATCTGGCTAAGTCCACACCAGCTATCGATTAATTAAGTGCCTCGTATTGACGTTTTCTGGCTGGACGGTTGGGTCCGACTCCAGGCCTGTGTGCCAACGTGCCTGTGAATCCCAAAAGAGCTGCATGATTTTTTTAATTATCATGGATTGTGTGTGAATTTGTTAATTGCAGGTGTGGAGGAGCTCGTATCTGTTATATATTCCACGAGACGTTTGGAAGAACCCTGCAATCTATTGACCCACTTGGAGGGCTCACTGAGCTAGACATCCTCACAGCTATTCGAAATGCTACGGTATGATATTTACATGTTTATGCATGCAGGTGTGTGTACAGATAAGCATATACAGTACTTTTTGAAAACCTTTGTGGATCTACTCAACTTTCTTTTCTCAATTTCTTCGGAGTAAAGTGTGTAGTTTCTGCATCACCAAACTGAACTGCATGACTAGTGACAATTATTTTCTAAAAGGTTTTTCCGAGGCACAGTGTTATGGTAAAATGCATAATATTCATGTTCTCATCCTAATGAATTTTTAAAACAAATGCAAATAGATGCTGAATTAAAAAAATTTTTTTTTAACATTTTTAAAATAAATAAAATCTTTAAAAGTCATTGAAAGTGTATAACTACACTACTGCTCAAAAGTTTAGTGATTTTCAAAAGATATTTGTAATGTTTTAGAGTGAAGTCTTTTATGATCACTTATTTGATCAAAAATACAGTAAAAACTGTAATATTGTAAAATATTATAGCAATTTAAAATGGCTGTTTTGCATTTGTACATATTGTAGAATGTAATTTATTCCTGTGATGCAAAGCAGAATTTTCTGCATCATTTCTCCAGTCTTAAGTGTCATATGATCCTTCAGAAATCATTCTGATATGCTGATTTGATGCTCAAGAAACGTTTCTGATGATTATTCTTAATGTTGAAAACAGCTTCAGAGCTTAAAGGGATAATTCACCCAAAAATGAATATTCTGTCATTAATTACTCACATGTCATTCCAAACCAGTAAGACCTTCGTTCGTCTTCAAATTAAGATATTTTGATGAAATCTGAGAGCTCTCTGACCCTGCATAGACAGCAACACAAATGAAATGTTCCCAGGTCCAGAAGCGTAGCAAGGACATCGATAAAATAGTCCATGTGACATGGAATCAACGGTAATTTTTCGAAACTACGAGAATACATTTTGTGCGCAAAGAAAACAAAAATAATGACTTTATTAAACAATTCTTCTCCTCCTCATCCCGTCTGCCGCGGCGCGCTGCCATTGTGAGACAGTTTCACAATGCATGCGTAAGCAGCAGAACGTGCATTATTTTTGTCACATGGACTGTTTTACCAATGTCCTTGCTACGTTTCTGGATCTGGTAAAATTTCAGTTGCATTGCTGTCTACCGAGGGTCAGAGAGCTCTCAGATTTCATCAAAAATATCTTTGTGTTATATCTTTGTGTATTTGTGTTCCGAAGATGAACGAAGGTCTTACTGGTTTGGAATGACATGAGGGTGATCCCTTTAAAAAAAATTGTGAAAACTGTTTTATAGATATAGATTACCAAAAGAAAGAAATGAATCCATTAAATTGATCAAAAGTTATAGTAAAGACATTTAGAATGTTACAAAGGATTTATATTTAAAATAAGCACTGTTCATTTGTACTTTCAATTTATCAACAAATCCTGAAAAGTATATCATGGTTTCCGCAAAAATTTAATTATTTTCAACATTTATAATAAGAAACATTATCAATAATTGAAAACCAATTATAACTGATGATAACTGAGTAGCAAATCAGCATATTAGGATGATTTCTGAAGGATCATGTGACACTGAAGACTGGGGTAATGATGCTGAAATAAATTACATTGTAAAATGTATTCAAATTGAAAGCAGCTATGTTAAATTGTAATAATAGTTTACAATATTCCTGTTTTTACTGTATTTTTGATTAGATAAGTGCTGAAAATTACAAGTGCTGAATTTTTTCTTTCTTTCAAGTCTGAAATATTTGTAATAATAAATATAATAATATATTAGAGATGCAGACTAGATGTGTGTTTATTGTATTTGGTTGTTGTGATGGATGTAGGGTCCTCGGCCGGCGCTGTTTGTTCCTGAGGTCAGTTTTGAGCTGCTTGTGAAGAAACAGATCAAGAGACTGGAGGAGCCCAGCCTGCGCTGTGTGGAGCTCGTACACGAGGAGCTTCAGAGAATCATCCAGCACTGCTCTGCCTACAGCACACAGGTGCTTCACTGACTATTAATATTTGATGCAGAATATCCACGCTTATATATTATAACGTGTAGTGAGATGTTAAAGCAATAGTTCACTCAAAAAAAATACAAAAATTCTTGAAAAGTCCATCCAAGATGTAGATGATTTGCAGAAATGAAGCATTACATCACTTGCTCACCAAAGTATCCTCTGCAGTGAATGGGTGCCGTCAGAATGAGAGTCCAAACAGCTGATAAAAACATCACAATAATCCACAAGCAGTCCACTCCAGTCCATCAGTGCTTGATCTGTGCATATTTGTCACCTGATTCAGACGAAACGACTTTTTCTCTGGAGAAAGCATTATTATGGACAGGGAGAGATTATTTTAGTTGGAAGCAATGGTTTGAAGTAAAAAACTATTTGTTTCTCACAAGCTTCACAAAACTTTAATTGATGGTTTGGAGTGGTGTGGATTACTTGTGGATTATTGTGATGTTTTTATCAGCTGTTTGGACTCTCCTTCTGACGGCACCCATTCACTGCAGAGGATCCATTGCTGAGCAAGTGATGTGATGCTAAATTTCTTCAAATCTCTTCTGATGAGGAAACAAGCTCTTGGATGGACTGATGGTGAGTGCATTTTCAGCAAATTTATTTTCTGGGTGAACTATTCCTTTAATGTGGCTGTGCCGTCGATACCAGTACCATTTTTGAGTAGTGCATTTTGTGACTCAGTTTTCATAAATGTTTTGGATGAACTAGGGAGGAAGCATTGCGACCATGAATGTTAGAACATTTTCTGCATAGTCCATCAAACTCTGTTATTTCAAACAAGCATGACAAATTCTGTTTCCCATTTCTACAAAATGAAATGTGAAGAGAAGAGTGAAAGCTTTTTACAGGCACAACAGATTGACACACACACACACACACACACACACATACATATACACATACACATACACAGAGAGACTCAGAAAAGCCTGCATTAGGATTCTGCCCCTCATTCTGCTCTTATCTTCTCTGTCCTGCTGCCTTCACTGTGTACATTTGTTTTACATTAAAAAAAAAATTCAGTTTCCTTTATTATATACATAAATTTAACGTCAGAATGTGTGCTGAAGGGAAAGCGGAGAACAGTTTTGATGCAGAAATGTGTTCTGTGAATATTATTCTTCCTCACAGGAAGTGTAAAAATGCTTTAAATAATTGACAGCTGACCTGTTGTATGTGTGTGTTTGTGTGTGTGTGTTTATGTCCGAAGGAGCTCTTGCGGTTTCCCAAACTGCATGACTCTATTGTGGAGGTGGTTACCAGCTTACTCAGGAAACGCCTGCCCATCACCAATGAGATGGTAGGAGCACATGCCTGTAGCTGCAGGTCACACCAACCCCTTACACTTGCCTGGAGGCTGTGTGTTACAGTCATTTAATCATGATTAAGGGCTGTTCTTAGACAGAATGCAATCTTTTATAAAACAGTAGAAACATCAAAGTGATAAAAGACCAAAATGTATAAATAATAAATAATTACAATAATTATTAATTATAATCTGAAATGAGAGGACAAAGTCTTCACTCTCTTGTCAAGTTTTTAATTCCAGTTTAAAATCGATCATTTGAAGTGTTTCAAGTTTCTGAGCTCACTTGTGTGCTTATATTGACACTTTTTTTCAATCATAATGTTATCAAATTATGTCATCAATTTTTTAGAATGATTTTGTTGTTTTTAAAATTGAACTTTTTTTAAAAATTTTTTTTGCTGTTATTAATAGCAATAATATAATATTTTATAAGATACTTAATAATATTGATATAATATTGGTCACAAGATCCTAGATAAACGCCACAAGTGTCAAGATGTCGAGCAAGTCTGTTAGGCTGCATTTGTTTGTTAGTTCTTAATAAAACACATATTCTACATCCCAAATCTCAACCTCATATCTAAACGTAACAGCTACCTTACTAACTATTAAGAAGCAGTGATTTGTTGAGTTTATTCAGGCGAAAGTCATAGTTAATAGTTAGTTAATAGTGAGAACTGGACCTTAAAATAAAGTGTGACCATATGAGGTTGTTAGTATCATGGTTAGTATTGGATATATAATTGTGTATGCCCATTCCCCTTATTTTTACATTTTTACAATCTTCATCAAATCATAACAAAATAAATATGCATTTTTCATGCAATACATAATTTTTTTGTGATACCTAAATTCGCACTGTGCTAAATCTGTGTGGAGAAATAATTCACCCTCACACAAAATTCCTATCACGTGGATTCCTATTGATTTCACCAAAAATCCACAGTTTGGAAATTGATTTTAATTTTTAGTGTTGTATTCTAAATTTATTAAGATAAAATGATGTATAATGTTAATATTGACTATTTATTGGTTATTAGTGGTAACATTAAAATAATTACTGCCTTATTGATTTCACCAAATATTATAATTTTTTTTTTTCATTTATTGTTATCAGTTAGTATTGGATATGTAATTGTGTGCATGCTTATTTCCCCTATTGTTACATTTCATTTAGATCTGCCATCATCCAACACTAACTCTAACAGCACCATTAATTGTAATCTTTATCAAATTATAATAAAATCCATGTCTATTTTAAAGTGCTGTCATTTCCACAGGCAAAAATTCCATTGTCTATTGTCAATAGTATAGTTTTTTTTATTTATTTTTTTAATGTAATTATGTAATATCAGCCATTTATTGGCTGAAAAAAAAAAAGATCAATACCAACATCTGCCTTACTGATATCAGGCAGAATTTTAATTCCCCAAACACACACAACATATAAAAATCCTGAGCGCATGACGCATTCAGAGCACAGTTTTGGCTAAATGTGAAAATGTGTTAACTCATGTTTGCTTCTTCTCAGGTTCATCATCTAGTTGCAATCGAGTTGGCCTATATAAACACCAAACATCCTGATTTCACAGACGCTGCCCAAGTTTCTGCATCTGTCAACAGCCAGCAGGTACTGAAACTCTCACTGTCTCTCCGTCTCTCTCTCTCTCTCCAAATCCAAACAGGATTAGTTTTTGTTTTATCGTCTCTTTCACAGGCGGAGGCTGGGGATGGAGGCAAGCGCTGGAAGAATGAGAAGATGCCGTCAGAGGACAAAGGCCCCGTGCCAGGATTTGGGAGTCCCACTAAAGCCATCAACCTGCTGGACACGGTACTATCTCATAACTACAGAAGCCAACAATACCTGCACATTCAAAGAAAACTGTGGAAGACGAACAACTTCTGAAAATGTTTCTGTAGGCCGTGCCAGTGTCCCGCAAGCTGAGCACTCGAGAGCAGAGGGACTGTGAGGTCATCCAGCGGCTCATCAAGTGCTACTTCCTGATCGTGCGCAAGAGCATCCAGGACAGGTCAGATTCATAGTGCCAAATAACTGGATGACCAGGAGTCACTTCGCATCTGATGTTTTCTTCTGCTTTGTGTAGTGTGCCAAAGACAGTGATGCACTTCCTGGTGAATTTCGTGAAGGAGCATTTGCAGAGTGAGCTGGTGGGTCAGCTCTACAAACAGCCTCTGCTGCAGGAGCTGCTCATCGAGTCTCAGGAAACCGCTCAGCAGCGCACAGAGGTTGCACAGATGCTGGAGGTACGTCTGTGTGTTTGAAGTACATTCAAACCTTATAATGCATTGGGGTCATATCATCAATGAATAAGAAATGAATAAAATTTTTAGAATAGGAACCAAGCTGTGCAAATAGGCATCAAAATACACATAATTTCTGTATTTGTTTCTTTGTTTATTTTATTTTAGAGTTTTTTTTTTTTTTTAAAGATATATAACCATTTTTAAAAAGTTACTTTTTTTGTATCCATTTTGGCTTGCATATCACCTGATATTATGTTTGTTTCTCTCAGAAATATTGAACTTTTTTTTAAGCACCTTTTGGACTAAATTTTGTTGGCAAACATGAATGTGCATGCCTATTAAGAAACCACTTCTGCATGAAAAATTAATATTTTTCATCTAGGAGTAAAATCTTGTCAGTAATATGTATATATTTTGTTTTAATATTATACTCTCCGGATTAATATTGATGTTGTTTTGTTAGACAATTAATATGTAGATTAAAACAAAAAAATTGTACTAATTTTGAGCAGCCAAGATTTAAAAGGAATTTAGTAAAAACCATTTCTCCATGCTTTTATAAATTTCATACAATGATATATTCAAATACAATTTCTTATAAATATTGATAACTTATTATTTTCTTGCATCACACTTTTGCTATAGTTTTGAAAAAATAAATAAGTAAATAAAATTAGGTAACACTTTATTTTAAGGTGTCCTTGTTACACATAGTACATGTACTTTCTATAATTATAACAATAAATTATGCATAATTATCTGTAAGTAACCTTAAACCAAACCCTAATCCTAACCCTAACCATATAGTAAGTACATGTAGTTAATAAATATTACTCAGTACTGTGTGTAATTACACTGTAAACAGGGACACCTTAAAATAAAATGTAATCTGGTAATAATAACATGGTGACATTCAAAACTTTTGCACATTCGCTCATTAATGAGGTACTTGATCAGCATATTGTATCTGATACAATATGAAAGTTTTATAACTTTTAACTTTTTAAGTTTAATGACTTCTGAATAGAAAATCATATGCATTTTTTGAATGCATTACTACTACTTATATGTTTTCTATGTTTAGCAGCAGTGTTTCAGGTCACATGCTGAGAGTCTGCTGTGCTGTGTGTACTCTCATAAAAGTTGTCTTTAAATCCATCCCATCTGAAGCACCGCCACAACAGTCATACGCATCAAGGCGGGCGTCTTTGGCAGTTTCAGATGCCACGTCAAGTTAATAGTAGTCCCACTTTTAAAAATGAGACGCCTCTTCCAGTCCATTGCACTTGATAGCTGGTGTGTGGTGGTTGTTCTGACACACTATAGCTAATGTTGCATCATCATCATCATCATCATCATTTAATGTTAGCCATGCATTGTGTACTCTTATGCTACATCAAGCAGTTTTTGAGCACAATAATGTATTCTGTGTGCACAGTGTGTGTCTTCAACAAACATTCAACTATATTAACTATCAGTGTTGGAGAGATACTTTGAAACTGCAGACTGTCAGGCTACAAGCTACTCATCATTAATGGACTGTAGTTTAAAGTAGTTAAATATTTTGTACACATAGTTAGTAAGCTAATGTAAGTATATTAAAGCTATTTTAGCAGACAATAAGTCTTATTCACTAAATGTGTGACTAGGACCAATTCTCACTATTAACTAGCATGCATATTACTAGCATACTGGCTGTTTATTAGTACTTAAAAAGCACATATTAATGGCTTATTCTGCATGATCATATTTTAGATCCCTTAATTCTGCCCCATATCTAAACTTAACAACTACCTTATTAACTATTAATAAGCAGCATATGAGGAGTTTATTGAGACAATGGTTAATAGTTAATAGTTACCTAATAGATTAATCAGTAAGTTGCACTAAAATTTACTATAAACCAACTGAAATTACATCTACACAAAAATCTCATTTACACTGGTCTTAGAAATAAGTTAAGCCTTATATAGTTATAAAGTATATTGAATCTTACATGGAAACTAAGGGACTCTGCAAAAGTATTCATTAATTTAAAATAAAATAATAATAATAATAATAATAATAATAATAATAATAATAATAATAATAATAATAATGTCATTTAAAAATGTTTAATAATTATTCATCATAATTTCTGACCAACAATAAATAGTAACAAATTAAAAAATATCTGAGCTGCAGGCAGGTTAACAACAACAAAAACTGGTAACACTTTATTTTAGGGTCTCTTAACTAGTTGCTTATTAGCATGCATATTACTAGAATATTAGCCATTTATTAGTACTAATTAAGCATATATTAATGCCTTATTCTACATGACCTTATATTCTACATCCCTAACCCTACCCAATACCTAAACTTAATAACTAGATTACTAACTATTAATAAGCAGCAAATTATGAATTTATTGAGGGAAAAGTCGTAGTTAATAGTGAATAAGTGTTCCCTATTCTAAAGTGTTACCCAAAAGCTTAGTAAAGTTAGTAGCTTCATAATTTTAGTTCGATATTCCCCAACACTGCTAGTTACTAGGTATTTTATGATCCAAAACCAACAGGTCATTTGTGCTGTTTGCTTTGTGTTACTAATGCTGCTCTTTCTGCTTTCTCCTTTAGGCGCTCAAGAAAGCCAGTAACATTATCTCAGAGATCCGGGAGACTCATCTTTGGTAGCCAAACGTTCTCATGAACATTCTGTCCAGGAAAGTGTTTACATGTTTGTGTCCGTGTGTAAGACATAGGTCAAATACACATCATCTGAAGAAATGCAATGCCTCTGCCAGCATGAACATTCAACAAAATGTGTACAGTTTTCCAAATAACCCTTATTTCTACTGTATATGCACTGATTCCATAGCTGTGTGTTTGACAGAGGTCAAAAGTTCGAGTGTGTTTGTACTCAGTAGCTCAGATAGATATAGTGAACATATCAAGTCTGTGTCGTTATCTTCAACATCACAAATGCTTCATAATGGTTTTTCGCCATTATGATAAACACTTTCATTTAACGTTATAAGAATTAAGTAATGTCTCAAATGCTACTAAGAGCATCCCAAGAACAATCAAGCTCTCATACACTCACGATTGAAAACAGGAATTACACAATGAACATCGTTATTTTTTCATCATTTACTAAACATGTCATTCCAAACCGTGTAATAGTCTAGAACACAAGAGATGAAAAATGTTCACACTGTTTTTTTTTTTTTTCCATTCAGTGAAAACATTAAAGGCTTTCAAGCTCTGAAATGGACTAAAAGCAACATAAATGTACCATAAATCGTCATAAAAGTAGTTAATGTGAGTCATTATTAGTTTTATGTGAGGAACAGTAAATCATTATTCACTGAATATAGATGTGGAATGACATGACGATGAGTAATTGACAGATTTGAGTGAAGTATTCATTTAATACGCTGTAAATATCATGTAATAAATGTGGTGTCCAGATTTACAGTAAATATAAGAAACTAAAAACCGCCCCTTTATTAGATTCGGTCGAATTGGTCCATGTTGGCACAGTTGGATGTTACGTATAAGCTTAAGTTATCACAGCCAATGTGGGCGAAAAACAAAAGCAGTGCTAATATATTTGATAATGTGAATGAGATAGACAAATGAAACTCGGATGTTACATTTAGAATAATTAATGATGTAACGCGTGACTGATGTCTAGACGTGGTGCAAATAAAAGGTAGTGCAGTGTGAAGAGCCACAGAACAAAGAGCCATTGTGTTTGGTTGTGCTCTGAAACGCTTCAAACCGTGCTTGGATGTGCCGGAGACTTGACTGCCATGTAATATTTATGCTTGTATGAATATTTATTGTGAGAGTGAGTACGCCTGTGTCAAAGAAGGTCAAATGTGGAAGAACAAAGATATGAAGACATTGGCTGTTTGAAGCATTGAACGCCAAGAATGAATAGTGTTTCGTGTCAAATACAAACAGTGCAAAATTAACACCCAGCATAAATGTGGCCAGTGGGGCTGTAGAGGATTTGGCGGTTATTGTATTGCTTGCTAAAACCAATGTGTGTGGGTGTTTATGTTGGGGACAATGTTGCATATTTTTTTATTTATTTCTTGTGATGGGACACATATTATGCTTCTATACCAACCAATCAATCATAAAAATAGACATGCCAGGAAGACTGAGACAAAGGGGATTAATAAAATCAACATAAACGTATTTATATACATTGTCAAATAAGTAATAAGCATGCATTTCTTGTTGACCTCAAACTTAATACTGTTAAATTGTGTCCTGCCTCATTTTATGTTTTTATATTTCAGTGGATATGTGTGATGCAGTGAGGATGTACTGTAGAGGTGTTGTAAATTACAAGAGGTTTGAGCAGTTTACTTATTAGGCTGCTTGAGTGAAGTAGGATCCGTAGAAACGCTTCAGAGGTTGATGGGTTTTAATGAGCCCCATTCCAATCTCAGCACTAATTACATGATGTATGTTTCCTGAAGCTGAAACCTGCATTGCAATCTGATCCTAAATAGTATCTAGCATATAACACATTCAGGTCATACTTCACACTAAAATTAAAAGAAAATTGGAAAAGCATATTTTGCATCTAGAAAAGCCTATTTCTAAAAACCTTAAGATTTTGCACTGTGACAATTTTCTTCACAATTAAGCACATAAATTCCCCAAATTGCCATCATTTTAACTTAAGAAAAAATCTTATAATCATAATCAGGGGCACATTGCGCACGGCTTCTAGGGGCTGAAGCCCCGGGGCCTACACTCAAAGAAAATTATAATTTTCAAATAATTATTTGTATGGGAGTTTGCAGCAGTGATAACAGCATTCTGTAGAATTCTACTGCAAAGCTGTAGCCCAGGGGCCTCTGCTTATCTTAAGGTGCCCCTGATTATAACACAAGGAAAAAATATCATGCTCATTACTCTAATGCAGAAAAAAATCTAATTCTCATTACGATAATATCAGAAAAAAAAATCTCATTACCATAATGCAGGAAATAATACTACTAACATTACTATAATGCAAGAAAGAAAATCGCTCTCATTACTGCAATACAAAACAAACAAACAAACAAAAACATTCACATTAATGCAAAAAAAAATGTTATTCTCATTACCATAGAAAAAAAACTCTTGCTCTTACTCTCATTACCGCAATACCACAATAAATATTCTCATAACATATTCTCATTACCATAATGCGAGAAGAAAAGATGTCATTTTCATTCCCATAACAAAAAACTTACTCTCATTACCGCAATGCCACAATAAAAAAAAAAACATATTCTCATTAATTTACGAAAAAATCTTATTACCATAATTGCAAGACAAAAAAAAAACTGATTCTCATTACCATAACAAAAATGTCTTACTCTCATTACTGCAATACAAAAAGGGATTCACATTAATATAAGAAGAAATCTTCTTATTGCCATAATGAAAAGAAAAAAAAGTACTCTCATTACCTTTATGTCAGTTGTTTTACTCTAAATTTTAAACATTTTCATTATTACATGATTGATAAATGGATTGATATGATACATTTCTATTACTGTGATACAGTAAATTTTTGCTACATTAACACAATGCTGTTTTAATAAAATTACCATAAATTTAAACCATCCTACCTTGAATTCGTATCAGTGTTTTAATGGCAGAAATTACAGAAATAGCAGTTTTGGGGAAAATATGCTTAATTGTCATGATTTAGTCCAAAATAGGCTTAATTTTCTTTAACCAAAATGTAATTTCCAGTTTCTTTATCGATTTGGTGGTAAAATATGACCAGAATAAGTTATAAAACACTGTCAATCTCTATCCAGTCCAAAGTGACGTCTCCACTACCTGTGTATTTAGCATTCTTTCATAGTCTACAAGTGTGCTTAAAGAAAAAGTGTATTTTAACTATATAACTCATTTAGACTTCCCGTTGAGCATGTGTCTGTATTCATATGTGTGCGGAAGAGAGTAATTGTACGTGTGGGAGTTCGCTGTGAATCATTTTAAATAACTTGCCATTTTTTTGACAAATGCCTTTAAGCGCCTGCCTGCCATTTTATTTTTGTGATACATGTTGATGTGCCGTTCACTGTTCAGAACATCATTAAAATTAAATGAAAAGCTCTCCTTTCCCCTTATTGAAAGCAGCAATAAAACAGATTTTTCAATATTGTGCAGATCTCACATTATACCTGTTATAGTCACACCGAATAAATGCACTTATCTGTGCTGAAATGAAAAAAGTAACAAGTAATTTCTACAGTCACAAATTTTATCAGCTTGCTCTGATTTGTTTTTGTTTTTTTTTTCTTTGTTTTTTTTTCTTTGTTTATTGCCTACAGGCAATAAAACCGAATGCAGAAAGGAAAAAGCATTTTGTGTAGTAAAAACTAGACATATTCTTTTAAATTAGTGAAGCTGGAAAACAGTAGCATGTCTTTTTTGTACCCACATGTTCTGTTTTGGGTGTGAGAGAAACAGAGATGTTTTTACTTCTTATATATGAATTTTACTCATAACATGAAAAGTTATATAAAGTAAAGTTATATGGCTTGTGAATGCCATTTTTAAGTTACAATCCTAATATATATATACAACTTCTGCCTGCTGGGTTTAACTATAGGTCACATGAACATATATATATATATATATATATATATATATATATATATATATATATATATATTTTTTTTTTTTTTTTAATTAAGGAAAATAGGTTCATTTCGGATGTATTTTTAGATACAGCACTGGCATCTCTGGGACCTCAAAAATAAAGACACTAAAGTTTGAATTAACCCTTAAATGTATGAATGTTTTGCCAATAATTATTGTATATTCAGGTTAGAACCTATATCTAAAACAGATCGATCTCTAAACGGCCCCAATAAAACTGTACTGAGATTTGAATAAAAATTACAAAGCATATTTTGCGATCTGTTGGAAGGGTGCATCTGCTTCACCATTAACATATTCAGCATCTGGCTAATATTGGGGATCTGAAACTTTCAATAGTTATGTCAAAAATGTTTTTGTTTTCATCATCTTCGAAATCAAGGTTTTGCTGACTGCTTCGCCATCAGATCTACCATTAAATGATGCTAGTATTTGATTACAAACTACCCTGAGTAAATCACTGATCCATGTCAAGATTTGCTAATGATACTTAAATATTCTTGTTTTATGCCTGCAATTGTTTATCAAACAACTTGAGGAATGAAGGTGATTTACACTTATTGAGATGTCAGATATTCAACATTGTTCCACAGAAAGAAAAAAATATATATGTATGCACTAGTACATTCCTCAGGACACTAGTGACCTCATAAACTTTTTACCAAAAATTTACTAGAAAACAGACATTTATAGAAGCCTGTTTCCGACTTCTTTTCTCAAAATTACAAGATATAATCAAAATTACAAGATATAATATAATTGCGAGTAATAAAGTCAGTGATGCATGATATAAAGTCCCAATTGCGTATTGTAAAGTCAGAATTGTGTGATATAATCACAATCGCGTTATAAAATCAATTGCGAGTTATAAAGTCAGAATTGCGTGATATAATCACATTTGCGTGTTATAAAGTCAGAATTGTGTGATATAATCACAATCGCGTTATAAAATCAATTGCGAGTTATAAAGTCAGAATTGCGTGATATAATCACATTTGCGTGTTATAAAGTCAGAATTGTGTGATATAATCACAATCGCGTGTTATAAAATCAATTGCGAGTTATAAAGTCAGAATTGTGTGATATAATCACATTTGCGTGTTATAAAGTCAGAATTGTGTGATATAATCACAATCGCGTTAAAATCAATTGCGAGTTATAAAGTCAGAATTGTGTGATATAATCACAATCGCATTATAAAATCAATTGCAAGTTATAAAGTCAGAATTGCGTGATATAATCACATTTGCGAGTTATAAAGTCAGAATTGCGTGATATAATCACATTTGCGTGTTATAAAGTCAGAATTGTGTGATATAATCACAATCGCGTGTTATAAAGTCAATTGCGAGTTATAAAGTCAGAATTGTGTGATATAATCACATTTGCGTGTTATAAAGTCAGAATTGTGTGATATAATCACAATCGCATTATAAAATCAATTGCAAGTTATAAAGTCAGAATTTTGTGATATAATCACAATCGCGTGTTATAAAGTCAATTGCGAGTTATAAAGTCAGAATTGTGTGATATAATCACATTTGCGTGTTATAAAGTCAGAATTGTGTGATATAATCACAATCGCGTTATAAAATCAATTGCGAGTTATAAAGTCAGAATTGTGTGATATAATCACAATCGCATTATAAAATTAATTGCAAGTTATAAAGTCAGAATTGCGTGATATAATCACATTTGCGTGTTATAAAGTCAGAATTGTGTGATATAATCACAATCGCGTTATAAAATCAATTGCAAGTTATAAAGTCAGAATTGTGTGATATAATCACAATCGCATTATAAAATCAATTGCAAGTTATAAAGTCAGAATTGCGTGATATAATCACATTTGCGTGTTATAAAGTCAGAATTGTGTGATATAATCACAATCGCGTTATAAAATCAATTGCGAGTTATAAAGTCAGAATTGCGTGATATAATCACATTTGCGTGTTAAAAAGTCAGAATTGTGTGATATAATCACAATCGCGTGTTATAAAATCAATTGCGAGTTATAAAGTCAGAATTGTGTGATATAATCACATTTGCGTGTTATAAAGTCAGAATTGTGTGATATAATCACAATCGCGTGTTATAAAATCAATTGCGAGTTATAAAGTCAGAATTGCGTGATATAATCACATTTGCGTGTTATAAAGTCAGAATTGTGTGATATAATCACAATCGCGTGTTATAAAATCAATTGCGAGTTATAAAGTTAGAATTGTGTGATATAATCACATTTGCGTGTTATAAAGTCAGAATTGTGTGATATAATCACATTTGCGTGTTATAAAGTCAGAATTGTGTGATATAATCACAATCGCGTTATAAAATCAATTGCAAGTTATAAAGTCAGAATTGTGTGATATAATCACAATCGCGTTATAAAATCAATTGCAAGTTATAAAGTCAGAATTGCGTGATATAATCACATTTGCGTGTTATAAAGTCAGAATTGTGTGATATAATCACAATCGCGTGTTATAAAGTCAATTGCGAGTTATAAAGTCAGAATTGCGTGATATAATCACATTTGCGTGTTATAAAGTCAGAATTGCGTGATATAATCACAATTGTGTGAGAAATTAATTCTTCAAACTGTAATTTAGTGAGAGAAAAGGTCTTCCATAGGCATTCTTTTACATTTTTTTTTCCTCCCCTTTTTGATTGTGGAATACTAAGAAGGTGAAGGTCTAAATTAAAGAAATAAATGGGGGGGGGGGGGGGGGTAGTGACTAAAGACCCTATTCCGGCATTCAAGGGTTTACATAGCTGGCACTTCTATGAAAAATATCATCAAACTGAACATGCAAATGAGATGATATTCATTCACCACTTGAGTATCAGTATCAGGTTAACCTGGAGAAGTTTTCTTATAGAACTCCTCTATGCGTGTCAGTCCATGTAAATATAATGCACCAACACGTCTGGAAAGACAGCAGCAATTAATCACATCTGAATTACACACTATCACTTTCCAGAAGCTGTTACGCAGAAGTAATTGCAACAAAGCAAATATCTGGGAAAGCTGTCATGAATTATGATAAGCTGACTGAGGGAGGGTGGTGTTTTTTCTCATAACGTACATACGTGACTGATCTGGGGCAGCTGCTGATGTTTTATCCTGCTAAAACTTGCAACAATTCAGACGCATTTCTTATTCATACTGTACAAATTCAAAGTTTAATTTATTGTGATGTGGCAAATTTTAGTTACGGAATTTGTGACTTTAAGTTTCTGCTCCATTAAAAAGTACCATGTCTTTATTTGAAGACTACGATGAATATGAAACATCACTTTCAAGGTCACTTTTATGGAAACAAGATTTGGCTCATTCAGATTCTCAGATCTTTACCTGTATACACTTTCAGAATAATACATTCAGTGAAAGAATGAAAAAAAAAAAAAAACGTTGGCTTCTTGGAGAAAAATTGTCCTCCCAACAAAGTTGTTGAGGTTTCTTTTAAAATGATTCATAATTGTTAGCCAAGAAATTAGAAACTTTAATGACAGTTTTCCATCAAATTGTTCCTTTTGTCATCAGTTATCAACATATTTTGGAATTGTAGAAGACTAGCAAAGACTTTTGTACTAGCAAAAATAAATAAATGTTTTTTGGTAACTCTTTAGGCCCTTTTCACATTATTTCAGTTATTTTATTACTATTACATGCAAAATGTTACATTCATACATTTAAATGAAAATGCTTTCTTTTTATTTTCAAGAAAGATATTGATACATACAGGTGCATCTCAATAAATTAGAATGTCGTGGAAAAGTTTATTTCAGTAATTCAACTCAAATTGTGAAACTCGTAATAAATAAATTCAATGCACACAGACTGAAGTAGTTTAAGTCTTTGGTTCTTTTAATTGTGATGATTTTGGCTCACATTTAACAAAAACCCATCAATTCACTGTCTCAACAAATTAGAATACTTCATAAGACCAATAAAAAAAAAAAAAAACATTTTTAGTGAATTGTTAATAATAATAATAATAATAATAATAATAATAATAATAATAATAATTCCTTACATTTATATGCATACTTTCTTCTGGAAAGTATGTTAATTTACTGTATATGTCCTCAATACTTGGTAGGGACTCCTTTTGCTTTAAATACTGCCTCAGTTTGGCGTGGCATGGAGGTGATCAGTTTGTGGCACTGCTGAGGTGGTATGGAAGCCCAGATTTCTTTGACAGTGGCCTTCAGCTCATCTGCATTTTTTGGTCTCGTTTCTCATTTTCCTCTTGACAATACTCCATAGATTCTCTGGGGTTCAGGTCTGGTGAGTTTGCTGGCCAGTCAAGCACACCAACACCATGGTCATTTAACCAACTTTTGGTGCTTTTGGCAGTGTGGGCAGGGGCCAAATCCTGCTGGAAAATGAAATCAGCATCTTTAAAAAGCTGGTCAGCAGAAGGAAGCATGAAGTGCTCCAAAACTTCTTTGTAAATGGGTGCAGTGACTTTGGTTTTCAAAAAAACACAATGGACCAACACCAGCAGAAGACATTGCACCCCAAATCATCACAGACTGTGGAAACTTAACACTGGACTTCAAGCAACTTGGGCTATGAGCTTCTCCACCCTTCCTCCAGACTCTAGGACCTTGGTTTGCAAATGAAATACAAAACTTGCTCTCATCTGAAAAGAGGACTTTGGACCACTGGGCAACAGTCCAGTTCTTCTTCTCCTTAGCCCAGGTAAGACGCCTCTGACGTTGTCTGTGGATCAGGTGAGCACAACTGTAGCAAAATTCCTCGACACGTGTGTGTGTGGTGGCTCTTGATGCCTTGACCCCAGCCTCAGTCCATTCCTTGTGAAGTTCACCCAAATTCTTGAATCAATTTTGCTTGATAATCCTCATAAGGCTGCGGTTCTCTTGGTTCGTTGTGCACCTTTTTCTTCCACACTCTTTCCTTCCACTCAACTTTCTGTTAACATGCTTGGATACAGCACTCTGTGAACAGCCAGCTTCTTTGGCAGTGAATGTTTGTGGCTTACCCTCCTTGTGAAGGGTGTCAATGACTGTCTTCTGGACAACTGTCAGATCAGCAGTCTTCCCCATGATTGTGTAGCCTAGTGAACCAAACTGAGAGACCATTTTGAAGGCTCAGGAAACCTTTGCAGGTGTTTTGAGTTGATTAGCTGATTGGCATGTCACCATATTCTAATTTGTTGAGAGTGAATTGATGGGTTTTTGTTAAATGTGAGCCAAAATCATCACAATTAAAAGAACCAAAGACTTAAACTACTTCAGTCTGTGTGCATTGAATTTATTTAATACACGAGTTTCACAATTTGAGTTGAATTACTGAAATGAACTTTTCCACGACATTCTAATTTATTGAGATGCACCTGTATATTTGAATTCTTTAATGAGCTCTAAAAGAGACTTGTCTCACAAAAAATAGCTTGTAAGATTCTTCTAAATTAATTATTTTAAAATTCTATTCATTTCTATTATGACTTGTACATTTTCAGATGGTTTTTGTTTTCTTTTAAATGTATTTATCGCCATTTTATATTGTTTTTATTCTTATTTTATTTTAATAAAATCGTCCACCAACCCCCCCACAAAAAAAAGAAAGTGTTTTTTTTCTCTCCCCACACTATGTACACTGTAAAAAAAAAAAGTTGAGCCAACTTAAAATTTTAAGGCAACCAGCTTCAGCAGATTTTTTCGTTTTCTCAACTTGTCGTTTTAAGTTTACACAACAAAAAATTTGAGAATCTCCCACAAAAATAAGTTGAGCAAACTCAAAAATCTGCTGAAGCTGGTTGCCTTAAAATTTTAAGTTGGCTCAACTTTTTTTTCTTTTTCTTTTTTACAGTGTAATTCAAAGGGGACCATCAACTATTTGCTTACCAACATTCTTCTTAATATGTTCTTTTGTGTTCAACAGAAGAAAGAAATTCAGGTTTGGAACAAAAATTGGAGTAAATGATAAAAGAATGTTCCTTTTTGGCTGAGCTATCGCTTTAATGCATTTTGAGCCATTTCAGAAAAACAGAAATACTTCACAAAACTGAAGCTGGTTGCAACTTCCATTTCATGCCAACTTTAAAGGTACAGCACAAAAATAGACTGTTTAATTCTACAATCCAGAGAGACATGTAAAACTAAATACCAAATTCTTTGGTGCAAGAAACCTTGACTAACATTATAAGTGGACCTATGAGGAAAAAAGATAATGCGCTGCTAAAGTGTAGGTCCATTAAAAAGCAACCTAACACCTGCATTATCCCTGGGTAAACATAATGTGATATTAATTTATATTGGAGTGCATAATTTTTTTTCTCTCATTTACCTTGCTGTAGTTTAACAGCATAGTCAAGGTCATGAGTTTAGTTCCCAGGAAACAAACAGACTCTGTAAATTATTCCTCCATACAAGCGTCTTGCAAATTACCCTAATAAATGAGACAATCCTGTATTGCACTACAGACACAAACAAAAACACTTCACAATATACAAATGACTTTGAGAATGAAGGTAGTCCATGAGTCCAGAGCTAATGAATGCAGTAAGAGCTCAGTTTGCCTCAGGACACTGGAGTTACTTCTCACAAAAGAAAGGCAGAGGCTGCCGTCAGATGGACTTCACGCAGAGACCCGTCAACTTCCCGTGGGGCAAAGAAAGGTGAAAGCCCAGCTCTGGATATCATACTGAGTAACAGCCATTTGATATGCCAGAATAAAAGGTCATCTTCTCCTCGATGTGTGCCGGAGTATTTAGCGGCTAAAATTAGATTAGAAATCAAAGAGAAAGCAGAGCTGGTTTTCTTCCTCCGTTCCTCTCTCAGAGGGAGACGCGCCGTATCACAGATCTTTCCCTGAGGAATTGTGTAAACATCTAAACACAAAAAAAATC
>CM071945.1:25306121-25438621 GCA_036784905.1 Acrossocheilus fasciatus
ATAGTAAATGGTTTTGAAGATTTTAAATATTCACTGTAATGTTAACGAATGAATTAAATAATTTTAAGAAGTAATTTTCCTGTTAATTTTAAGAATTAATTTTCTATAAACCACACTTGCGGTCTTTGCACTTGACCACTTGTCTACTTATATGACATATTTCCTGTATTTGGCACAAGTGTTCAAGTGTGTGTAGAACTTTTCATTACCCTATGGGACACACTTATAGTGTTGTACAAATGCAAGTTTTCCCCAGTAAAAAAGTAATATATTTAAAATGCATTTATTTCATACTAAGTATAGTTCAAATCTATTAACATATTACTGGCATACAGTAATTGCGACTTCTTTAGTTGGACCTCAGCACTACTTACGCACAATTAAAGTGCATTAAGCACAAAATTAGTTGTTAATTAATTCAAGCAAAGCACATAAAAATGTATTTGCCGTATACTTAGCGTGAAATAAATGTATTTCAAATGCATTGAAGTATATTTATTTTTCACTAGGGTTAACAGAGCTTTATGTCGATTGCATTTTAAAATAAACTTCTAAATGTCTGTTCAGTAGTCTCTATAACAGACGACACAATTTAATAATTGTTGTGCTTCTAATGATCTAATTATCATCTTTGCACCAATAAAACGTGCTGCAACACTTCGTGTTTTACTACCAAATCATATAATTTCTAATTGTTTTAGCTATCTAATTGTTAATTTAGCGTGCATTAAGGGCACTGCGCTCTGGTGTTTTTAAGACCTGGGACAGCCTTGAGGGCTTACTTCCTGTTGCGTGCACATGTTCTCAAGGAGCCAAGACTGCAAGTTTGGGTATTTGGACAAGCCCTCAGCTTTTCTTGCATATCCTTGTCAAGGTTTTGCTCCTTGTTACTTTTGATTTAGTAGCTTTGAAAGCTGCTTATTTTTAGTTTCATTTTAGTATTCCCTTTAGCCTTTTTCTAGCAATTTCTGTAGCTTTGTACTTGTTTGCCATTTTCTATTGCTTTTAATTTGCTTTTAATTTGATCGGCTCTTTATTTTTCTGCTTTGTTTTTTTTTTTTTTTTTTTTTCTCGCTGCCTGTCTTTGTGCTGTCTTGTCATGTTCTTGTGGAGTCTTGTCTTGTTGTGTTGTGAGTGTTTCTCATTCTAGTCCAGCCCTGCCACCTGTGATTCTCTGCCCACTGGTTCCCTCTGTCTGGCAGTTAGACGGGATCAGAGTCTGCATTCATCAAGTCTGCTTCATTGTGTCTTGCCTGGTCTTTCCTACCACCATCTGCCTGGTCCTGCCACTTCTTCTGCAGTTCTCCAACCTGTTGTCATCCTCACCGTTTCCTGCGTCCCCTGTTGTTGGACTGTTTCTCGCCTTGCTCTTGTGCCCTGTCTGTTGTGTTAATAAACCCTGTCATTGGTCATTCTGCGTTTGGGTCCTCTCGCACAGATCTTGACAAGAGCATTGTTGAGAGACAGCAGAAACATACTGAAAGCACATGGGAAAAGAAAGGGAGGAAAGAAAGTGGGTGCAGAAATGAGAGTAAGAAAGATACCTTGTCAGTGTCCTTTTTTATTTTCCACAGTAAAAGATAGTTAGGCACGATATGATGGTGAATAAATGATTCATTAGACTATCAGTTTAAGTTCGTGGAAAGAAAACCAATTTCAGATTTCCTACAGTATGGCGTATTCTTTGCAAAGCTGCTTTGGGATAATGTGTATTTTGAAAAGCACTTTGCAGATAAATTGAAATTGAATTGAAACTAGCACTGGCGCACAGGCAAACACGCTCACATTTACTTCAGACAATCCTAAAATTTGAATTCGTTTGGTGATGATCATGCAGAACAAACAGCTCAGATCTGGGGCTCCTATGCATCTGACTGAAGAACGTCTGCTGTCACGTTTGCCTCCAGAGGCAGCGGCTGTTGAAATCAATATAGCTGTGCTAATGCATCACACGTTTTATGCAGGCTGTACTTATGCCTCTGTATAGGAATAACAGAAGCAGTAAGACTTTGTTATAAAAATACAACTCTCTGAAACATGATAACAGTTTTAAAGTGTAATTAACAGCTTAACTGTTGATGATGAAGCCGAATCGTGTGGCAACGAATCAATGGAGCATTAATGTATGCTCCTTGATGTGCTTAAATGACTTAATTCTGCCAATAAAAGCCATTTATTTCTGCGGTGCATTGATTCGGCTAACTTTTTATCCTGACTGGTGGTAATTTTGCTCTTCTGTGAATGCACACACAGCCTTGTGAAGGTGAGGTCACATATGGGTCTGTTTCAAATTACCTCCATCTATCAGCTCCAAGTCGCATTGGATTCCAGGTATTAGTGATTAGAGCAGATGACAGATTCTGAGAAGAGAGATTTAAAGGCAATCTCAGTAAAACTGCAGGCTAGAAACTTCAGCATTTTCTTTTCCGCAGCATCTAGACTCTTTCATCCACACATTCTCCCGCTTGTCCCATTTCAGTCAGTTCACTCTCTCTCATATACACACTCCTGAGGTGCTGTGCATCTACAGTATCACCTAAATAATGATTTTTCTGCTTGTTCAGTTGAATTAATTAAAATGACCTAAAGCAACACAATAGTTTAAAATTTTCACAACTGTATTCCATTGCATACAGTAACTGAAAATAAGACTGCAGTATACTTAATCCGTTTGTGTTGGGGCTGCATGAATCATTTTTGTTGCATTTAATGAAACTGGGCAGTAGATTATTAGTTACCAGCATGCTTTGCATAGGACTGAATAGATGTTGAAATTAAGCGCTATTTAAGCATTTTTGAGTAAAGGGACTGTTTAATGTTCAGTCATGTATTCTGTTCATTTTAAAGTTTTGTGGTTAACGTTATGATGAAAAGCTTGCTCAATATAATTGATCTGATATTGGGAAGAGTGGGTGGAAATGCCCCCCCTTAAGGACTTTTTTTTTCTGTGAAACAAAAGTTAAATTTGAACGCTAGAGTGCGTTCTGCTGCGACCACTACTCTCATCTGAGCTGAGTCTAGAACTGTTCCCAGGAACGATATCCGCTGGCTGGGGGACAGTGCGCTCTTGGCAAAATTGACCCTGAGCCCCCAGGCACTCTAGGTGGCTGAGGAGAAGGGTTTTGTGTGATAGTAGCTCCACCTCTGACTGGGCCAGAACAAGCCAGTCATCGAAGTAGTTGAGAATGCAGATTCCCATCTGTCTTAGAGGGGAAAGAGCCACGTCCATGCACTTTGTAAAAGTGCGGGGGGCCAGGGAAAGTCCAAAGGGAAGGGCCGTGTACTGATAAGCCACTCCCTCGAAGGTGAATCTCAAAAATCGTCTTTGATGGGGGGCTATCTGGATGTGAAAGTATGTGTCTTTCAGGTCCAGAGAAAAGAACCAGTCCCCTGTGCGAATCTGCAAGAGGATCTGCTTCAGCGTGATCATCCTGAACAACCTCCTCATGAGGGCGTGATTCAGGCGTCTGAGATCGAGGATGGGCTGGAGGCTGCCATCCTTTTTGGGGACAAGAAATTAACGGCTGTAGAAGCCTGACTCGCTCTGAGCTGGAGGAACCCTTTCTATAGCTCCTTTTTCCACCAGAATCATCACCTCTGAGCATAGAACGTGGGTGTTCCCGCGTGGCAAGGGGTTGGATAAACTCGAGTATCCGGCTGCACGGGGGCAGGGTAATCGTGAGGAATGGAAGAGGAAAGAGAAACATTCTCTTTTTGAGAATGTTTGTGTTTTATTTTTCCCACTATCACTGCGGGCGGTTACTTGGGCGCTTGTACGGGCCCTGTATTTGCAACAAAAACATTTCCTTTTGCACCCGGAGATGAACAGGGTGAAAAGAGGTTTAAGAGAGGCTGTTTGGTGGGCAGTCCGGCCGTGGCGGGACTTGGCCCTCTCCTCTTCCTGTCCTGCAAATCAGGAAGATGCCGGAGGCGCTGGGTCCAATGCTATCTTAGGTCGGGGGCCCTGGCACTTTGGAAAGGGGTGGCATCTGGCTGAGCGGGAATGTCCTCGCATCTGCTGAGTCTTGGCAGGCTGAGGGGCGGGGGCGGCAGGTGCAGGCTTCGCGGGCTGCATAGGCTTAGGCCGACAAGAAGCAGCTGCGGAGCTGGAGCGCTTTGGCAGGAAGTGTTGCATAGCCTGTGATGACTTCTGTGCCTCTGTGAAGTGCTCAGCAAACCCTTCGACCGCAGGTCCAAAGAGGCCATTGGGGGAAATCAGGGCATCAAGGAAGGGAACCTTCTGTCAGCGTGAGCAGACCTCCCTATCGCCTGGGCGGTGGTCTTGGTGCCGTGCAGGGCCAGGTCTGTTGCACTTCTCAGCTCTCTGAATGTCACAGGATCAGGCTCAGACTCGTCCATGGCAGAGAGAAGTTTGGCCTGATAGACCTGGAGGACTGCCATCGAGTGGAGCGCCGAAGCCACCTGTCCAGCTGAAGCGTAGGAGTGTCCAGTGAGCACTGAAGTGGTCCTGCATGGCTTGGACAGGCGGGCGGCCTTTGCCTTCCAGCCGATCGCAGTGTGTGGGCAGAGGTGCGCAGACACTGACTCATCCAGAGGAGGCATCTTCTCGTACCCCTTTTCTTCAGCGCCGTCAACCGTAGTGAGGGCGGATGAAGAGGAAGTAAGGAGGCGAGTGGAGTAGGGGGAGCGTCCGAAGCTGCCAAAGACATGCTGTCATTGGCCAGCTCTTCGTCACTCCCACCGAGCGAGACCAGATCGCTCGCGCTGGCAGAGGGACGCTGGTCAATTTGGGAAAAGAGGACGGGAGAAACCTCTCTGTGTGGCGAGAGCGAGGCACGTGGGATCTGAGCCGACGCGAGCTTGCTCTCAGCTGGGCGCTGAGATCCTCTGCCCCACTGTTTTTTCCTCACAGGTCCCTGAAAAGAAAGCTATCCGCGAGCGCAGTGAGGCAAGACTGATGTTCTTACAGTGAGAACAATCAGATCTAACGAGCACAGCGTCCGTATGGGATTTCCCCAGGCAGGAAACGCACACTCTGTGGCCGTCATCGGCTTGCAGGGGAGACCTGACCGAACCACAGTAACGGCGCAGCATTTGCAACAATGCCGGCTCTTTTAGAGTGTAGATCACCGGATGGCAGCAGCGAACGGGACCCGAATTGCTGCGATGGGGCGTGAGGAAAAGGTGAATCAGCCGAGCAGACCGAGGCCGCTGGGTCCAGCTGCGAGGGTGAGCAAGGCTTCTGGGATCAGCGGAGGCGAAGTCGTCATTGCTGAAGGAGAAGAAATGTGAGGATCCTATGGCGAAACGGCCGCTTATATAGCCAGATGGCGCAGCCCATTCTAGCGGGCTCTGGCGAGCTTCATCACCATAGGTTCGAACCAATGGTTGTGCAGTTTCACTGCGTGATTGAATAAGGCTTCAGTTCAAGAGAAAAATATTTTTTCCAAATGCGTCTTTATCAAGATGCAGTATGAGTGGAGTATCGACAGGGAATCATGTTTTTTATTATGTTATCATGTTTTTATTGTGTTTTATTGTGTTAGTTAGCTGTTTTTTAGTTATTTTTTAACTTAGTGGAAAAACTGCAATTTGATTGAGATTAATTGGAATGCGCAATGAAAAAACATGATTTTTGAGAATTGTTAAAAACTGAGTTATCTGTTTTTGCAAATGAACTCTTCATATATATAAAATTATATTAAAATTATATAAAAAATTATTAAATATTTAAAAATTTATGTCTATAAATATAATTTAAAAATGTAATATTTATTCATTAAATATTATATGAAGTAAATATTACTTGATATTGTTTAAATTACATCAGTATACATAAAATATAAACAATATGTAATAACTAACAAAGATGAATTAAAAACCTGGCTAATTAAAAAAGTAACATAATAATAGCAGTTCATGTTTACAAATTATCTACACGTTTACACATTCTATCTAAAGCGTTTAAGCAATAAAAAATTATAATTGGGGTATGACTATGTAATTATATAATTAGCCTATTAGAATATTCTGCAGTTGGTCCCAATGATCAGGGGCCAAATCTGAAGGCAGAGCAGCCAGTGTTTATTATAGGAACATTCTGGAGGCTGCAGGAATGACATTGAAGCATATTTTCAAATAAACTGATCTCAGACTAAAGCCAGGTCCAGCAAATAAAGGTAAGCCAATAAAGTTCTTGTCTAATATGCAAAGATAGGCAGTTTATAATAGAATAAAAGTCAACGTGAAGAGTTTTGGAGGTGACATCTGTACACAGCATCTCCATAATCACATATGGGGAGGAGGATGCAGACCAAGTGTGTTTTGGCAGACAAAGTAAAAGAAGCTGCCTGGATTTCACCTTCACCTGTAAGTTTCCTCTGTAGTAGTTAGATGTTTTAAACTAAGGTGAATACATTTCAGTCTGTTCTTGCAAAGCTATAGACTTAACTTGATATAGCTCACAGACATTACAATATTTTTAAATGTGCTTTTTGGAGCATGACAGCTGTAATCAGCATCCTCTCACCCCTTATCCATCTCCTTTTCTTTTCACTGATACAAAAAAAAAGAAAGAAAAAAAAGATTGGGTTTACAACATGGGTTTGATTTTTCTTCTTTTTGTTTGTTTGTTTGGTTGGTTGGCTATTTATTCATTTATAAAATAAAAAAGCAATGTACACTGGAAAAAAATAATAATAATTCACCCAGTAATTTCTTGTAAACATTCATTTTATTATTATTTATTACAGAACAATGTAGGCCTAGAAGGTTAAGTCTAAAAAAAAGATTGATAGGTTTCAAACATAATGATATTCAGTAGGCTGTGGTTTATTTATTTAGAATGATATTTGCCCTTTTGAAAAAGAAGTGCACAAATCCTAAAAGTATAATAATAATAAAAAATGTACTTAAAGATAATATAATGCTAATTAAATATAAGGCCACTTAAATTGCAACATCGTCATTATGAATGTGTAATAACAAATACATGTAAATGCAAGTTTCAATAGAAATGAAATGCATTAAGCAGTACACAACCACTATTCAAAGACAATAGATTTATGACATGACATTTAAAAGTCTTATTTAAGTGACTCAAAACGCTCTTAATTTCAATAACTGCATTTAATATAAATATAACCTACAATGCATTTACATTTAATTACAATTAGCATGAAATTAAAACATTAGATTCACTTTGCATATTGTAAATATTTAATACTTTCATATTATATAAAATGCACTTGAAGGCTGCTGGTAGAAAGCAAAAAGACTAATTGACAAATGCATCCCAGTTATCAACGTGTTTAATTCCATAACAGCCACGTATTGGATAGTTAATCAGCCTGGATGATATATTGGTGTATTACTACTCAAACCAATTCTATTTGTCATCATATCAGCAATGGAAAGATGCTATTATCCTGCAACACCACCCAATCACACAATAGAGAAAGTGTTTGGTTTTTCTCTATTCTAGTTCTACACTTGCTGTTCTACTAACAAGTTTCCACTCTCTATGCAGTATCACAGAACTAATAACAATTCCATCATCATCATCATCATCCGAGTCTCACACACTCGAGTGCTTAAACATGATGAAATCCGGAGAGATGAGACATTTGTGCTCGGTGGAGGCACTGAACAAGCAGAGGAGGTGATTACACATGCAGCTTCTCTAAAATAACATATGATGAAGTGTTATAATGGAGCTCATCGCTTTTTATCATTTTCCTTGAAAGTGTCTCCAAATATTAGGAGCGGCGTGGAAACATTTTATAATGCCATTTTATGCATAAACGTGCAGCCAATGGTTTGTTACGCAACAGTCTTTTGCGCTTAACTTATCAAACATGTGTATCCTAAAACCTACAGGCATAATTAAAAATAATTATTAGCTGGTAAATGTGAAGGTTAACTGAGAGATGAAGGGCCGAATTTCTGTCTAAAAAAAGAAACGCTTGTGGGTCTTTATATCTGCGGCGTTCTCTTCTTCACAATGGCAGCTTCTTTAATTAAAAAGTCAGCAGGGATCTAAATGTCATCCAAATACTGCTGTTTAGTATCGTGATGGATACCGTGCATCTGCATGTGGGTGTGCGTCTCTGATATACGTGTTTTCTGTTCAAAATAAGCTTTATAAATGCAAAGATTTGTGTTTATGGTGATGCATTTACAGCTGAAGTGTTCGAGACAGGTTATTCCAGCGGGTTTAAAAGCAATGTGCAGCTTGTGTTTTTATTAAGTGCTTGTATTACATAATTCTTACCTAAAAATGTGCTTTTCGTTTAAATCGTCCTTTTGGAGATGGGACGGATGGATGAGTTCCTGGTTATGTGATACTGATGTAATTCCTGTGGGTGGATTGTCTTATCTTGTCTCTTATTGAAATTCTTCTGTGTATCAAATGAAAGCCAGAAGGTTTATTGGCTTTACATGGTTGTGACAGGCATTACATTAGCAATACCTTCACAAGGTTAGTAAGTAATACTTGAACATATATATGAAGTATTGCAGGTTGAAAATTTTGTCATTGTTTACTCATCCTCATGCCGTCCCTTGTGAAAAAGAAGTACACTTTAATTTAAATACTTATTACAGAAGTAAGGTGCTTTAAAATAATGCACTTAAGTGCGAACTGAAACTAATGCAATGTATTATAACAAATCATTTTTGTTAAAAATAAAGTTTTATATTAAATGCAATTGGTTGAATTCACCTAAGTAAGACTTAAGCCTATCTTTACATGAAATTACTTATATTGTCTTTGAAATATGTTTAAAGAGTGCTGCTGAATGCACTGACAAGCATTTATGGTAAACTAAAATATATTTACATGTCATTTGTATTGAAACTTGCATGTCAGCTGGTATTTAAATATATTGTAATTGCACAATTATAATGATGTAGTTGCAATTTACTACATTCAATTTAACTAAGTATTAAGTTTAAGATTTAAATCTTATGTCTGTTTACACTTAAGTAGCCTTTAATTTCATTATTATTGTTATTATATTACCTTTCAGTAAAAGTGTTTTTGAAATACAAAGTGCAAATTCAATACAACTATCATAATTCATTTACACATTTTTGCTCTCTTTCTTCCTTTTTCTTGTTCATCATGGCATATTTTCAAAGCTCAGAATCGAATTTTGATCAGTTATGTCAAAAAGCTGTTAATATTAACAGGTAACTTGTACTCGAAGCTCCCAGTGCTGAACCTGAAGAAGCTGCCAGGGAGGCTAAAGGCCTTCAAAGGTTCAACATTTTCTGTTTTCTTTGTTTCAGCTAAAAAGGAAGACCAAAGGAAGGCCTGTCAAACTCTTGTCTTGTCTTGTTTGTGGAGAGGGATGAATCTGGCCATCTTGTGTGTTTATGGAGAAGACCAAAAGCTGCAAAGGCAAACATTTCCAATGGTATGTCTGTGTTGTTCTTAACCCTTTGACTGAACTTTATGGCAGTTACGATTTGTCACGTGACAAATCAGATCTTCAATTAATTTGGGCAAATCAGATCACTTAAAGCTGTTCACACCAAGAACAATAACTATAATGAGAACTATCTACCATCCAACAGACAATAACATTCTATTTACTATAAGCGCACTCTATAGTTGTGTTGTTGTCTGCCATTCGTTGTTGTCGATATTTTCATTGTTCATCATGTGATAAATTCTCATTCTTTCTTTGTTGCAGGATTTCTCACAGAATACTCCATCAGCTCTCCACAATATCACCCCTTTCTAAAGCTTTTACATCTTTCTCTCTCTCTCGTGTGGCACATCTGCTCTCAATCCTTCACTGCCAGCTTCCAGTCTTAGCATGTCTACCTGTATTAATTTCTCCTCTACAGTCAACACTCCCATCTCTACTGTGAGCACTCCTGTCGCTATCACTATGACTTCTATAATTATAAAATTATAATTATCAACCACTTTAATTTGTCTTGCATATAGTCACAATAGAAGAAACAATGATTACAGGAGATATATTTTTTAAAGGTAATTGTAAAATATTGAAATATAATTTGTTCATTAAAGGGGAGAAAATAATGTCTTTTCAATTGGAGGCTCAAAAGTTCCAGTTTGTAAAATATTATTTGGCATCTTTTTCTTTTTCTTTTTGAATATTAGACAATGTTTTTTTTAAAGGGGTCTTCTATAGCATCTTTTTTAGTTATGTATTTGTTTCCATGTGCCCATTAATTACTTTATCAATCAGTCGTTGTTTTATGTGGTTAGATTTCACTATAATTGAATAAGTCTTTGCAGACTGCTTTTTTTTTCTTTTCTTTTTTTTTTTTTCTTTTTTTGCATAGTGACACAAACTAGAGAAAGAATGCTGTTCTGGGCACTATGTTTGTCTTGGAAAGGTTGGACATATCAATAAACGCTGGGAAATGACTACAAAGTGAGTGATTCATATTTTATTAATATTATTATTGTTATTATTCCTATGGTTTAACTGGCACATCTGAGATTGGCAAGATTGTAGGGTCCATTTCCAGGAAATACAGAAGTGATTAATTGTATACCTTTAATAGACTATAAATACACTGTAAATATTACGGAAGCAAAATTTAATAGTAGAAAAATATTGCATGTTTGAATAATTATGACAGTTGTAGGTTTTTTTTGTAAGCAAATGAAAGTATATGCAAACCTTTGAGTTTAAATATTGTACATTAATTAATATTAGTGTAAACAATGTATACAATGGGAACCATTACACCTTTGTTAAAAAAATGCAAATGAAAAAAAAACAAAAAAATCACTGTAATCAACAAATCTATTCATGCATCAGGTTAACCCCACGATGCAATCAGTTGTTGCAGTTTTATATCGAGTGGAGACAAATAAATCTTTAACTGATTATCTGTCCACCCAGAAGATCCTGTCATAAATGACCATATATGGACAAATAAGTGTGACGCCTCTGCTCAACTGGGTTGCCATTGGCTTTGAACTTCTCTTGGCACTCGCAGAACTCACTGTGATTGGACTATCTTTTAACCCAAATTAAAAAATGCTTAATGTTGCAAAGTACGTTTTGCTGTTATTATTGCATCAGTAATAACCTTCAGTTAACAATTAAGTGTTGCTATTTCGTGAGAAATCACCTCTTTACCGAGATCCTAACCCTAACCCTAAGCATAACTTCACTGAACTACAAAGGGTTTTTTTTGCGTTCTATCGATAGAATGGCAGAGACTTATGGGTAATGTAGTTTAAAACGTTTAATAATGAAATGGGGAAAAATACAATCGTTTTTGAACAAAGGGATATCTAAACATGTTCATTGTGCAAACATCTATGACATATTTGAGAGGCAGGCTGAAATTTGGTATTTTACTAAGAGCACTTTTTTAAACACCTTTATACCACCTTTCCATATATGTTTGAAAACTGTGTCCAACATTATTTAGTAAACATAGCATAAGTAGTTGTCCTGCCAATTTTCTGTTTGATACTATAATCAGGCTTTGATTTACAGCCATTTGAAATGTTAAATTTGTTGCTCTTCCAGGGGTCTCTGCTGGGCCCCTAAGGATGGAAGGGCTGCAAAACATACACAGATCTATTCTCATCATGGACAACAAACGGTGTTGAGTCGCATTTCCCAGACAGCAAGCAGTGTCGGCCCAGATCCGGCCCACATCTGGCCCACATGGATTTCACACGGGCCAGATGTGGGCTGGATCTGGGCCAAAACTATGTTGCTGACTTATGTCTGACAATTTATTTTAGATTGTCTTTTCAACAATTTGCCATTGTGTAAGTCATAGTTACACAATAAGAATAAGAGTAGAATAAGAATAGACCCCACAAATCGTCATTTGGAACGGGCTCCATTCATTTAATTAGATCAAGAACAAGAATACAGTGCTAACAGTAAACAAAGACACCAAATTAAACAACCAATACATATTGTGACACGTCATTGTACTATTACACAAGGCCAATATGTCATTCAGTAAGACAAGGTACAGACAGTGTGTAGTTTATGTGCAAAGTCATACAATTCTTGCAGTGCCAAGAATCATAACATAAAAGACCTTGAATTTGTAAAACTCTTGTCAAAAAAATTGCATCTTTGTCCTCCTCAAGTGTTGGACATCAGTAATGTACATGCTCATCTTCATTATAATATAGTACAAGATTCATGTTGATCTTTCACTAGTAAATCCTCTTCAAGTATGCATGAAGTGCTTGTAGTAATTTACTCCATGCAGTCTCTTCTAATGCATCTTTCAGCCTTCCCCTAATGTAATTGAGTCCTTAATATGACCACATGTTCATGTCTTAATTAAAACTATCATGTTAATTATATTATATTATATTATATTTATTATATTATTGTTTACTACATTAAATGGTGTATGTACCAAACACCATCCTTAATACAGAATATTCACCATACTTTATTATCCAACACCATGTGCAATACTTTACTGGAGGATACAGCAATAAAGTAGCATATTAAGACATGATAGTCAAGGGAAATAAAAATGGGTCGTTAAAACCATATTACATTAATCAGGTTACAACTGATGAAGCACCCCAAATGCATGCATGGTGAAATGTGTTGAGCATCATAGAATCACATTCAGTTTCCTTCTCATCAGAGCTCTCCTGGTTTTCTTCCTCTTGCTTGCTTGTCCATGTCCCTATCATAATCTTCTTCTTCCATGTCATGAACAATTTGCAGTTGTTAACCAGCACCCCACAGTACAACTGACTAACAAAAGACATGTGACCAATTCAAATCAAATCACTTTATTGTCACAATACCATGAATGCAAGAGTACAGGTGGTGAAAGTCTTTTGTGCAAACTGCAGCATGACGTTATGGATGACAAATATTGAATATATATGCAACACATATACATACATATATATATATATACTGTATATAAGGGACTCAATACACGTAGAGGACAATATCACAGTACACATATACCTTTGCAGTGTAGTACAGTATGAATTAGTGCAAACAGAATGTCAGGGTGCAGAATAATAGTGAGTCAGAGTCCAGTCAGTGTAAGTGATAGAGTGCAGTACATATGAGGTTGGTGGGGTGTGTGTGGTGTTACTGGTACGAGTTTGGTTCGGTCTGATTGCTTGTGGAAAGAACTTGTCTCGCAATCTGCTGGTGCGGGTACTGTTCATGGTAACGGTGAAAGCAGTCCATGGTTCGGGTGGCTGGAGTCTCTGATGGTCCTCCGTGCTTTCCTCACACACCACCTGGTGTTGATGTCCTGGAGGGACAAAATCATTTAGGGTGTTGTAAATCAATAAACAATATACAGTATTTTTATTTATAATTTTTGCACTGGACTTGATTCTTGTTGGAGGTTGTTGGAGCTATGGGCCAAAAAAATCCCTTCACAACTATCTTGCAGTTGTTCAGTTGTGAAGTTTCTTTTATGGGCTGTAACATCTGCGCTGTTGCAGTAGAGCTGTTTGTGAATGCAGTCTTCACAGCAGATACCTGATGGGTTCAGGCAGCAATGCAGCCCTTGGTGGCCATTGAATTGATATCTTCATCAACTGGCTTCATCCTCCTTCAAACAAACCAACAAACAGAAAAAAAACAATAAGTCAACAATAACTCTAGAGAAATAGTGTTGGTGAATACAGGTGCAGGTGTCAGTACTCACTCACCATATTCAGTCATTCTAGAAGCTATAAAAAGATGTATGTGTGAAAAACTATAACTGCTGACTTGAAGAGTCCTTTGAGAGATCAACATCAAATACTGTACTACATTTAACTGCATTTCTTGAATACAGACATACCAATGGAAATGTACAAATTTTCAGCTCTCTGTCTTTTCTGTTTGGGCACAAGAAGACCATGTTCATTCCCAACAGGACTGGTTTGACTGGAGCTTGCTGTGATTTATTTTCTTTGTGTTTTTGGTCTTCCATTTTGGCTGTAAAACAAGAAAATATCTATTGACCCCATGTTTAATTACTGCTGTTGGTTAAACATATCAATTAAGACAGATATAATTAAGTTAATTCACCAAAAGATTCAGGTCAGAAGATTTGATGAATAAATATTCATTACAATTTTCTACAAAATTTACCTGGCGAGAACTTGCTGACCCTGAACTGAAAAAGGCCATCATGCAAACTCTCCGTTTCTACCTTACAACAGAGCAAAAACAATGTGTGAGTGAGTGAGGGAGTAAAGGACTAAGATGAAGAGAAATAGGCAGAGAAAGGCAGAATTGTGTGTTTAAGTTTAACGAAATGAGAGGAAAAATGTTTTTCGAAAAAGCTGTATTCTCAAGCTATATTAATATGAATTATTTTAAACATAATTATAAGCTAGTGGGATTGTTGTAAGCAGTTTAAAGGCCTCTTCACACCAAGGATGAGTCTATACCGCAGCTATTTAACATTAAATCATTTAATGATAAATATCATTAGGACCAATTTTTTTTTTTTTTTTTTTTTAAATTTAAAAAGACAGAGGAACAATATAATTGGAATAAATTTTCCAGCTGATGAGCTATAAAAATAGCCAATCAGAATCCACCTGACTTTAAAGAGCTTGAGCATTTAAAGCGGCAGACAACAGCTTAACTGCAGCGTGTATTATAATAATAAATTGAACTTTATCATTTGTTGGTGTGGATGCTAAAATACAGTAGTTCTCATTATAGCATATATAGTGATCTGATTTGGCCAAATTAATTGAAGATCTGATTTGTCACGTGACAAGTTAAACTAGCATTTCCAGACTCTTGTTTCTTAGACAGATGCGTTCGATACAAATCAACACGGACAGAAAGGCAGACTGTGAGGTGTGGACAGAACGGGAAGAGATGGCGACAATTTGTAAAGGTTAATAAAGAATACAATGGACTTGATATAAACTTCATGATACAAACGCTCTGACTACTTACCATGGGCACAATCTGCACGAGAGTTGAGCCAATGTCAGCAGGAGAAAAAGTCCTAGAACTTTGTATGAATATATATCATATGAATTTGCTGAAATTCTATGAATTATTACTATTTCGGTATATAACACTTTGTTGAGGGTTCTTCCCGATGGGGCCGTGGGATATGTTAACCAAAGTTTAAGAAACCTCAAATGCTGTGCAAAATGTAACTGTCATAAAGTTCAGTCAAAGGGTTAAGACCAACACAGACGTACCATTGGAAATATTTGCCTTTGCAGCTTTTGGTCTTCTCCATAAACACACAAGATGGCCAAATTCATCCCTCTCCACAAACAAGACAAGACAAGAGTTTGACAGGCCTTCCTTTGGTCTTCCTTTTTAGCTGAAACAAAGAAAACAGAAAATGTTGAACCTTTGAAGGCCTTTAGCCTCCCTGGCAGCTTCTTCAAGGAAGAAGAAAAAAGGAAGAAAGACAGCAAAAATGTGTAAATTAATTATGAATAACAGTTCAGAAATATAGGCAAGGAAAAGCTGACAGAGAGAGAGACAGACAGAGAGAGAGAGAGAGAGAGAGAGAGAGAGAGAGATCTATTGATAAACAGCTGTTGGACACTTAAGGTTGTTGTAGGAGATGTATGTGATCTGAAGAAACTGCAAGAATATTTTGAATTTTTTTTTTTTTTTTTTACATAAAAGTATTAAAGGCATGGCAAGTTATGTGATTAACTACAAATACCACATTAAAACTACGTTACTGTGGTAAAAACATGGTAAATATTGTGTTATTGTACTTTAACTACAAATAGTACACAGTAAATCACAGTTACTGTGGTAAAACAAGGTAAGTGTTGTGGTTACCGTGTTTTAACTACAAACACCACATTAAAACTATGTTACTTTGGTAAAAACATGGTAATTGTTGTGTTACTGTGCTTTAACTACAAATAGTAACATTACACAGTAAAACAGTTACTGTTGTCAAAGTATATTAAGTGTTGTGTACTGTGCTTTAACTATAAAGAGTACACAATAAACACAGTAATTATAATAAAATCATGGTTAGTGTTGTGGTTACTGTGCTTTACAAATAGTGTGCAGTAAAAACAAGCTACTGAGGCAAAACCATGGTAAGTATTGTGTTTACCGTGTTTTAACTACAAATACCATAGTAAAACGACAGTTACTATGGTAAAAAAGTGTTGTGGCCACTGGGCATTTACTAACAGGATCGATACAATTACATTCGTTCAGTGGCATTCACAACTGATTTGTAAAGAAAACGTCAAACTGCACTTGCTTACACATTAATTGCAGACAATCAGAACAGTACCTTAAAAAAACAAACCATAAAATAAAATAATTAACACACCTGGACAACAACGTGAGGTGAATTGTTGGGTCATTCCTCCTTTTTTTAATTGTAACGATGGTAACGACAGTCAAAGGTCATTTGATGATGACACACCAGACAAACCAGATTGTCGTTATTTATGAGGGTGCTTGATTTCAAAACGTAATAATAGGTCGTAATACACTGCCTGCACAAACGACCTCTATGGGGTTGTTTTTCGGAGGAGAACAGTCTCACAAAATCACAATTAAAGTCCATATGGCTCATGTGAATGCCTAAGTCTTCTAGCTTTGTGTGATGAACAAAAGGAAATTTGAGTTGTTATTCACTGAAGGTTATCGCCATCGATCATAGCCTTCCAGTCAAATATGGTGCCTTTAGAGGCATTGTGTCAGATTTGATGTTCTGTTTGGTCGTGCAAGAGCTATTCATTTTACTGACATCCAACCTGGCACAATGTGTCTACTCTAAAGGTATCATGGTCACTTAAAAAAACAAAAACAAAACAACATGAGTGGAAAACCCAGCTAAGGTCTTCTTTTCCATAAAAGGTTTTTTAAAAGTTATCTGGTCTTTAAAAATATTCTCAAAATGTTCGAGGAAAACAACAACAACAAAACATTATACTTTGTTAATGTATCTTTTTTAGTTAGACATTCATCTAATGTTTTTTTAATGTTACTAATGGTTTCAGAATGTGATGTTCGTATTATGTTTGCAAAATTACAAAAAGGAAATGTTCCCTAAACCTTCCCATTACCACGAAATTTAGAAATTTAGACTGGACATTTGAGCATTCAGAGAACATTCAGAAATAACTTTTTCATAACTTAATGGGAAAATTAGCATAATGTTCTTAGAAGGTGTTAGCTGGGAAAGTTCTTAAATAAATGAACATTTCTGAAAATCACTTCACTCTCATGTTGTTCCAAACCTCTTTCACTTTCTTTCTTCAGTGAAACACAAAAAGAAACATTTGAGAAATGTCGGTGTATTTTATTTTTCAATAGTCCAGAAACCAACTGTCACGGTGCACACAGCGGGGAGGAACGAGGAACACGGAGACGTGGAATAACTCAAAATACAGTTTTTAATGCAATCCAAAAGGGCACAAGGCAGGGCTGAGCCTGAGACACACAGGAACACAAGGAATGTAACGAGTACACCAGACGAAAAGGAACTAAACAGGCAGGAACTAAATACACAGGATAATTAAACACACACAGCTGAACATAATCACAATCAAACTAAACAAGGACAGGAAAAAGACCATATAAGGACACAAGAGCGCGGGAAACACGCGACACACGACTAACACCAACATTCTTCACAATAACTAATTTTATGTTCCACAGACATGAGCAACCTGAGAGTGAATAGCCTAAATGACAGAATTGGTTAACTATCTTTTCAATTACTATGAAAATACTGTCACAGTGACTTCCCTTATGGTCCTCCTCATATGATTCATTTTCAAATTTCATTCTTTTGATTTGAGTGCAATATGAGCTGCGTGTTCTTGACAGGCTTTGTGAGATTCACTCTATTGCTATTAACATTGGGTTTTGAAATGTTCTCTGTTGTAGGCAGTCCAATTATTACTTGATAGCGCTTTTCTCGTCTTTCATTATCTTATATATCTCCTCCAGTGTATGCCTCTCTCTCTCTCTCCCTCTCTAGGTAAGAATAAACCATCCTTATCTGTACAGGGGTGCACATGTCGTCTTAATACAACAGCATCACATTAGCCGCAATTTTTCCTTCTGAATATTCATTACTGCATCAAAACTCTCACGTACATTCAAACTCGTATCATGAACCATAATTGTGTTATTTTGTCTTCCCCCTCCACCCCGTCGCACACAAGCGTCTCTCCTGTCCCCCCTCTCGGTCTCACGCTGATGAATCGTCTTGGATGGAGGAATGAACAAAGCCGAGCGCGAGCGAGAGAGTGAGTATTGCTGAGGAGAGTGGAAGAGCACGCTCAACTCAGTGATGCTGTCAACCTATGTACAGTACAGAGACACAACAGAAGCAGTGCAAACAAACAGCTGCCAGCATAACGCAAAGCAAGCCGAAAAAAAAAAAAAAACCTCAGTGACTGAAATATAAGGAGTCTTGTACACTAAGATTTCATGAAGTAGTTTGTGGTGTTTACATTAAGAAACAAAGACAAGTGCTTTGACTGCAGGGCTGACTGACTCGCTGGCAAAGAGGAAGTGCAAACCTTCACCTCCATCCACCAGTGACTCAGGTAAGACACTTCATTTTTAATTCACTTCAACATCATTCAGTCTAAAAGTAAACAGCCTTTTTGGTTGATATGATTGTAATCAGCTAAAACACAGACGTTGAGATAAAAGAGTAAAGAAAGTGTCAGTTGTTCTCAAAGGTGTGATGTTTTCATCTCATTCAGCATCTAAAAAAAGCTGCTTCTAATAAGAACACATGCACATGTTTGTTTTTTCTATTACTTTCCATTAACTTCTATTATTTTATTGTAAGGCAGTGCTATTTTTATTATCTAAACCTAAATATAGAAACCCTTCTGCGTTTTATATATTTTCCTAAACAATGCCTTTTTGATGAAAACCATCGGCTGGCCCTCATAATGCATGTGACTTTCAGGGTGTATCTTTGTGTGGACATCTGAAGTCTTTAAAAACACACACTCCACACTTCCAGATCTGCAAACTCTCACGCACCAGAATCATTCATCCCGTGCGAACCAGGAGCGCTGGATCTAACAGACACAGCTGCTAGTGGACACATCCGTAAGCAAGCGCTGGCACTGCGCTCCAATCGCTTCATCTCTCATTCCCCTGCTGCCACACGCACATTCACACTCTCACACTGCCTTCGTAACATATTTAATAGACCTAAAGGAGACTGATTTTTCTTTGCCTCCAGTGCCTCTCTGCCGTGTTTTGGAAACAGACGGGAGGTTATTGATACTTGTGAACTTTGGAGAGCGACTGAGTCACTGTTGTTCAGTCATAAATGATGCTCATCGTCGAGATTGATGCTCGTTTAAACTGTGGTGTCGCACACTTCACTCTTCAGTGTGTGTGGAGAAACGGAGGGTGGGATTCACACTGCATGAGGTGGTGAAGGAGGATGAGGAAAAAGGTGAGCAGAGGCAGGTGAAGAAAGAAAGAAACAAGGAAGGGGAGGGGGAGGGGGGCTCGACTATTTTTAGCTTCCATCTGATGAGAAGGTTATATAGTCTGCCACATAAACCTGAGATTGGGTTTATGTGCACATATAAACACAGTACCTTGGAAATGCTTGACAATATAATGAAACATTTGGAATAATTCAAAACAAAGGGGGTTTTGCATGAGTCTTATTATATTGATATTGATCGCTGACGCTGCTTTATTGAATTTCCTTTATGAAGGGACTTCTCTGTGCAAAAATCAATGTTTAAAACATCAGCATCCATAAACTCCAGTGCCAGTGTGGAGCATGTTCAGGTTGATTCTTTTTACGCCGAACCAATCCAATATGAATGCCTGTGAGGGTCATTTCTGATATCTGCATTATGCATGGTCTGATGGATTGATGGGATATTTGATCATGTGCAAATCCACACGTTGAAACTTTGACCGAAATGTTATTATTAATGACCGCAGTGGAACAGTTTCATCTACCTAGGGAAGATAAGACTCATGCATTTGCATCCGACTGTACTGTACGTGTGCTCTTTTGAAAGGATAGTTCACCCAAAAGTGACAATGATCAATAATGATTTACGATGTCATTCAAAACCTGTATGACTTTCTTTCCTGGATCACAAAAGAAGAAGTTCAGAGGAATGTTCATGCTGCTCTTTTCCATACATCACAGCATATGACTCGTTTGAAGCCATACAGTAGTTGTTGTTTTTTTCGCGAGGATATAAAAATTATGTCATAATTTTCTCAATCTCAGGGGTGTTTTCTAAGATTTCATCAGTACTGAAAAAGTGTGTCCATATTTTGCTTCTCTTTTTGGCTATAAATGATATAAATCACGTTTATCTACAAAGTCTTTTACAAGCCGCATATGTAATAAAGAGTTGTTTTTCATCGTTAACAAACGATATGACTTTTGCACGCTTTCTGGGTAAATACCCACCTCTTTTTGTGGCTATATATAAAATATCTAATTAGTTTAGAGTGAGAAACTCCTGTAAACGATTCAACGACTGAGTGAACGGTCTGAATAGAATTAAACGGAATCCTGAACAATTTCAGACATTACTAATTAGTTACAAAAAAGTGATTCATTTGCGAAACTTCCATCACTAATTCTTCTAAACAACTGATCAAAAACACACATGACTTGACTGATGAAATATTATCAGACAAAATGGTCGGTATATGTCAATCAAATTGACACAAGGATTTATCTGCAAACTTTTATGGGGGTGCACAGCGGTAAATTTCACTGGGGCTTGTGCTCCAGTAAACAGGGTCTAGCGATGCCCTTGCTCAGCCTTTCACTTTCTTTTTTTATGTGGTACACAAAATAAGATATTTTAAGAAATGGTTACCAAAACTGGTTACCAACATTCTTTAAAATATTTTTTGTTCCATGTTTTGAGTAAATGATGAAATTTTTGGATGAATATGAATTTAATGCTATCATATGGCTTTAAACGACTTTTATAGAGCTTTTCATTTTTGGGAGAATTCCCATTTCATTTTTGGGGGATTACCATTGACTTTCAATGTATGGAAAAGCGCAGGTCAGGTTGCCTGGGCACGTTGATGCATGTGCTTTGGGAATGTCCATATGTCCAAGATTTATGTACATAGGGCAGTAGTTGTTAGATACATTTTCTTGTATGTTGTAACCTATTTGCTACTTTGAAAATAAATAAAAACACGTATGGAAAACCGCAGCTTATACATTCTACAAAATATCTCCTTTTGTGTTTCACTGAAAAAGAAAGTCATACAAGTTTTGAATGACATGAGGTAAATAAATCTCTTTGTGTGGCCCTTTGAGAATTCTGTACACACTAATACGTTTCTGCATGAACAGAATTAGAAATGCATTCTCCAATATAAAGAGGTTTAAATAAAATAATTATGCAAATGTGGATAAGCGTTATAAATTAAAAGTACACAATAACAATGTTTCAATACTCTGAGCTAACAGCAATCCCAGTAAGTAATCCCACCTCTGTTTTGAAAATGCCAACAAAATCCCAGGTTAATATTTGTTTGCAGACTATAATAGTTACACCTAATCTAAATATCTGCATGTTTGTTATTTTAATTCCTAAGGGTGGTTCACCTGTGTTCTTGGACTCCAACTCTGATAGCAAATTAAAGTGAAGTGATCCTGCTTTAGATGATTATTTTAGCTGGTTATTGACAATCATCTCGCGGGACATGAGAGGCGAAACAGAAGAAGAAAGAAATCAGATTCCCTTAGACTGATCACAGCTAATTAAAATGAATAATAATAATAATAAAAATGTAAAATAAAGACAACATGAGATGGTTAGGGAATTATAATATTTAATCCAAATGTATTAAATGATCCTGCTTGTGAAGTGAAATTATTTAAATTATATTAACAATATTAACAATAGCTGCACATGCCATTAAAATCTTGATGGATCTCGCCCAAATTGCTACCTTCATAATATTCTGCAAAATATAATATACATTGCACACTATGCAAAACAAGCAAGATGCAACAGAGCAATGATTGTATTGGTTCCTGTATCCCATAATGCTGCTGACTTGACCTTGGCTGCAATTGTTACCTCTTTCTTGATTCATTATTAAATTTCAAAAAGAGGAAAAAGAAGGACCCCTTCTTTAAGATGTTTTTACACAAAAAATAGATTCAGAATTTAAAATGTATTTTTATGTCAAAGGCAATAAATTATGTTTTATTAACAAAGTTCGGGAGGAGCACATTCAGATAATTAACCTAGTTAATATGAGAGGAGCGCAATCAACCCAGTTAACAAGATAAGAGGTGTGTGTATATATATATATATATATACACACACACAGCAGACTTACCTCTGTTCCTGGACAGTTTTCCAGCATCCCTCCACCACACCTTCTCCACTCTGGGTTCGGGCCAAAGTTCCAAGCTCAGAGCCCTCCCCTCGGACCAAATACACATAAACTTTATTCTATTTATTATATGTAAGTGTGAACTCGTGAACTGTATATTGAATTAAACAAGCAACATAGGGAAGTCATGTGCAGCATAGTACTACTTGATACGCGTATCGTTGCATAATGTATTCTATATTCTGTTTTACAAACTTTATTTTACATAGCAGACAATCTACATTTTTTATCAGACATCGATCATATTGCCCTCTCACCATGTTTGATTCAGCAACTCTGGCTGTGTCTCTGTTATCTTTGCTTTGCTTTAATTATTTAAAACACTGCAGTAGTGAACAGTGAACTCCCAGATAACCTTAGATATTTCAGAGTCTTTTATCATGTGTAAAAAAAAAACTCTTCAAAAGCAGAACTTGTGATATGAAAGAAAAAAATATGCTCAGTCTGTCAGCGTAGGGCTCTCTGCGGGGCCGCAACCTTGACAGAGATTTGATTCCACACCATCCATCAGTCTGCTATGGCCTGAGGTTTCTCTCTAATGCTGAAAGTTTCATTTTAACCTTTTGGAGAAACGACTAGAGCTCTCAGATTCGATGCAGTGGGACACTCCAGCAAACTCCTCTGGAAACAGCCTGAGAGTCTCCAGCAGAAACATAGAGCTGTTACAGCATTGTTAGTCACAGCCTGAGGCGGCACGCCCACGTACTGTCTGATGCATATTCAAAAATCACAACAGTCGTCTCAAAATGACATGCTCTGATCTGATTGGCTGGCTTCATGCAATTTCTGGGATTTGCTGTTCACAGGTGTTTATCGGTTCACCGAGAAACAAAAGTGCAGAGGCTGCAGCAGTGCTTCCAGAGGGAGAAGCATGTTCCAAATGCAAAACTAACTTTTATGAAGTTTTTTTTTTATTTTTTTGTCTTTTGACAAAAATATCCTGTAAATTTGGTCAATATTTCATTACGTCATATACATTCATTTTTGCGAGATAATATACAGTAAATTGTCTCTAAACAAGTTAATAAAATGAATTAAACCCAACATTCAAGCATTTTGTATTTTTATTTAAACATGTATCAACATTTAACCTGTTACAACATGTTATCCTGATCTTCTGAAATATGTATACTATGAGTACATAATTGTTGTTTCATTCAGAAAGTTCAGACTAGTGTGTTAGTTCAAGATCACTTTGGTCAGGTATATGCTGTAATATGTTTAAATGCCATTAATATGTATAGGATGCATTTATTTAAATGTTTCTACCTCAAAAACATCGTTAGTGCATAGTCAATACCCGATGAGATCCTACCTGAGAATTTATTTTAATTTAAAATAATTTAATTATCATCATGATACACATTCTTATGGAAGCCTGTTTCTGCCAGTGAATAAAAAAGAAAAAGTAATTGCGACCTTTTTATCTCACAATTATGACTTTTTTTTTTCTTGCAGTTTTACATGATACAAACTTGCAATTCAGACGTTTTTTTTTCTCTTTTTCCTCTCTCGTTGTGTTATAGAAGCAGAGCTCACACAGAGAGTAAGTGCAAACAGGGGTGGTTTATTGATCAGCAGAGTAACAAATGGTAAATGGAGACTTTGAATGGAAACAACTGCTGAGATGAATCAGTAACGGAGGATATAATTGCCTTGCCAGGAACTCGTGGAATGGAGATATGCTCACACCTCGAGAGGAGACTGGTATATCCGCTGGAGATCGTTGAGGGAGACAGGACGATGGAAACAGGAGGACACAACGCTGGAAAAGAGACTGGAGGTAAGTAGAAACTCAGGTTAGTAACTGGTAATTCGTAGGAAAAGCTTGGAATGAGTCCACTTTGCATAAGCAAGACTGGACGTCTGACTGTGGTGAGGTGTGAGCTTAAATGGTGCGTGGTGATGAGGAGCTGATTGTGTACAGGTGTGTTCCATTAATACTCCGGTGAGGGTGTGCATTGTGATTGGCTGGCGTGGGAGCCTGGCCGATCTGTGACATTACCCCCCTCTCCATGGCCCGCTCCAGAGGGTCGAGGGCCCTGGCAGCGTGGTGGTCTACCTCTTCCCCTGGGAGCTGGCCGATCTGGGTAGGTAGAGTGGAATTCCTCAAGTAGGGTTGGGTCCAAAATGTCATTTCTGGGGACCCATGATCTCTCCTCCGGGCCATAGCCCTCCCAGTCCACGAGGTATTCCATCTGACCACCACGACGTCAGGAATCCAGGATCTCCTTAACCTCGTAGATGGTGCCATCCTCCAGAATCAGTGGGAGAGGGGGTTCCTCACTCGGACCAGGCTCTGTGGAGGGAGAGACAGGAGGGTGGTAAGGTTTTAACAGAGAGACATGGAATGTGGAATTGATCATGTATTGTGGAGGGAGTTGTAATTGGAAAGTAACCGGGTTGATCTGCCTCAGGATGGTGAAAGGACCAACATATCTGGGACTTAATTTTTTACAGGGCAAGTGAAATCTGATGTCCCTCGTTGATAGCCAAACCTTCTGTCTCAGTTGGTAATGAGGAGCTTCAGATCTACGAAGGTCCGCTGTCATCTTGCGCCTGCGCACTGCTCGCTGAAGATGATGGTGAGCATTGTCCCGGACCCTCTCGCTCTCTCTGAACCAGTAATCCACTGATGGTATTTCTGATGGTTCCCCAAACCAGGGGAACAGGAGTGGGTGGTAGCAGAGTACGCATTGGAAGGGAGTGAGTCCAGTGGATGGTTGGCGTAGGGAATTCTGAGCATACTCGGCCCAGCCAATGAACTGGTTCCAAGAGTCCTGGTGGCCATGGCAGAAGGTTCATAGGAAGCGACCGATTTCCTGGATTTGCCTGGGGATGGTATCCGGACGACAAACTCACAGTCACACCCAGGAGTTTGAAGAATCCCTTCCAGACTCGGGAAATAAATTGTGGGCCCCGATCCGACACAATGTCTTCCAGTATGCCGAAATATCTGAAGACAGAGTTGAACAATGGCCGTGGTCAAGCCTCTGAGGGGGAGGAGTCGACAAGACTTTGAGAATCGGTCCACAATTACCAGTATGCATGTGTTACTGTCTGAATCTGGCAGGTCTGTGATGAAATCTACCCCCAGGTGCGACCATGGCCGATTGGGAATGGGCAATGGGAGGAGCTTTCCTGCTGGTAAGTGGCGAGGACTTTTGGAAATGGCACAATCTGTACAGCCCTGGATGAACCTTCCTACATCCCTGGCCATGTTGGGCCACCAGTAGCGGTTCTTCAGCAGCGAGAGGGTGCTGTTGACCCCGGGGTGGCCAGTGCCCAGTGATTGAGCGGTGGTTGAGCCCTTTGGCTTCACGTAAGTACTGTAAGTTCTTGTGGTCAGTTAGGACGGTGAATGGATGTTGTGAACCCTCCAACCAATGCCTCCACTCCTCAAGGGCTAACTTGATGGCCAGAAGTTCCCTATTACCAATGTCATAGTTTCCCTCCGCCGGACTGAGTTTCCGGGAAAAGAAGGCGCATGGATGGAGTTTGGCTGGAGTCCCCTGCTGCTGAGATAAGACAGCTCTAACCCCCGTGGTTGAAGCGTCAGCCTCCACAATGAATGGTTTCCTGGAATCTGGATGGACGAGGATTGGAGCGTGAGTAAAAGCATCCTTCAAGCTCTCGAATGCTTCCATTGTGGCAGGTGTCCAGGACAGAGACTTGGGCTTGTTCCGTAAGAGGCTGGTGAGGGGGCTGGTGATGGTACTATAGTTCTGGATAAATCGTCGGTAGAAGTTGGAGAACCCGAGGAATCTTTGGAGTTCTTTTATGGTGGAAGGGACTGGCCAGGATCTTATTGCTTCCACCTTCCCCTCATCCATACGGATGCCACCACTATCGATATTATATACTAAGAACTGTACTGAGGGTTGATGGAATGAACACTTCTCGGCCTTGAGGAACAGATGGAACTTACTCAGTCATTGTAGGACCTCCGCAACATGGCGGCAATGTTCGGCCAAGCTCCTAGAGTAAATGAGGATTTCATCGATGTAAACCTAGACAAACCAGTGTAAATACTCTCAGAACACCTCATGCATGAAGTCCTGGAATACGGAGGGGCGTTGACAAGGCCATACGGCATGACGAGATATTCATAGTGGCCGGTAGGTGTTACAAAAGCCGTCTTCCACTCGTCTCCCTCGTGTATCCAGATGAGGTTATACGCGCTGCGGAGGTCCAGCTTGGTGAAGATGGTGGCTCCACAGAGATGTTCCAGGGCTGCTGGGATGAGAGAGAGGGGGTATTGAAACTTGACAGTGATGTTGTTAAGTGCCCGGTAGTCAATGCAAGGCCGCAAGCCTCCGTCCTTTTTGGCCACAAAGAAGAAGCTTGAAGCAGCGTAGAAGGGCTGATCTAGCCTTGCTGAAGTGCCTCTTCGATGTACTCCTCCATGGCCTTCTGTTACAGTAGAGACAGTGGGTAGATCTTCCCCTTGGGCACTGGCTCACCTGGTACCAGCTCAATCGCGCAGTCCCATGGCCGGTGAGGAGGTAATTGAGAGGCCCTTTTTGGGTAGAAGACGTCACTGAAGGGGGCATTACAGGGGGGTATGTTGACTGTTTCTCGAGAGGGCTTTCGATGGAGGTGGAATTCACAGCTATGGATGAAATCTGATGAAGGGCTGGTTGAGGAAGACATGGAAAACAGGCTGGAAAACACCAATTGCACATGTTGTGCAAACCAGGGTCGTCCGAGGATTATATCCATTGTGGATCCCTCCAGAACCAGTAGATGGAGTTATTCTTCATGTAACAGGCCTACATGTAACTGAACGGGACCCGCACTGAGTCTCACATGGCTGCGGCTGATGGGTTTTCCACTTATCGATTGGACTTGGTATACTGTTTAGTTGGTAACGTTTGGGAGGTTGAGCTGGTGGCAGAGGTTCCCTGATATGAAGTTCCCGGAACACTCACCATAATCGAGGAGGTCGAACGGGGCATGAAGATATTACATGACCACCATTTCCACAGTAGAGACATAAGCCTTGAGTGAGTCGCCTCTGCCGCTCAGTGTATGATAAGCGGGCACTGTCAGTCTGCATAGGTTTGTAAACTGGTTCTGGAGGGCGGTTTGCTTCCTGGGGTTACTGTTGAGGAGCGCAACGGGTAAGTCGGGGTTGCTCTTCGAAACGTGATTGCATACGGGTGGAACAATGGATGGACAGTTGGATTAAGTTTTCTAAATCACAGGAATCATCATAACCGGCGAGCTGCAACCACAATCTGGGTTCGATCCCCTGGCAGTAGGCGGTTAGAAGCGATCGTTTGTTCCATCCACTGGCTGCTGCGAGAGTTTGGTAATGGAGGGCGTATTCGTTGATGGGTCTATTCCCTTGACGGAGATGGTATAGCTGGTCACTGATGGAAGGATCGGCCGTTGAGTGGCCAAAAACTTTGCGGAAGTGGGTGATGAAGCCATTGAGTGACTGGGTGACGGTGCCTGATTGTGACCAGAATATTTCAGCCCACTGTAGAGCTTTACCTGTCAGGAGGGATATGATGAAGGAGATCTCGGATCTCTCGGTGGTATACAGATTTGGTTACATCTGTAGGGCTAATGAGCATTGTAAGAGGAACCAGAAGTGTCGCAGAGGTGATCGGTGGTGCGGGAACAAGAACTCGGAGATTGTCCACGAGCTCCTGGAAGGGGTCGGGATTACTCATGCTGACTTCGGTGTAGGTCCTGTCTTCTGTTACAGAAGCAGAGCTTACTCAGAGAGTAAGTGCAAACAGGGGTGGTTTATTGATCAGCAGAGTAACAAATGGTAAATGGAGACTTTGAATGGAAACAACTGCTGAGATGAATCAGTAACGGAGGATATAATTGCCTTGCCAGGAACTCGTGGAATGGAGATCTGCTCACACCTCGAGAGGAGATATATCCGCTGGAGATCGTTGGGGGAGACAGGATGATGGAAATGAGAGGACACAATGATGGAGACGAGACTGGAGGTAAGTAGAAACTCAGGTTAGTAACTGGTAATTCGTAGGAAAAGCTTGGAATGAGTCCACTTCCCATAAACGAGACCGGACGTCTAACTGTGGTGAGGTGTGAGCCTAAATGGTGCGTGGTGATGAGGAGCTGATTGTGTACAGGTGTGTTCCATTAATACTCCGGTGAGGGTGTGCGTTGTGATTGGCTGGCGTGGGAGCCTGGCCGATCTGTGCCAGTTGACTTTATAACACGCAATTGCGAGTTATTAAGAAAGGTGAGATTCTGAGAACATATTAGTCCTTACCCCCCTCAGAATTGGACTTCATAACTTGCAAATTGCGAGTTTATAGCTCAAAATTTCAAGAAAAAAAATCAGAATTGTGAGATTAAAACTGGCATTTGCAATCTCACGAATGCCAGTTTGTTTTCATCTCACAGTTCTGACTTTTTTCTTGCTATTGCGAGTTTATATCCTGCTATTCTGACTTTATAACTCACAATTGCGAGTTTATATCATGCAATACTCAGAAAAAGAATTGTCAGTTTATATCCTGCTATTCTGACTTTATTTCTCAAAATTGCGAGATGTAAACTCGCAATTACCTTTTTCTTTTCTTTTTTTTTTACATTTTATTCAGAGGCGGAAACGGGCTTGCATACATTCTTCATCTTGGATTCATTGCTGACCAAGTCAAAAAACCCTTAAGGTGATGATACACAGGGCAACTGTTGTTAGGCAACCAGGTGAGACAAAGGTCCCACAACCGATCTAAAGTATCCAGAGAGAAATTTGTTGTCCATTCTCGATGGGAAAGTGCCCAAGCAACATTGCTCCAAAAGGTGCCCCGTGTATCATCACTTTTACATATACATCCTCTCCAGTGATTTCCATGCTGCATTCCATTTACCTCTGAAGTCAAATGTCAGAGCTGGGATTGACGTCACACCCAAGTTGACCATGGTCCAGTATATGTTGGAAAACCAAGGTGGTCGTGTCTGTCGTTAGCAGTCAATAGAAATCCATAAAAAAGCATTATTTTACACATAATTCTGAAGTATTATAGTCCACAGATAGAGGCTGGATAGTACTGTGTGCTGTGTGCACCACTGAGCATACTGAGACAGATCAACAGAAATAATAAACAATATATCACTACTGTTGATTAGCAGTGATGACAGTTGATCAGTCAGATGAGCCCATGGGCAGTCCTTAGCTGATGTGGGGCCCGGTGCAAGTTAGGGAGCAGGGCCCCCTCAAAGTGCGGGGCTCAGTGCAACCGCACCATTTACACTGCCCAAAGGATGGCCCTGGATGAGCCATTCCTGTTTGCACTACTTAAGGCCCAATGTAGTTTTTACATGTATGCTAGGCATCTATGTAAGGCATCTTTTTTACTAAGTAGCCTATAATTAAATGAAGGCCAGTATCACTGATACCAATATTGCTATTGATGTCTCTATTCAATACATTTTCCCTTAATTTTAGCCATTAATTATAGCCATTTAACAGGCTTTGAAAAATATAACAACTTAACTGAACTTCAAACAATTTTCACATTAACTATGAATTGTATATGCAGAAACTTTGAATTGAACATAGATGAATCTCTATTCAAGCTACAAAAGTTAATCAGTGAAGAGCAGTGAGTGTTATCACCTTTTCTTTTGTTCTTTGATTTACATCAATGACAGGCCGTAGCAGGTTTTACTTTAAAAGCAGTGCTGTCTCTTTAAAACCTGAAGCATGTGATGCAGATATGACACATATCTGGATTTCTCCCAACTCTTTACAGTCATTTAGGACTTTTTAACGACTGACCAATCAGAATCAAGTATTCCAGTGAGCGATATAATAATGAAAATTATGTCACATGGACTGTCAGCAAATCAGGACTAGTCAGTGTGTTTGTCAGTTGAATGTGGACAAGAGAGTTATACTTTCAACTTTAGAAGTATGTATTTGACGCATTTTTAAAGTGCCCCATTATGCAATTTCGAATATTGCCTTTCATGCAGTGTGTAATGTAGCTATGTGAATGGAAACTGCACTGTAGCTTGTTAGTGTGGTAAACATCATGTCAAATTTGTTTTATTTTCACTTCCAAAAGTTGAGGCTGCAAATAATCAGTGGTTAAAATGATTTTTTTCCCATTATACCGCAGCAGTACAACCCACATCTTTTTTTGTGTTCTCATAATTTTACTGACAACTGTTTCTGTAATCTCGAAGAGTTCAACACAGGATTCACAAAGCACTTGCTTTTGAAAGTGGCTCAGTACCCAGTTTATTTGGACCAGCCGGCCCCACTGAATCACAACCTATATGTATGACAAATAATACATGTTTATATTTTCTATTGAGCGTTCAAATAAAGAACTATGGTAATAGGCGTATCGTTTCCGACACGTGCTGTATGCGGTAGACCAATCACAACTGACCTGGCCATCTGACCAGTCCGAGCAGAATAGGCTCACAGAAAGCAAGGGTTTAGAGAGACTGAATCTTAGAACTGCTTCGAACTAATCGTTTGAGAATCGTTGGAAAATGAGGCGATATTAAATTTATGTTTTGAGAGAATGAAAGGGATTTTTGACCATGCTTGCATGTAAACATATTATAGGAGACTCCCAAAACAATATTTGGGACCTTAAAAATGGCATAATAGGGGCACTTTAAGATACCCTGTCAAAGTAAAAGATGTTAAACTTTTAAACACATTCTATGTGAACAGCCCCTTAATGCTGATATTCAAAAGTCAGCATTGTTAAAACAAAACAATTGCCTTGTTTCACAAAATTACAAAAAAGGATGGATGAACTCTATAGTATTTTATTGATTGCATTTATCATTGTTTCTTTTATTATTTGTAGTCAGAACAGACATGTGACCACTTTTGTGACCGGCGGCCGGTTAAGATATACCGCTATACCATACAGCATACTGAAACATGCAACAAAATAAGACAGAAATATAGGACTGCTTACTTCACACTTTTAGGGAGCAGCTGTTACCTTAAAATATCTAGGTTCATTACAAAGCCATCTCAAAATCTGCCAAGTCCCTTTCCTTTTCTGTCAATCATGAATGCTAATGTAGTTCTGTGACAGGCAGAGAGCATGCTGGGCTTCCGTGGTGTAGCAAAAAACACAATACCACAGGAGATTGTACCTCACAACATCGGCAAACACAACACTGTGGTCCAGCCGATAACAGCTCATCCCCGCGCTGTCAATCAACAGCTCAATCTATTTAGATATCACCACTTGCACGGCTCCCAGGGAAAAAGAAATGACTAGAATCCCACCATGCTTAGTATGAAAGCTTTTTATCACTGTATTGAACTACAGCTGTAAGCCTCTGCACCATAAATATTACATTCCCTTTATTTCTCAGAGCATGATATTAAAACACACATTAAAGAGTTCTGGATGAAACCACGGACAGTGCAAATAACAGAGTCTGCACATTCTCGTAATAGTTTGGCAACAGCACTTTTAGGTCAATTTAGGTCAGCTGAGTATTTTCATAGCTCAATAAAGTGGATCACGACTGCAGCGTCAAGGCAAATAGCGTAAAATTGAACAGTGGCTTTGAATCTTCACTTTGGTTTGCTGTTGAAATCGCAAACCATGGAACTGAAGCAGAAAAGTGAATCGCTTGCTAAGTTTACTTTATACCAGCCCAAGGTTATTATTGTATACTACAAAATCATTGTAAGACAAAACCATTCAAAACATTTCATAAAATGTAAAGCATTCCAAGTTCTTAGAACGTTTTGCTAAATTTCACATTACTACTCTGAATGTTCAAAATGCCCAGTTTTTAAAATGTTTTAGAGATGCTTTTTTGATGGTTGTGCAACTGTTAAAGGGATAGTTTACCCAAAAATGGGGTGAGCTAGCTTATGTTATGCCTACATACTATGTCATCTGCTGGACGCCACTCTCTTGTGAACGACAGTTAGAGAAAGCTAAAAAATACAGAATATAAAGTTTTAAATATGGCAAAATAAAATATATTTTTCTTACACAAATGCATCGCTTCGCTTCAGGAGGACTTTATTAACCCCCCAGAGCTGTGTGGAGCACATTTTATGATGGATGGATGCACTTTTTTTGGGGCTTCAAAATCTTGACCCCCATTCACTACCCTTATAAAGCTTGGAAGAGCCAGGACATTTTAATATAACTCTGATTACATTCATCTTGTCATACACATTTTCAGCGTGTTTTTTAACTTTTTATTTTTGGGTGAACTATCCCTTTAAGGGAACATTCGATTTTATAATTTTGCAAACATTATTGGTATGTTATTTTTGAATGTTCTCTGAACTAATCAATCAGGGGTCCATTTCCCAAACAATGATGTAACTCACTGCTAATCCACCTTCTGATGCATCATGTCATAATTAAAGGGACAGATCACCCAAAAATGAAAATTCTGTCATCGTTTACCCATCCTCAAGTTTTCTTTTCTTTTGAAGAATGTTGGTAACCAAACAGTTGACTAGCAATTGAGTAATTGTTCCAAAATTTTCATTTTTGGGTGAACTTTCAATAGATAATCATGACTGTTTCCCAGATCTGTAGTAACTTTTTTGCACCTCTGTCATTTGAACCACGTTGACTCAACAATATACACACCAGTAGAACTTTTGGTAACACTTTAGAATACTGTTCCGTCGTTAACTACACAGGAAAAATGACTAATGCACTATTAACGTTGTAGTAAATTACAATGTTAGTAATATACATTGTTAGTAATAAGTTAAGTAATAGCGCTAAGTTGAAACTGGTAGTTCACTATTAGCTAACCAATAACTACTATTTTTTTCATATATCCTGAGAACTCCTAACAACTACTTTATATAAGTTCATAATTAATGTGAATTATGCATAATGAATAATTAATTCTAAAATGAAGATCATGGTAACCCACTAGTAATGACTCAAGTATTACCAAATCCTTCTAAAGGAACTGCTAATTACTTGGAGCAGTATTCTAAAGTGAAAATCATCATAACTTCCTAATATTGACTGATGTCATTGTGAGCTTTTGAGATATGTGTAAGGTTTTGGATAGTAATGACTCAAGTGTTACTACATCCTTCTGAAGAAACTACTAATTATTTGGATCAGTATTCTAAAGTGAAGATAACGGTAACCCATTAGTAATGATTTAAGTGTTACCAAATTTAGCTAAATGAACTACTAACCAGGACCTTACAAATACCTCAGAAGTTTACAACGATTTCAGTAATTACTAGATAATTATCATGTTATTCACTTCAGAATACTGATCCAAATAATGACTAATTCCTTTAGAAGGATGTAGTAACACCTGAATAATTACTATTCAATACTTTACAAAAACCTCAAAAGCTTACAATGATTTCAGTCATTATTAGGCAGTTATCATGATCTTCACTTTAGAATACTGATTCATATAATTAGTAATTCCCTCTGAAGCATTTGGTAATACTTGAGTCATTACTAGTCGGTTACCATGGCCTTTACATTAGAATTAATTATACATTATATATTATTCATATTAATTATCAACCTGTATACAGTATTTCATAGTAGTTTTTGGGGAGGTATGAAAAAAATAATAGTTACTGATTAGCTAATAGTGAACTACCATATTCAACTAAGCACTATTACTTACTAATTCATTAATCAGAGTTTCGTGTTAGTTACTAGAGTGCTAATATTGCATTACTCATGTGTTCTTGTGTAGTTATTCATTAATGATGGAACAGTTTTCTAAAGTGTTTCTGAACTTTTGTTAATGACATCACACGCAGTGGTGGAGTAATAACTTCTGCTAATTAAATGATCTGAGATTGCAGTTAATGACATTATAGTTATACACAAACTAAACAGAAAGGCATTAATTTTTTAATTGTTTTTATTATAAATGCATAGAATGTAATTGACTTAGTTTACTCCCGTATACATGCGGTTCAAGTCAGCAGCTTTCTCAATAATGTAATTTCTCTGAGATGCTGCTGTAACGAACATGACATCTGATGACTACTTCACTATTGCCCCGTCATTTTGCTTTATTTGATGTTTGATTTATCGATTTATTTTGCTGAAGTGCATGATTTAAGTAAGTCCACATGTCATACTAACAAGAAGTTTCTAACCACAGGTCGAGAGCTGTAGTTCCAAACATATAGTTTTGCAATGCTGATTTCAGGAAACACAGCATCTTTGAACTAGGTTGATAATGATGCAACTTTCAGCCATCGTTGGCTAAAGATGCTTTTGGGAAATGAACGCCTGACTGGTATTATGATGTAAATCAACCAAAGTTTTACTGAAAAGATTCAACTGAAAAGAACCTAAAATTAACAATTTATCTAAATTTTGGTCTGTTAATCACACCACAATATCACGTGGCTCAAAAATGTAACAGATATCTGCGTCTCAAATTAAACCTATATTAACATTGCTTAAAGTAACACTAACTAAACTGACATTTTAATTAAACTCAAAAATAGTATTAAACTACAAGCAAATTTGGAAGGGGGGGAAAAAGCTTTAGACAGCCTTCTGTTTTGTTGTTTTTTCTTCCCGTTTTCCTCTGTTTTTCATTTTCATGAGACGGGAGGGAGAGAGAAAAACCCAAGCAGGTAGAAACGAGCAGGTCTGGCCCATTTCTCAGCTGCGAGTACAGAATCCCGGTGTCTTTCACGCATGGGGACCAGCAATGACAGCACAGCAACAGCACAAGAGCAGCCATAATTAATGTGCTCATGATATGCTATATCTGCCACTGTTTCAATTCTCCAAGCATGCATGCTTACAGTAAATGGATGAAGTCTCAGGCGACTTTCAGCGGGAGTTTATTGGGGACTGTTTTCCACCTGCTTCAGGGAGAAGAATTAACCTATTAACCCTTTTAACCAGCCACACGCACAGCAAGGGAGTTTTAAAAATGACATCAAATCAAAATAGACCCTGGTAACTAGCGGTTTGAATGTGTAACAATGGCAAAATTATTTGTACTTGTATTTGTATTCAGATAAACCAAATGTGGACGTGGCCTAAAGCGTATGTTTGTCTAAACTAAAAATGAAAAGCCCATTTTAAATGTCAATTTGTTCACGTTATAGATTACTTGTAGCAAATATGCCTTGTATATAACATTATTATCATTATTATTTTTTTAATTCAAACAATAATACTAAATGTTAAATAAAAGTAACATTCAGTAGATTATTTTTGCCTGTTTTCCTGTGGATTGCTCTCCCTCTTCATCAATACTGCTTTAATAAGAAATCACAAATTGGTCAGAAACTAAAGAAACCAACAGAAAGCATTATAATCAGTGAAACTGTCTACAGTGAATGCAGCGCAGCGCAACGAGTCAGTAAAGTGATTTTCCCGTTCTATTCCTCAGACGCGTCCAGTACAGACAGCCTCGAGCTGTTGCGACGCACTCGATGTAGACATAGTGTTACATCACACGTCTGCTCACCGGCTCGGGGAGCGAGTAAAACAGAAAAGCATTGCATTGTATTTCAATCTTGGAGGGTTTTGTATATTTAAATACACATTTCAAATAGAATGTGAATGATGTGGTATCTTATTTGATGTTACTGTTGACAAGCTCTGATTTCTGAAAGATGCACAATATACACACTGTAAAAAATGTACCGTAGAATTTACAGGATGTTACTGGCAAAAAAGTTGCCAATAAAATCTTGTAAAAATGATTTTAATTGCTGTAAAATGGATTACAGTATAATACTGCAAAGCAAATTGCAGTTAATTGCTGTATGTGAAATACAGTAATTTGTAGTATTTTTACAGTAACATTGAATTAAACTTGTTTATTTTACAGCAATATTTTGTAATCTCACTAAAGTACAGTATTTACCTGGCAACAAAAGTTGCCAATAAAATCTTGTAAATACCCCTAAATCCAAGATGATGTTGTAATAATTTAACAATGAAAATGCTGCAAAGAATAATTTTAACAGTAAACTGTAAAATACTGATTTAAATGCATTATCATGAGAGCTATCTTAATACGTTGACAAATGAATAAAAACCAAGTCAAAGATGTTGCAAATAAATATGTATTAAAACTGGCAGAAAGACATTGCAAGGCTTTTACTGGTAAAAATAAAAATGCCAGACTTTCAACAGTTAAAATCTTATCATAAAATTAACATAGCATCACAAAATAACTACAAATACCTGTTATATCACAAAAAACAAGCCATATTCTGAGTAGAACATTAACTTTCTATAAAAAATTAAGGTCAATCAACAGAATTTGTATAATTTTGGTTAAAAAAGGATTAAAATAAAATGCTGGAATCAACATTATACCACAAATTCTGTTGTTTGAGCTTATGTTCTATTACATTTAGAATATTCCCGCAAAAGACAATTTAATAAATACATCCTGAAAGTCCATCAACTTTCTGAGGTGAGCACACACATGAGGGTTGTCCATCTTCTCTGAGACCTTTCCACTTGTTTTGCCTCTGTATATCCGTCTTGTATCCAGTGAGTGTTGTGATTCCAACAAAACATCTGCACATAAAAACAAGCAGCAGCTTTAGAATAAAGTTCAGTATTGAATGAAACTAGCTCAATAAAATAAATGTAAAAATGCCACTTATACAGTACAATCATCATTTACCAGTACTTAAACTAAATAAGTAACCTTTTTCACAAATGAAATTACTCAAGTAAAACATGTTACCTTTGAAATAATTCAAGTGTGCAAAAGACACCTGCTCCCGGGACGCCAGACTGAAGTTGTAATAAGGCTGCAAATCCAGATACAAAGTTGAGGTATGAATTCACAACCACGTGACCCTCGAATAGGCCTAGTCAAAAGCCACTGGGTGCACCTGAAATGAATATATATAAGCAATAATGTAACATACAATACAGTATTTCAATATAAAATGTAATCTAAAATACAAGTTTATCAAATGATTTAAAACAGAATTTTTGAAATTACAAATAAGAAATGTTGTAAAAATGCAATGATACTTTTTAAACGTGAAACTAAACCGCCATTAAGTGGCAGCAAATAATTTAATGAGTGAGTCAGTTAGCCTTCTTCTTCTTCTTGAAATTTATTGGCGGTTGACAAACAACAGTGGCAACAGACACAATTTCTCATTTACAGTTTCTAATTATAGTAAGATGTCACGTCAAAATGGGACAGTTGAAAAAAAAAAAACCCATGAAATTTCACATATATTGCTGTTTGTCAGTTATTTCGACAGCTAGTAGTTAACGTTACTATGACAATCGTTCGCAATGGGCATTACTAAAAGTTGGGTAAACACTACTTTAAATGCTCTCAATAAGAAAATTAAACTGCCAAAATGAGAAAAATGCAGCATATAGCCTAACTATGCTGTGATAGCAATTTCCAGTTTACTGCACATACCAAGGCCGCTTGTCTAAATGTCGTGATAGCAGGCTATATGGCTTATACATTAACTTAAATATAAAAGGATATATTTCTTAAGTAAAATTAAGTGAATTTACCAGGAATTATGAATAAAGCTTCTTATCTTCAATCGTTCTGGCACTGCTTCAGTCGGCTGGATTTCAGATTTGAATGATGCGTGCGCAATCCCATAATGCCATACTACAGTAAAGTAGTGTAAAAAGCAGGAGCTACAGTGACAACACTTACTTCTTGTAAATTAATTACAGTTGACATAGAAATATACTGTTAACAGGTGTAAAACCTTATTTGACCCATAATGCATTGCGAATTACAGCTACATCTTGTAAAATGTTTAAACAGTAAAATTTTGCTGTTTTGCATTGTGATTTATCTGTAATAACAGGCTATATCTCCTGACTCTGTTATCCAGCAAGCAAAAGGAGTGACTGATTCTAATGATTATTTGATCAAATTGGTTGTTCGTTTTGAAGTCATTATCCGTGCTGTTCTGAATTAAGTAATTGGCTTCAGTCATGTCCCTATGATTAACTGTCTTTTATACACATTCATGCTCAGCTATTTTTTGTTCTACACTCCTAAAAACAAAGGTTCTTTATTGGCATCAATGGTTCCATGAAGAACTATTAACATCAATGGAAGCTTTCCATTCCACAAAAGGTTCTTCATAGTGGAATGTTCTTTAAATCATTAAAATATTCTTCAAATAAAAAATGGTTCTTTTAAGAACTGCTCACTGAAAGGTTCTTTAGGGAATCAAAACTGATTCTTTGGCATCAGTGAGAGAAAAAAAAAAGAAAAAACTTTTGGAACCTTTATTTTTAAGAATAATAGTGTAAAGAATATAAAATACAGGAGGAGAGCTAAGAATTTGTTATTGTTTCACTGGTCAATTCTGGTGCGTTATACTGACATGTAATATCGTGGAAGCAGATTTTATTTATTTATTTATTTATTTATTTATTTATTTATTTATTTATTTATTTATTTATTTTTGTGCCATTTATAAAAATTTGATGCCATTATAAAAATACAACATATTTGTCACCCATTATTAATAAGTGTCCAGATGTGTCCAATAATAGTGTGGGTCATCACAATAAAATGAAAAATTGTTACCTTGCCATGTGATCTCAAAATGGCACTTTAGCATACTTTTAAAAAGAGTATTGATTAGTGTGAACTGAGTGTACTGTTTTCAGATGCTTACTTGCGTGTTATTTGCAGTTAAATGAAAATAGTTTACATTTATATTAATTGCGACTTGTTGAATTTAAGAGTGCTTTTTGAATGATTAAATTAGTACTTATTAGTACATTTTTCTATCTAATTTCATAATTGTATGGTTAAAGTGAACTGCTGAATGTACTGACAAGCATTTATGATAAACTAAAATATACTTTAATGTAATATCTGTTGAAATTTGTATGCCTTATAATTACACATTTGTAATAATGAAGTTACAGTTTAATACATTAAAATATTAGCTGTAAATGTAACATTAAATAACACACTACACTTAAAATGATAATCAAGTACTTTATGTTTTTGTATGACTTAAAATGTCCTTTAATGTAAAACATTTAATTTGATATTATTACAAAGTGCACTTTTTAAAAGTGTACTTAAGTGTTTTAAGAAACATCGTCATGAAATTGTACTCTCGTTAGTACATTCCTTTATTTCGTTAATACAATATCTGCAAGAACTTTTTTAAAATATATACTTTCAGATTGAAATACAATAACAGTGCAAATTCAATACAGTTAAGCACGTCTTTTTCACAAGGGTTATGGAGCATAAAACAGCTTTTCTAGGCCAATGGTGTGTAATTAAAAAACCTGACAAAAGTACTATTCATTTCTTTTGATGTAAAACATTATTGAAATTGGAAAATATATATTGCATCTTTAAGAGATGGTACAAGAGAATATTTCTGACAACACCTGCTGTAATTGCTCTCATGAAATCGCACCAGGTTATTTTGGAACATACTGAATAAGCACATATTAGAACAAATTAGAACTGGCAGGTTGACATTTCAGAATATTTTCTGTCTTCTCAGCATCAAAATACAGCCCTAGTGAAGCATCATGACTCTCAGCTGTCAAAATGGACATTAACCGGAATTGTGTAAAGCTGCTGTGGTCAGCACCAGGAATGTGTATTTGGTGTGAATGATAAATTGGTGTATTTGACGTCATAAGAGGTATTATCCTCCTCTGATCTGGGGACAGCTAATGTTTATTTAAGCGATATAGCAAATGTGCAAAGCATGCATAATGGTGCTGTGCTGTAAATAATGGGCCTCATTACCTGAGGTGTCAGAATGCAACATCTTACATTGTCTCTTAAGCTGTTTAGTATCACGGCTGATACAACAAATGGATTGCAGGTCATCAGGGAGCACTGAATTAATCATGACTACTCTCAGTCTCTAGGATTCCCTCAACAACCTACAGCTATATATCTCAGAAAATGGTGCAACCACATTTTACACTGCAAGAAAGATTCACAAATCATTTTGTGACAGATCTGGAATAGGAAGTGGGATTTTCAAAGCAGGACAGGGTTTGTGGCACTTACATAAAGCACAAAGATTTACAGTTGCTCATTGTTTTGTGGTGTAGACGGTCATACTGCTCTGTATTGGTGTAATAAACAGTATTAGCCTGTAGTTTGACAGTGAGAGACTAGGACACCGTGACCATCATTAGCTTTGAGGATGATTTTGCTATGTGAAACCACCTGTAATCACCTGACGTACAGCACACAATTATGTTGAAATAGCAGTTATATCATGTGGCCATTAATTTGAATGCAGAGTAACAACTCAACATACTGGATATGTTCACAGCAGTTATAACTGTCAGTTCAGTTTGGAGTTATAAATATGGTTTGGTTCACACACGGTTTGATTATGAGAGAGATCAACAACTAAATAAAACTATTAATTTATTAAAAATACATGAAAATTCAATTTATACAGTTTCTTGAATACACCACTTCTATGATCAGCAAGTTTTTAATTAATGAATTAAAATTTATTTAATTTAATTTAAATTGAATTCATATTATTTTGTGGCATAAACATTAAATGTCAAGGTGATACATATATATATATATATATATATATATATATATATATATATATATAACTGTTATTATATCATAATGCAGAAGAGTACAAAATAAAACATAAAAGAAGTGAATTCTTGAAAATAACATATTAAGTGGGTATATTATTATTATTATTATTAATAATAATAATAATAATAATAATAATACGATTGCGCATAAACTACTTAAGATGTTCTTTGGGAGAAATTATGGAATGATCATGTGGTCCAACCAACATGCAAATCACAAAACAAAAACAAAAGGAATGAAAAAAAAAAGAAAACAGAACAAAGAACTAAACACAAAGCAAAGCAAAACAAAACAACAAAACAAAACGGACAAAAATAAAGAACAAAACAGAACACAGAACAAAACACAAAAGAAAGACAAAACAGAGAACAAAGAACAGAACTAAACACAGAACAAAGAACAGGGAGAAAAAAAAACAAACAAAAAAAACAACAACAGCAAACAAAACAAAACAAAACAAAACAAAACAAAACAATAAAAACAGTCCTCATAGAGAAAGCCCCTGCAGACCCTCATGACTGTAAGACAAGTTCAGGTTGTAAAATGTCATGTGGTGCAAAATCCCAAACTTAAAAGATATTTATATTATACAATATTTTCAATAATATACTTATGCTATATATTAATAATAATTATTTATATAAAGTGAGGTGACGTGATGTAACGTGACGGGACATGTGGCCAAGAATGGTAACCCATACTCAGAATTTGTGCCCTGCATTTATCCCATTCAAGCGCACACACACAACAGTGAGTAGTGAACACACGCACACACTATGAACACACACTCGGAGCATTTATCTTGTAATAAAAAGATATATCTTAACATATATTTTACAACTTCAAGGTTCACTGACTGTGTGAATGTAGCTTTAGATTCTCTCTCTCTCTTCCTGTCTCTTTCGCTTTTTCCAAAAAATTATTCTCAGCCTAATGAATTTGTCCTCTGCTGAGGCAGATGTTGAGCTCCTTACATACTGTGAAAACAGATGTTGGTTCTCATCCTCTTGAGATGCCACCAACCAAATATCCTGCTCAAAATAACCATCTTCTCCTGTGGAGAAACACAATGTGCTGTCATCATGAGTGAATTGAAAGCTTTACTAAGACAAAAAACATTTAAAACTTGAATGGTTTTACTTTGATGAATGCAAAACAAATCAAATGAAATCATATCGCTGATGAATATCTTTAATTATATCCTGATCCTGTCATCATAGTTCTTTATTGATTTAGTGGTGGATTTTTGATGGTATTGAATTATTTATTTTCCATATAGAGACAATTGATCAGCTGAGCATAAGCAAGTGATTATTGACAGACTTGCAATCACCAGAAGATTATTACAGATTTCATTTAGATGTTTTAGCCATGATAAAGGAAATGAAGGTCTGCTGTCATTCAGTGATGTGTGTAATTTTGTTGAACAACACAGGTGAGAGTAAATGATGACAGGATTTAATTTTTGGGGTGAGCTATGATATGTTGATTAAAATGAGCTGTAAAAGTCTTTTAAGAGAACAAACAAATACTTCAAATGAAGCATCCATCTCATAAGAGCCCATAGAGCTTACACTAGACAAACACCTGAGCTTAGCCTACGGCGTTTGCATTGAAAGGTGACTTTTAAATGGCTCCTATCTCAGAATGCTAATTACTACCTCAGCAGCTTATCAGTTTTCCAGAAGGGTTTATTTAACGCCTAAATCAAGCATCGATCCACCACAGACCATCTGATCCCAGGAGGAAAATCTTCAGAATCTCTGTGGGCCAGAGATACGGGGATGAAGCATCCGCACCTGTCTGCCTCCCCTCTTTCTCTCTCTGTCTCTCTCGGCCCCTGGGCTCTCTGCTGAAAGTCAATGACTTCCTGGCCTTGTGCTTGCACACAGGGCTCTAGGGGCAATCTGTGTTGAAAATGAAATGGTACAAGCTCAGTTTCATGCTGCCTCGGGCTGTATTGTACATTAGGCAGGTCTTACATTGGACTGCTGTCTCTCTGTCAGCAATTAGGCAGGCTTAGACGAGTTGAATGATTTAATTTTCAGTGACGCTGCCAACTGTGTGTCAGCTGCTGATAGCATGTTATCTCTGGCTCTCTGTCCCTGCTTTCTCTCTCACTAGTTCGCTCTCTCTCTCATGTGTGTGAATAAGTTTAGAAATGCTCTGAGCAAAGTGGGCTTTTCAACAATATCAGCATAAATCCATATCGTTTTGTAGTGTAAATGAAATAAAATAGCTCGTAATTATCACTGATGACTAAAGACCAGTAGTAGTGATTTTCCTTTTTGATTGCATAATAATGGCAATATATTCTGTGATTCCTGAATACTGAATTAAACTTGGCAGAGGTTTATATATATATATATATACTATTTTGTAAGCACTTAACAGATTAATTGGCAATTAAGATAAGTAAACCTTTAGAGAGGTTTTATAAATACTTATATTTTTGTTTTGTCAACTGATGTTTTATTTAAGAAATAGTTTGTGTTGTGTTGCCACTTGTAAATGCAGAGTCACTACAAAATGTGATAGTATTAAATTAGTGGTTCTCAACCAGGGGCTGGGGCCCACTACGGGGCCTTAGAAAACGTACAAGGGAGCCACAGGATAACTTAAAAGAAACAACAACAAAAACAGATACAATCAGGAAACTGCAATCATATACACTTGAATAGCTGAAATCACAAAACAAACTGTCAATAATTAATTTCATATTAATAAATCATTTTTGGGAACAAGTTTTGTCATAATAACATCAGAAATACCAAAAATATCTTTGCCTGAATGGTGGGAAAAGTTGAAGATTTTGTTTGACAGTGAGGAGCATTTGAGTCCAAACAAATATCAGAAATGCATCTGTACTCAAATCCTGCTAGACCTAAAAAAAACTACCTTTACTTTTTGCAATAAATATCTTGTTTCAAGGTGATTCATATTGTATGGATTTTTTTTAGAAGAATGCAAATGAGATTTGTTTTCACAGTAGGATACTGATAATTGTGGGAGGTTGGTTTAAATGTGCTAAATTATGATGAAAATAATTTCACAATGTAGAAAAATACTAATTCTCCCAAAATGATTCCTGCAGATATGGCCATATAGTATTCACAGCGGTCCCCCACTATGAAATCTCCTCACAGTTCGGTGAGAAGAATATATTATCGCACACACGCACGTACTTCCTCTGGGTTCAGCATCTCATACCAGAGGCCAAACCATCTGCCAGCCTGATCGCTGGCCTGTGAGACTTGGTTCACTGTTTCCTTCATTTCTTTTCACCACTCACTACCCAGAGGCCAAAACCTTCCACGATTACATTTACAGAATGACAGACTTAACGGCTGTGTCCTTGTCTTAGCAGCGGCCAGCTGAGAATAACCTGCCACTCTCTTAAGGATGCTCCGTAAATCAAGTGCACTTTATCGTTGTATTCACCTGTCCAGATGCAAACGGGAGCACCCAGAAGGCCAAAAGGCATTAATGTAAGTGTTTTGTGTCTTTGTTGTAGTGGCTGCCATGGATTCGGAAGATGAACCCTTGTTGCTTCAAGGTACCTGGAACCTAAGTGAATTTGAAGAGCAAGAGGAGGAGGAAGAGGAGGAGGAGGAGGAGGGGGAGGAGGGAGAAGGAGGAACAGAACAACCAAATGGAAATGAGCAGGTCTGTAAAGGGTTGTGGTGGGCTTTCGGATGGGTGTACACGCAACCCTGGGCGAGTGGACTGGTTCTGGCCGTGGGATTTCTGGTACCCTTCGCCCTCTCGGCTTATATGTTCCTTCGCTGTGAACCGCTAGACATTGACCTTTCTTACAGTGCATTCGAGGTCAGGAGTCATGCCTCAGCAGAACGTTTTGACGCTCTCACCATTGCCCTGAAAAGTCAGTTGGGGTCTTGGGACAGGCACAGGCGTGACGCCGAGGGATTTGACCTTGAAGCCAATGCTCTTAGGGACCTTTTTTTGCTCATGGTAAACAGAAAAGGGAAGGACGTCTCTACAATGGTGAATGTCACAGAACCTGCAGGGATCTTGGGACAGACTGAGACGGAGGCACACAATGACAACAGATGGTTTGGAAATGAGAAAAACAACAAGACTAAAGAGGAAAAGACAGAATCTGTAGCAGTAAGCCTCAATTCAAGTGATGCTGGAGATCACAGGAAAGTAGACTCACCCTTAATGAGGAAGCGAAGATTTGCGGGTTACTCCTACCTCCAGACCCAGGCTCTGTGGAGGATAGAGCTAGTGTTCGTGGCCCAGGGCGACAAGGATAACAACATCTTCACCCCTGAACGCCTTCACACCATACATCATGTAGAGAGACTTCTAATGCAGCACCCTCAGTTTCAACAGTTCTGCTGGAAGCCACTGGAGGCGTTGCGAGACTTGCCTTTGGGACCTTCCTTCTGCTCCCCTCCAAGCTCCCTCCTGTCCTACCTCTTTCCCAGTGAGCGTGGGGGGAAGATCTACTACGATGGAATGGGACCTGATCTAGCCGATATACATGGTGAGTCATTGGGGGCCAAACTATCCCACTCTCCATTAATAATTCAGTAATCCTCATTTATTTTTAACTTGAATACTTTTGAATGCTGTACAGCATATTGAGTTAAACAAAGCATAATTACAGCAAATAAGGTGCAGCTGGTTCTTCATGGTTTCTGGCTAGTCCAAGTTGGTCAATAGTTGGCTCAAGTTGGTTTAGATGGTTGACAAGTTGAACTCCCAGTTGGTGGAGACTTTGTTGATCTATAAGACCACTTTGGAGCAGAAACACACCAGCTAGACCAGGTGAAACTGGAATGGCCTGGTTTGCCAGTAGGGTTAATCTTGGTTAACATATATCAGGGGTGTCCAATCCTGCTGCTGGAGGGCCAATATCCTATAGAGCTCCAACACACTTACCTGGAAGTTTCCAATGATCCTGAAGACCTTGATTAATTGGTTCAGGTGTGTCCAATTGACCCTTCGCAAAGACCCGCCCCCTTTGTTACTGTTGCTATGTCCAACAAGCCATGGCGCTCTCATGCCAAAAATCAGGGCAAAAAACATTGCAGAGCAAAGAGGACACTGACAACATGCTGACAGACAAAACATTTTTTTTTATTAAAACAATATAGTTGTGTGGCTTTAATGTGTCATGACAGATCGCTGTAATGCCTCAGTTCAAGTGGCATGTGAACCAATCATCTCTTCCTCTTTACTAGTTATTGCATGAAATAAACATGAATGAACATCAAAGGTAGTAGCAGTAGTAGTTTCTGTAGTTGTTTCAACTACAGAAAGATTTCAATACACACTATTTTTCAAGTTCATGTCCACTGACGTTAATCTACTCTCCAGTGTGGTTTGTTTGTTTATCAGATCGCCTGCCAATAAAACTTCCTGCGAAGGGTCAGTTAGGGTTGAACTTCAGGAAAGCATCCCTTTTGGAGCAGGACTGGACACCCCTCTACATATATTGTAAAGAGTAACCACAAAAAGTGGCTTTTTTAATGTTCAAGGCCCCTTCACAATTTTGATCAAATGAAAACTGAAATCTTTTTTGATTGTAATATCCTCTGTTCTTAGGTGCCCTGAGCTTGGCCATCACTCATCCGCAATTTTACTGGTACGTTGATGAGACACTCACACCGGACCAGCTTCAGTCCTCTCTTCTTCGCAGTGAGATCCATTTTGGAGCTCCTCTCCCCTCCTTCTACTCTCTTCAAGACAGACCTCTAGAACAGAGACATCTCTTCAGAGACTTTGTGGTGCAGTATGCGGACATCCTCTCACAACAATCCACCAGGTGGGTGCTGAGATCACAGCTGGTGTTGGGATCACTTAAACAAGAAGGCTTATTGTTTATTTGTGTGGTCTAATACCATGAGTAAAAGCAGAATCGATTTAACAAACATATAAACCTGGAACCAAGATTAGAATGTAGTCCATACTTAATAGAAATATGTGCGAAATTGACTTAGATCCCAGTTGGTGGAAGCTGTATTCCCCACCTTGAATATATCTGCATATAATGCCCATATGCATATTGCCAAGTTGATAAGTGAGATATTACACTGCTAAAAATATATATATTTATATATATTTTGTTAAGATCACAGCAGGTGTTGGGATCACTTAAACAAGAAGGCTTATTGTTTATTTGTCTGGTCTAACACCATGAATGGTTAGTAAAAGCAGAATCGATTTTAACAATCGATTTATATATATATATATATATATTATTATTATTTTTTTTTACTTTATAAACATTTCTAAATATCCTTAAAGATATAATTTCAAAACATTAGGACGAGTTTTCAGAGAATATATTTTGAATATTCTTTTTCCACCCCACTGGGAAATTCCTACTTGTTTATACTATAAATCAAATATAACTTTTACAGGGTAATTTATTGTATTAAGGATGCACTTTTTATTTTTTTTCCTGGAAACACAATAAATGCACTAAATATACTTCACAAAGTGAAGAAAGTAAATGTTACTTTGCAGAGAATGGTGTTTTAATTGCAATCGGGGCAGCAGTTCAGTGTGACTGGTAACCCATTTGTCTGTATGATGTTGTTCTTTGTAAAGTAAATTCATGCAATTCAGAATACATACATAAATTAAAAACACGAAGCTTCCCTGCCACGCGAAATGTCTTCCAAAAGCAATCAGTTTTGTAAAATTAATGAACTCCTTTCAGTGCTCAACTCCATTCATGGCATTTTTATTCTAAAAGTGATGTACTGTTTTAAATGAAAATTAAAGTGTGTGTGAAAACTGTCATACGGCAGAATTTGCTTTCATAAATTTGACATCCATAACGGCACCATGAACCTACGAGGACAATCTCAGTGGCACAATGGTGATGAATCATGGCCCAGTCCTCCTCCTCTTCTGTGAAGCAGCTGGAGATACTGTTCGCTTTAATAACACAAAACTAACGAGTTATATATAAATGATTAAACACAGAATGGGAGACTATTAAGTCACAAAGTGTTCCTTATAGTGTCAGTGACAAAAGTCAGATGCTTTGATTTTGGCTGTAGTCATCTTTGCAAATGAAACCCCAGCAGGATGATCACAGACTTTGAAACGAAACAAAACCTGCCATGAATCAGAGACAATGACTCAAAACTTTATTACATCTGCAAAACACCCCTAATATACTTACTGCTGTCAAGACAGTGAATGTAAGCAGATGCTCTTCCAATGACTGTCATTACTGCAGGATGACAATGGTAGGAGGCCTAGAAATGAGCCATGGCCAGACGCAGAATGAGCATTCATTGAAGCTCTGATACTGTAATAACTCCTTTAAGAGCCCCCCGATGTAATTAAGATAATCTTTTTCCATCTGCTAATGTGTGCCCATCTCCATTTTGTCTCTCATCCCCCTCATCTGGTCCTCCTATTGTAACGTATCATCTGATGTCAACCATAACCTGTCTTGACTATACTTCTCTCTCATCCCTTGTTTTTGGATCTCTCTCTCAGTAAAGTGAAGGTATTGTATGGAGGTACGGAGTTATTTGACGATGAGGTGCGGAAGACCTTCCACAGTGACATGTTGCTGGCTTTGTTCAGTGGGGGATGCATTACTGTCCTTGTGTACGTTCTCACCTCATTTTCTGGTAAGACACTCCCCAAGCATTCTAATCAAATAAACCTGCAGACACCACAGTGATTTTAGCACAGTTAAGGCTGTTTTTGTACAGTCACCACAACGTAGTGATGCCAGTGTTTAATATATAATTATGTTTATAGTTGTTTCAAGTAATTAATTAATTAACTGTATGCTGGTTCCATTTGATAAGCAACAGAGAAACTTGGTGCATAGAATTCATTGTTTAGATTGACTGAGCACTGATATTTATTGCATTTAGTTTTATTTGTTTGTCTGTGTTTGCTGTCAGTCTGTGCAGTGGTGGGGATTTTTCAGCGAGTGTTTCTGCAGGTTACATCTATCAACCTTATTTTTAACACAAGAGCTGGCGCAGCCATTTTTAACTTGAATGCGCAGGGCTTTTAAGCTGCTTGCAGTTATTTTAGCTGTGCACTCCATAATACAAGGCTTATGTGCTGTTTTAATATGAATGTATTTTTTATAATTGATTTTTTTATATTTTACCCTGATTTTGAATTACAAATTGCATTTTAGGGTTAAAGAGAAGGTTTGACTTAATGAAAAATGTACCAGTAATTTTCTATCAGTTTTTCTACTATAAAATATAAAATATAAAAACTGTATAAAAACAGTCCTTTATGCTGGTTGATGTGGCAGACTGGTATTTGTTATCGTATTATTTTAATTTATTATCACAATCACTTTAAATTCATCACTTTTAAATTCATTATAATTTAATACAATCAGGAACACACTGGTTTGTAGCACAAATAGTTTTATTGTACTTTATTATTATGGTAGCACATTACAATAAGCTCCCATTAGGTAATGCTAATTGATGTGTTCATTTTCAATGTTAGTTAAAGTTAAAGGGATAGTTCACCCAGAAATGAAAATTCTGTCATTAATTACTCACCCTCATGTCATTCCAAACCAGTAAGACTTTCGTTCATCTTTGGAACACAAATTAAGATATTTTTTGATAAAATCTGAGAGAGAGTTTTGTTAGTTCAGCTAATGTAGTTAACTAATGTTAACAGTTGGAACCTTGTTATTGTTACCATTATTCTTCTAGCTATTTATCTAGTGGCTGATGCATCAGAATTCTCACACATTCACGTACATGTTAAAAAAGTTGGATGCATCAATTGATGGCAACAAGTGATCTGCTTCAGCAGATTTTTGAGTTTGCTCAACTTATTTTTGTGGGAGATTCTCAAATTTTTGTTGTATAAACTTAAAACGACAAGTTGAGAAAACTCAAAAATCTGCTGAAGCTGGTTGCCTTAAAATTTTAAGTTGGCTCAATTCTTCTTTTTTTTTTTTTTTTTAATGGTGTATATAGCAGGCAAGGTATGTGAACAACAGTATGTGAACAGAATGTGTCTGAATTCATAGTATTCATAAAACAGTAGGCGAAAGTACCTGGATGACCTATTAGTTTTGGCGAGATTCTGAAGTGCGCATACAATGGACACTTTACTATCCCATGAGGCCACGTAAGAGGATTTGTAAATGAGTGTGAAGTGACTCAATTGACACTGGTAGGTTACATGAAAATGACCACATGGTGAATACATAAAGATTTAATTAATTCTACCCACATTTAACAGTCACAAAGTAATTACTTATTCCTTAGAAGTACTTAGTCAGAGATTATGCGATTTTAGACATGGCCACTGTATGAATGAGTCATTGAATTATTCACTCTACAATTCATATGAATGCATCAATTCATTCAGCAGGGAAACACCACTTTGTGTTGCTCTGAAATAAACTGTTGGTTCTGCCTTTGATTTCATACTGAAATGTTGGAAGAGCAAACACAGATAACGTAACTGCCAATTCTGTGTCTCATTTATATCTAACATTATAAAAGCAGTAACATGCTGCCAATTGTGCTGTTGGTTTGAATACTTGCATACTTGAAACTGCTTGTGCAATTGATTTCTTGAATGTAGAATTTAATTGATACTGTCTATTTTATTTTAGGAATCACAAACTAACAATGCACAAAGCTGCTACATACTACTATTAATTTTTCTTGGTTATTTTCAAGTCGTCTAAATTAAGAGTACCTAATGCATTATGAAAAAAAATTACTCAATAAATTAATGTTAATATAAATTAATACATGCTGTAAAATTGCTTAGTTCATGATACCAAATGTATTAATATTGTTAACAATTTGTGTTGTTTATTATTGTAAAGTGCTACCTATTTAATATAAAAAATGCTTATTTCATTGATTAGATGGATACTGACTGATCAATACATGGTTTCAGCCTTGCTAAAATATTGTAGCAGATATGATTCAGTGTTTTTATGATTTGTTTTTCATTGAAATTGCAACTGAATTTAATTTTCGCATCTACAGAAAGGCCTCAGTATGCTTTAAGTTAACATATGTGTCAACAGATAAGCTGCAAATGATTTCTGAAATGAAATCTGACTGATGTCTTGAACCTGCACAGACAACCCACACATGCAGCAGCAGGAGTTTACAACTTTGTGTCGTATGACTTAATTAGGCACAGCAGTAAACATGTATTTCAGCTACGACTCTATTAAAAGCACAAGACAATACAGACTTGAAGGTGTACGAACTGTGACTTTGGTTGTTGTGCAATTCATCAAGTAAATCGTATTGATTAGACCGTCTCTCAGCTCCACAGCTGGCTTTCTTGGTATATTCAGGTCATTATACTATTTTTGTAAGAACATTGCTAAAATGAGGCTTATTTTCTCACAGCTGCTGCATCAACAACCGTCTGGATAATGGAAAATGGAGCACCAATTTTCCATTTGACATTTTTACAAAAAACTCAATGACGCTATTTCACATTACGTAACTTGACCTCCGTGCTTTATCTGAATATCATAACCTTCCCTGAACCTTCAGAATTCATTTACGTCAGCTGCATTTGCAATGTGCTGCCTTGTTAGAGAAACAATAGAGAGCTCTCAAACGCTGTCGTTCCACTCAGCTTGTGCACCAATTTGTAAATGTTTGTTACGAAGCCTTTAGCACTCTCTCTTCGCCACAGCACTTTCGGTCAATTCAGGGATAAAAGCTTGAAAGCACAGAAAACATCTTCTTGTGCTGTAAAGCATGAGGGTCAAAAATATCTTGGATAATGCTTAATTGAAAACTGCGGTTTGTAATGGTGATGTATTTCAAACTTGACAGTAAGGCCTTGGTGAGCTCAGTGTTGGAGCAATTAGCTTGATGTATTGACGCAAACTTACATTTTTAAATAGTATTACTGTAACTCAGCCATCAAAATAATATAGTTCTTATAGTAAAAAGGCTACTGTTTTGGTGCTAGTTTTACTAGCAGTTTATTGTGTGTGCAGCCACTCATTTTAGTGAATCGCTCAATTTGGATGGTTTATGAAAAGAACTAGTTCAGAACAGAAATGTTCACTGATTCATTTGAGTCCCTGTGCAACATCTATAGCAAAATATTTTACTAAATTGCGCTGTTTATTACTGTTTTTGACTGAGTTACACTACCATTGAGATGTTTGGTGTTAGAAAGGTTTACTTTTATTCAGCAAGGACACATTAAAATAATTAAAAATGACAGTAAAAGCTTTTGCATAGCCACAAAAGCTTTATGTTTCAAATAAATGCTGTTGAATTAGAATGATTTTTGAAGGATCATGTGACACTGAAGACTAGAGTAATAATGCTGAAAATCCAGCTTTTCATCACACGAATAAATTACATTTAAAATATATATATATTCAAATAGAAAAGTGTTATTTAAATGGCAATAATATTTCACAATTATTGTTGTTTTGAATAGTAGTGCATATAATATAGATGCTTTCTAGTTATATTAATTATTTTAGTGAAAATAAGATATATATTGTTCAGATTGCATGTGCAATTATCAAATTGCAGCAATATATTTAAAAGAAACTGGCTTTTTTATATAGTCATTTAGCTGATTTTTTTAGTATCTTGGAGGGAATAGCTAACTAAAGATGACCTTATGTGGTTGAACTGAGTAGCTTATGACTTGGCAGGATACTCTTAAAATAGTTTTTCCAGCACTGAACGTACAGCCATTTCTTGATTTGACATTATGCTTCAGTATCCATTTCATTTCTCTGCAGTGTTTCTGACATTCTTTGGCTTGGCCAGTATTGGTCTGAGCTGTCTCGTGGCACTCTTCTTGTATCATGTGGTGTTTGGAGTGCAATATCTCGGCATTCTCAATGGAGTGGCAGCTTTCGTCATCATAGGCATTGGTGAGAATAATAAAACATCAACCTATGAGCATTGTAAATGAACGTATAGTTTGGTCCTACCATCTTAAGTTGAATCTTCATCTTTCTTTCCTTCCAGGTGTGGATGACGTGTTTGTGTTCATCAGTACGTTCAGACAGTCAGCCCACCTGACTTGTTCAATGCAGCGTATGATTTACACAGTAAAGACAGCAGGCCGAGCCACGTTCCTCACGTCCTTCACAACAGCAGCAGCATATGCTGCAAACACCTTCTCACAGGTGCAGTCAGCCGAGCAGAATAAGCATGTCCAGAAAATCAATTCTCCAAACAGAGATGTGCTAACATTTTGACCATTTTGAAGGGTGTGCTCAAAGTAAAGTACTCGGGCTAAAACCTACTCTTAGGGAGAACTTTAAGTTCATTTACAGTGCAAGTCAAGGCTTCTTGCACCAAAAATAGCTGTATTTTAGTTTTTCTGAACTATTCTGCACAGTCTGTTTTTGCTGATGTACCTTAAAGCCTCACATATTACAGTATATAATAGTCAAAATTTTAAATGGAAGTTTATGGAACCTTTAGACAAAATATTTAAATTAAGTCATAAAATAGTTGTAATACCATATTTATTTAGTGAAATATTAAGTGTAATATCATATTTGATACATCAGGCTTTTATTGGTCATATAATAGTGTGATATATTGAGAATATGGAGCTCAGACTTCAGAGGGGGAAAAACACCTTCTAGAAAAAAAAAAACTTTTTTTTTTTTAGTTTCACCCCAGCTATAAAAAACCCCCCCAAAAAACAAAACACGCATTAAGAGCTGGGGGTGAAAACTTTTTGAATTTGAAAATCAGGGTAAATTGTACTTATTTTGTCTTTTGGGAAACACGTAAGTATCTTCAGTAGCTTCTGAAGGGCAGTACTAAATGAAAAAAAATATGATATTTAGGTAAAATAAGAAAAATCTCCATTCTGTTCAAACGTTTTCACCCCTCGGCTCTTAATGCATGCTTTTTCCTTCTGGAGCATCAGTGAACGTTTGAACCATCTGTAATAGTTGTGTGAGTCCCTCAGTTGTCCTCAGTGTGAAAAGATGGATCTCAAAATCATACAGTCATTGTTGGAAAGGGTTCAAATACACAAAAAAGCTAGAAAACCAAAGAATTTGTGGGACTTGAAGGATTTTTCTGAAGAACAGCAGGCAGTTTAACTGTTTAGGACAAACAAGGGACTCATGAACAACAATCACTAAACAAAAAACAAAAAACAAAAATAAAAAAATCATTCAAAAAATGTGGATCGTTCAGGTAACAACACAGTATTAACCATCAAGGGTGTGTAAACTTTTGAACGGGGTCATTTTTATAAATTCAACTATTATTTTCTGTTGTGAAATATATTATTCAGTACAGTACTAAATAAACAATAACATGCATTTTGTATGATCCCCCTTATTTTGGTAAAATAATTAACATTTTGTAGACTCTGCTAGGTGTATGTAAACTTTTGACTTTAAACTGTATATATCAAGTAAACCCAAGCTGCTTCAGTCCAGTAAGTGTTATATAAATTACCTCTGTCATGATTTGCTAACCTCAACATACTAATGTAATTCACACTGTTGCTCATCAGGGTTGTTTGCTAAATACTGCACATGCATATGCCAGTGTGCTCATGTCATGACATCAATTCACTGACGATTGTTTCTAGGACTGTCAATTTTACACAATTAAAAAAAAACACAATTTTAAAAATTCTGCTTTCAGTCACGACCTGTGACCTGTACATTCTGTAACTTTGCTGTCATCAGAGCTTTAAGTGGTGTGATAAAATGAGCTAAAGTTCTGAGTGAACTTGAGGATTTGTATGTGACCTCCTACTTTGAAGCTCAGAATCTAACATCAATCAAAAAATAAACACCATGAGCACAAATGATGAAATAAGCCGCAAGAACATGTAGAGTAGACAGTCAAACATTGCTTTATCTTTAAAGAGGGGTCTTATTTTATTCACGGTAGCTTTTGTACCCATGGGGCTTTTATGTTTCTGTCAACGACTCATGTTTATTCAGTAGTGTATATTGGCGCAATGAGAATCCCGACGGTTAATTTATTTTAAAACATGCAAAGGAGTGAAAAAATTCTGACAACACCTGACGCGTGACCTTTATCTGTTTTGCATGCGTCATTAGATCCCAGCGGTTCATGACTTTGGTCTGTTCATGTCTCTCATTGTGAGCTGCTGCTGGCTTTGGGTGTCCATTCTCATGCCTGCTGCCCTTTGCATCTGGAGCCAGTGCGGAGCCGCCTATGCCAACACCTGTCCCAAATGGTAGATTGTGTTATTTCTTCCAAAACATTTTTTGACAAATTTGCATGTTCTTTCTGAATTACCTGTTTTCATCTGTGGAATACAAAAAAAAAACGATATTTACAGATTTGTTTTTGGTTTATACAGTGGGAGTCAATAGCCTCCAAAACTGTTTGGCTGTTTCTACCAACATTTTCTTTCAAAATATCTCAACCTGTTCTCATGGGAAAACTACTTTACAATTTCGTATTCAAATTTGAATCATATGAAAAATATGATTTTTAGGGAAAAAGTAAGCATGAAGGTCCACCCTTAAACATCAAAGAAGCATAAGCAGATTGTACAAAAACATTCAAATGAATTCAGATTAACTAGCCACCAATTCATCAAAATATAAAAGAGTTATGAATTGCCTTTGTGTTGATTGTGTATAATTGTGGATAATTGTACAATTGTGAGATTGTGTTGAATATCTTCTGTGTTTCACAGAAGAAAGGTCATACAGGTTTTTATAACAACAGTGAGAGTGATGACAGAATTTTCATTTTTTTTTGGGCAAACTATCCTTTAAAGTAATATTTCGACAAGAAATTCAAATTCTGTCATCATTAATGTCATGCTGTTCCAAATCTGTATGTCTTTCTTTCTTTAATGGGACACAAACAGAGAAATTTCAACATGCCGGTCACTCTTTTCCATGCAATTACATTGAATGAAAACTGAACCTTTCAAGATTCAAAAAACGATGTGAAAGAATCATAAATGTATTATAAAAGCAGTCCAGATATGACTCATGAGAGAAGTAGCGATGTCTGTTTAATGAATCATTATATTGAGCTGAATCTTGTTAATGAATCAGCTGATCCAGTTCTCGAGTTAAATTCACACACTGAGTGATCCATTCACAGCAGCTTGTGAGTTAACAGCTCATTGGAGGTGAAGATCATTGGTGAATAATGTGTTAAATAGTAACACTTTAGAATAGGGAACACATGTTCACTATTAAATAAGAGTTTTCCCTGAACGAACTCCTAGTTTGCTGCTTATTAATAGTTAGTAAGGTAGTTGTGTCATGCAGAATAAGACATTAATATGTGCTTCATAAGTACTAATATACAGACAATATGCTAGTAATATGCATGCTAATAAGCAACTAGTTATTAATGAGAACTGGTTTTTAAAATAAAGTTTTTACTGTTAAATTTGTTATTGCTATTGCACAAGTCAGATGGCCAAATTTTATACTACTTTTGATTGCTTTTGAAGCTTTATTCCCAATTCATTATAATTGCATGGAAAAGAGTGACAAGCACAGACTTCAAAATATCTTCTTTTGTGTTCAGCAGAAGACACAAAGTCATGCTTGTTTGGAGCAACATGAAAGTGAGATGACAGCATTTTCATTTTTGGGTAAATGATCTGTTCAAAGTTATAGTTCACCCAGAAATGCAAATTCTGTCATCATTAAACTCATGTCTTTCCAAACCTTTAAGACTTTTTTTTTCCTTTCAATGTGCTGGTCACTCTTTTCCTTGCAGTTGCATTGAATAGAGACAAAACCTTTCAAGAATAAAAGAATTATACAAATGGACCATGTATCATAAAATCAGTCCATGAATTAATTAATGGTATTTTAAAGTGAATCTCCATCCAGTTCTCGAGTTAAATTTACTGACTAAGTGATCCATTTACAGAAGTTTTAAAGTTAACAGCTCATTGCTGGGGGATAATTATTAGTGAATAATGTGTCAAATTTGTCCGTTTCTCACTTTAAGCTATTACACAAGTCAGATAGACCACTTTTGTGGTTCTTTTGAGTTGCTTTTGAAGCTTGAAAGCTTCAGTCACCATTCACTATAATAGCATAGAAAAGACTGACAAGCACAGCATTCAAAATATCTTTTTTTTGGGGGGGCTGCACAGAAGACATAAAGTCGTACAGGTTTGGAATGACATGAAAGTGAGTAAAAGGTGACAGAGCTTTTATTTTGACAAAGAAATTCTGTCATCAATAATATCATGTCGTTCTAACCCTGTAAGATTTTCTTTTTTCCTTTCAACATGCTGGTCACTCTTGCAGTTTCACTGAATACAGATGGAACCTTTCAAGATTCAAAAATGATGCAAAAGGATCATAAATGTATCATAAAAGCAGTCCAGATATGACCCATGAGAGAAATAGTGATATCTGATTCATGAATCCTTATTTTGAGTTGTATCTTTTGAATGAACTGGTTGCTGGTCACTCTTTTCCAAGCAATTACATTGATATTTACCTACAATTACTTGCTTTTTTGTGTGTATTTTCCTTTTAACCCTGAGACTGTTAACCCTAACAGGTGGAGCACTCTAACTAAACTGTCCACCAGCCCCAGTCCGCTCTCAGATGAAGATGATGTTGCTCTAATAACGGTAGAAATGGAACCAGGTAATGATTATGTCATCACCACAAACGCTATTTTCATTTCGATAAAATATTACAGAGACAGTTTGGAATATTGGAACATTTGGAATACTGTGCACCGATGAATCGGTCAAGTAAAGTATAAAGGGTCTATTTTGATTTCACACTGATTTAAAAATAAAAGCCATGCTGCATTATCTCAGATCATAACATTCAGCAGCTGAATCACACCTTGTGTAGTTGATTTCTGTCCAGGTTGCTGAGTCAGCTGCTGAGTCACTCCTTGTATTGTTGATTTCTGCGCAGGTGTGTATGACTCTGAATCAGATGCGGTGCTGCTGTCGCTCTCGGCTGAAGCTCCTTTGGCCGTGTCCACTGAGGGCAGTGTAGGGGTGGTCAGCGCTCACCTTCAGAGGCTCCTGAGACACTGGGTGGCAGAGCCTGTAGTGGAGAAACGGAAAACCATTATAGGTGAGTAACGCTTGTCATGATTAGGAATGTTTGAAGAGTTAATTTTGCAAAAACGGATAACTCCGTTTTTTTAACATTTTCAAAAATCATGTTTTTTATTATGTTACCATGTTTTTATAGTGTGTTTTATTGTGTTAGTTAGCTGTATTTTTTTGGTTATTATTTACCTAATCAAAATAGCCCAACTGCAGTTTGATTGAGATTAATTGGAATGCACAATGAAAAAACATGATTTTTTAAAAATTAGTTATCTGTTTTTGCAAACAAACTCTTCGTTTAGAGGTTTATCTCAGAAGACGAGATGTGCTTTCATAATGCATGCATTAGTTAAGCATCTTTATTCATTTGCTCTCAGCCGCAGACAATGCTCTCACAGGCCGCCTACAGAGCATCGGCTTTACTGTCTGATGTATGTCACACACAAAACTACCAAGAGCCAGTTGAAACCTTTCACTCTGATTCACTGGCTTCTAACCTACTTTCTAGAGTTGTGCACAGATTTTTATCACTTTGTCTGGACCCAAAGTTATGTCAAATTATGGTACAAAGTTAAGGTAATTAAGATGACTTGCCAGTGTTTGTGAGTTTCATGTCAAATATCATGTAAGAGCTTTAGTAGCATGTAAACTGGCTATAGTTGAGCACTTTGTGTGCCTACAGTAGCTAAAGTACAACATGTCCAGTTTCAGATTTACTTGTAGCTTTTGTTAGTTTGCCCTTGTGAAAAGGAAGTACACTTTAGTATACTTTATTAAAAGTTAGTCAACACATCAAAATAGATGTACTTCTTTAAAGCACAACAAGAAATTATTTTAAATATACTTCAAGGTAAAACTTTTAATTTTACATTGTTACAAAGGGCAGTTTTAAAAGTGCACTTAAGTGTGTTAAGAAACACTCATGAAAGTGTTTCTCTTTAAGTATATTTAAGTGACCTATTATTTTATTGATATTGTAGTATCTGTTATTAATATTGTATCATTATTAATATTGTATCATTATATTAATATTATATTATCTAGTTTTGTTATATATATATATATATATATATATATATATATATATATATATATATATATATATATATATATATATATATATATACTTTTAGTGTTTGAAGTACAGTGTAAGTGCACATTTCATAAAATTGTGGACAAAGTGGACAAAATTAGCTGCAATGTGAACCAGAGTATGATTATTTAAAAAATATACTAAATATACTATCATGACTCTCTTTGCTGAAACATGTATACGCTATAGGCTAAAGGGTATTTATACAGTTAGGTCCATATATATTTGGACACTGACACAATTTTCATAATTTCGACTCTGTATGCAACCAGAACAGAATTAAAAATAAAACATGAATAAAAGATGAAATTGAAGAGCAGATTTTAAGCTTTAATTCAAGGAGTTGAAAAAAATAAAAATATAATAACATAAAATGCTTAGGAATTACAGCCATTTTTATACACAGTCCCCACATTTTCAGGCCCTCAAATGTAATTGGACAAATAAATATAATCATAAATAAAATTTTCATTTTTATTATTTTTTTGAGAATCCTTTGCTGGCATGACTGCCTTAAAGGATTCTCAAAAAAATAATAAAAATGAAAATTTTTATTACTGGGTTTCCTCCTTTATGATGCTTTGCCAGACCTTTACCGCAGCTGACTTCAGTTGTTGTTTGTTTGTGGGTCTTTCTGCCTTTAATTTAGTCTTTGTTTTGTTTTGCTGCTTTTGTCCTCTGTCACATCATCGATAAACATCAGTAACCCAGTGCCACTGGAAGCCATGCACACTCATGCATCACACTGCTCCACAATGTTTCACAGATGATGTTGTATGCTTTGGATCATGAGCTGTTCCAAGCCTACTCCATACATTTTTCTTCCTGTCATTCTGGTACAGGTTGATCTTAATTTCAGCTGTCCAACGAATGCTTTTGCAGAAGTGATCTGGCTTTTTTAGATGTTTTTGGTGAAGTCTAATCTGGCCTTGTTTGCACCATGTGGTGAACCCCCTGTATTTGCTCTGGTGAAGTACTCTTGATTGTAGAGTTTGACAGTGACACATCTACCTCCTGGAGAGTGTTCTTCTCTTGGCTGGATGTTGTGAAAGAGTTTTTTCTTTACCATGGAAAGGATCCTCCCATCATCCACCACTGTTGTCCTCCGTGGACGTCCAGGCCTTTTTGTGTTGCTGAGCTCACCAGTGCGTTCTTTTTTTCTTGGAATGTACCAAATGTACCTTTTTTTCTTGGTGTGCACCTGCCCAGCCTTCAGGACTTGTACAACTCCAGAGTGAAGAAACGGGCAGGTAGCATCATCAAAGACCCCTCTCACCCCGGACACAACCTGTTTGCACTTCTCCCTTCAGCCAGACGCTACAGATCTCTGTGCACTAGAACATCTAGGCATAAAAACAGTTTTTTTCCCCCATGCCATCTCCAGCTTAAATAGCTAACACATGGATCATTACCTGTGTTCTGTAATTCATTCTCCATCTTTAATTATTGCCTCTTTCTCAAGTACTATGTAAATACACATACATATCTGTTTATTTATACAGCTGTATATATAGTAAATAATGCACAAATCTGTACATAAATCTACTGTTCCAGATTCATACTTATTATTATTATTATTATTATTATTATTATTATCCATTGTTAAGCCTTACTATTTAAATGTTTTTTCTGTTCTCATGTCAGATGTGTATGTATGAATGTATGTACCAGGAGCACCCTAAAACCACAACAAATTCCTCGTGTGTTTGCGCACACCTGGCGAATAAAGCTAATTCTGATTCTGATTCTGATTCTGAAATTGTTTATTTGGCCACTCATAATGTTCCTGCTGTCTCTCTGATGGATTTCTTTTGTTTTTTGAAGTCTGTTTCACTTGTATGGAGAGATCCTTTGACTGCATGATGTGGAGAATTTCACAGCAACAGCTTCCAAATGCAAATGGAACACTTAGAATCAACTCCAGACCTTTTACCTGCTTAATTGACATAGAAATAATGAAGGAATAGCCATGAAAGCTTTTGAGCAAATTGTCAAATTACTTATGGTCCCTTGAATACAAAAAAAGGGGGGGGGGGGGGGGGGGGGTTACATATTAAAGTGCTGTAATTCCTTAACCTTTCCTCCAATTTTGATGAGTATACCATAATATTAAAGCTCAGAGTGTGCACTTTAAGCCCATATTTAGTACATAACTATAACTTGAATATGTTTTGGTCAGCAGCTAAAATAATAAAAACTGTGCCTGTGTCCAAATATATATGGTAAAGTATAGTATAGTATAGTATTATGTATAGTATTATGTAAATTTTCTGTATGCATGGAATGACTGCCAGAGTCAGAGTTTTGGCATACTTGCCAAAGTGCAGTGCACAACAGATCTACTGCATGAGATAGTGTATCCCACAATCTAATGCGCTTGACATGACCCTCCATTTCCAGTGTGATGGATGAACCAGTAATATCAGCCACAATCTCTTTCTTCATTCAGTATTTGATAAAACGGACATGCCAGGCTCTTTCACCTATCAGTGTTCACAATCACCGGAATACTAATCACACCTGACTGTCATTCACCAATCACCCACACAGCACTATAAGAACACACAGTCCACACAGCCACATTGTCTGGTCTCCCAAGTGGAAAAGGACTCAAACTTATGCAGTATTACTTACCTGTTGTGCCACAACTGTTTCCCTTGTGTGTGTCCTGCTCCATCTACTTACCTGCATCCAGCTCCGTTACACCAGCTCCTGGAAACCCCACGATCCTCACTGTTTCCATCCAACCTGCTAATTAAGAATATAACATATCCTCCTCTATTCCATTAAAGACTCTAAGTCTGCAATACTCACCAGTCCTTTGGTCATCACAATCCTGTTCAATAGACCTGTCTGTTTGATTCTCACTCACCTGTGTACCGAGTCTGACTTCCCGTTACAGAAGACCAGACCATACCATCATGAATGAAATAGACTCTGATCGATTCCATTTCATAGATTCCAGGATGCTATGAAAAGAGTTCTCAGTCAAAACACCACTGCACCTGCACCAGCACCAGCTTCTGCACACAGTACTTCTTCGGCTCCGATCTACACAGCCAGTCCCATGGTCAATCCATCACTCTACTCTGGCTCGGCGGATGAATGCAATGGCTTTCTCATGCAGTGTTCATTCTCCCTAAAGATACAACCGTATCATTTCCCCACAGAAAGGGCTAAAACTGCATATGTTCTAACTCTGTTTACAGGTCGAGCACTTCAATGGGCGGAGTCACTGTGGCAACAGAACGGACCAGCCACACAAACACTGGGGGCTTTTTTTTCACTCATTTCTGAGAGGTTTTTGGACGACCCGCTGGAGACGCCTCAATCGGTGAGCAGTTCTACCATTTTAAAACAAGGTCAGAGTTCTATTTAAGAGTATACTCTCCGTTTCCGCACCTTAGCAGCCTCTAGTGGTTGGAACAAACGCTCACTGTTGACCACTTACCGTCAAGGATTAGAGTCCTCGCTCCAATTGCATCTCTCTGCCTACAATGGCACTATGGGGCTAGAGCATTTCCTTCAACTCTCCATCCGGTTGCCAATCGGATTCAGGGCTGTATGGCGGAACACTTGTGCCAAAAGCCAGTTATTTTTCTCCGCCAGCCAGAATATCCCAGCTCTCCAGAACCAAACCCCGAACCCATGCAGATCGACAGTGCCCAACTCACTTCGGCTGAACGTCGACGCTGGCTGACCCAGGGATTATGGTTATACTGCGGCAAAGACAGACATGTAATAAGGACATGTCCTCCACGACCCATGGTGAGTGTGGTTTCTACCTCTTCAGTCAATATAAAACCTCTAACCACTACTGTTCAGATTACAACTTCTCTTCATTGTGTTTCAGTCTATGCCCTCCTCGACTCTGGGTCAGCTGGCAACTTTGTATCCGCCGACTTATGTAACCAACTCCAACTCAAGAGACTCAATGATGCCTCATACAAGATCCAATCGATAACAGACAAGCCCCTTGTTAGAGGAAAAGTTCGATATTGTGTGGGTTCCATCTGGTTACAAGTCAGTCAGCTCCACAAGGAAAAGATCTGTTTATTGGTTCTAGAGGAATCCACCGCTGGGATAGTGTTGGGACGCCCATAGCTCGTTTCCCATAATCCATCTATTTCATGGTCCAAAGGAGAGATTCTGAAGTGAGGTAACGACTGTTTCCCAGAACTCCCCAAACCAGTCAAGTCCGTTCCAGTGCTTCCAGTTAACTTCACATCCATTGAAAGTCCCCTTGAAAATTGCTCCATTGACAATCCCACCGACTATGCCCCCTTCAGTGACGTATTCTGCCCGAAATGAGCCTCCCAATTACCACCTCACAGACCATGGGACTGTACAGTCGACCTTCTTCCTGATAAACCAGTACCCAAAGGTAAAATCTACTCCCTCTCCATTCCCAAACAGCAGGCCATGGAGGAGTAGATTTCAGAGGCTCTACAACAAGGATACAGCCGATCGTCTACATCCCCTGCTGCTTCCAGTTGTGTTTTTTTTTTTTCTTCGTGACAAAGAAGGATGGTGCTTGAGGCCTTGTATTGATTACTGGTCACTCAATAAGATCACTGTCAAGTACAGATATCCCCTTCCTCTCATCCCATCTGCTCTGGAACAGCTTCATGGAACCAAGATCTTCATCAAGTTGGACCTCCGGAGTGCTTATAACCTCATCCAGATACGTGAGGGGGACGAGTGGAAGACAGCCTTCGTGACACCCACAGGACACTATGAATATCTGGTGATGCCATATGGTCTAGTCAACACCCCCTCCGTATTCCAGGGCTACATGAATAAGGTGTTCCGGGAGTACCTCCACTGCTTTGTGCTGGTTTACTTCGACATCCTACTGTTCTCCCGGGAACAAGGCCGAACATCGCCAGCACATCTCAGAGGTCCTCCAACGGCTCCGTGAGCATCAATTATACCTCAAAGCTGAGAAGTGCACCTTCCATCAACCTTCCATCCAGTTCCTAGGTTATCATATCAGTGCTCATGGCATCAAAATGGATGAGAGGAAGGTGGAAGCAATCAAGACCTGGCGCATTCCATCCACCATTAAATAATTCCAACGATTCCTAGGTTTTTCTAACTTCTATCGTCGATTCATCCTGAACTACAGTTCCATCACTGCATCATTAACAAATCTCCTGAAAGGCAAGCCCAAGTATCTGTCCTGGAACTCAGAAGCCACCACAGCCATGAAGAAACTCCAAGAGGCTTTCACCACGGCTCCACTCCTGGTGCATCCCGATCCAAAGAGACCATTCATCGTTGAAGTCGATGCCTCCACATCAGGAGTAGAAGCAGTTCTCTCACAGCAGCAGGGGAACCCACTTCGACTCAATCTATGTGCCTTCTTCTCCCGGAAATTAACCTCGGCGGAGCAAAACTATAACATTAGGAATAGAGAACTACTCGCCCTGGAGGAACGGAAGCACTGGATTGAAGGAGCTCATCATCCTTTTGTTGTCTATACGGATCACCGGAATCTTGAATATCTCCTTGAGGCAAAAAGATTAAACCCCAGACAAGCCAGGTGGGCTTTGTTTTTTACCCAGTTTAATTTTACCATCTCCTATCGTCCCGGGACGAAAAATACCAAAGCAGATGCTCTTTCAAGACTTCATGCTCCTGACGAACAACCCAAGAATCCAGAGACTATCATCCCCACTGAGCTCATTGTTAGCCCGATCCAATGGACCCTAGACGATGACATCGCAGCAGCCAGTGTCTCTGATCCTGCTCCACCAGGGTGTCCCCCAAGTCACATCTATGTTCCCGGCAGTCAACAAACACCACTCATTTATTCAGCGCACACCTCCCTGGGCACTGGTCCAGGACCAATTAAACCCTCTCACTATTGAAAGATCGCTTCTGGTGGCCTGGAATGGCAAATGACAACAGAAGGTACGTGAGAGGATGCTGGGAATGTGCCATTGCTAAAACACCTCGCCACTTACCTACTGGCAAACTCCTACCTCTCCCTGTTCCCCGGTGTCCATGGTCACACCTGAGGGTAGATTTCGTCACGGACCTCCCTGTATCTGACAATAACACTTGCATCCTGGTTACTGTGGACAGATTTTCAAAGGCCTGCCATCTGGTTCCTCTGAGAGGATTTCCAACAGCAATGGAAACTGCGGAGGTACTGTTTAATCATGTCTTCCGTAATTTTGGCATTCCTGAAGCGATCGTTTCTGATAGAGGTCCACAGATTCTCACGTGTATGGAGAGCATTCTCTTCACTCCTAGGTGTGACCATCAACCTTTCTTCAGGATATCACCCACAGAGTAATGGACAAATGGAACAAAATCCAGGAGATAGGCCGATCCCTCCGTACCTTCTGCCATGGTCACCAAAACTACTGGAACCGGTTCCTTGCCTGGGTCAAGTACGTACAGAACTCCCTCCGGCAACCCTCCACGAATCTCACTCCATTCCAGTGCGTACTCTGCTATCAGCCACCTTTGTTCCCCTAGTCAGGGGAACCCTCAGAGGTTCCCTCCGTCACCCATTGGTTCCAGGAGAGTGAGAGGGTCTGGGACTCAGCAAACCAACATCTACAGCGGGCAGTAAGGCGCCATCAACACCATGCTGATGACCGGAGAGCCCCTGCTAACACCTTCCAGCCAGGACAAAAAGTATGGCTCTCCACTCGGGACATCTGGTTGCGCCTCCCCTGTAAGAAGCTGAGTCCCAGGTATATTGGTCCCTTCCCCGTCATCTGGCAAATCAACCCAGTCACGTATGAAATCAAACTTCCATCACAATACAGGATTCACTCCACATTCCATGTTTCATTGCTTAAACCCCATCATCCACTACAGACGAACCCCCTCCCCCGATGGTGCTGGAAGATGGAACAACATACTCTAAGGGAGATTCTGAGTTCCCGACGTCGTGGTGGCAGATTGGAGTACCTCGTAGACTGGGAAGGGTACGGCCCTGAGGAAAGATCATGGCTTCCAAGGGATGACATCCTCGACCCCAATCTGTTGACATAATTCCACACCTCCCATCCTCATGATACAGCTCCATGCAGTAGGGGTCGCCCACCACGATGTCGGTATCTTCGACCCTCAGAAGTGGGCCGTGGAGAGGGGGGTTCTGTCACGGACACGACAGGCTCCTTCACCTATCAGCGTTCACAATCACCGGAATACTAATCACGCACACCTGACTGTCATTCACCAATCACCCACACAGCACTATAAGAACACACAGTCCACACAGCCACATCGTCTGGTCTCCCAAGTGGAAAAGGACTCAAACTTATGCAGTATTACTTGCCTGTTGTTCCACGACCCCTTGATCTCCCTCATGTGTTCCTGTGTGTATGTGTGCTCAGTAGGCTTGGGCGGTATCCAAATTTTGATACCGTCAAACCTCCTCCCTATTTTACCTCGGTATACGGTATTACCGTGAATAATAAAAAAATTATGACATAAGGCTCAGACAGTGTCACCTTAGGTTCGAAGTATTTCCATCTCTCGCGGTCACCTTTTTGTTGCACAATTTGCAAATTGCCTCGTCCGTATTTACCGCCTCTCCCTTCTCGTTCGGTCGAAACCCGAAATACTGCCAAACTGCAGAAGTGTTCTTTTTCGAGACCCTGGGGCCGGTTGCACGAGCTGAACGTAAGTTACAACCTAGCCTAGTTTTGACGTAAATGGGCACTAAGTTACAACTTACAGACTAGTAAATATTTTTTCATTGCACCATTACACTTAGTTGAAGTGTAACTCTACGTATAAACTAAATATTTACGGACGCGTCTGGTCAGGAGTAACGGTTGGAATAAAATAGCAGACTGAGTGAATTGCATCAATATGCTCTTCTTTTACCTGACAACCTCCAATCCTTTAGGCATATATGATGCTGCTGACATTTACACTCACGTAGGCCTACATATTAAGAGAGAGAACAATATGTGAGTAAAAGTACTTTGTTTCTTTTTTAGCCCGTCTTCAACCCCATCTACAGCGCGCCTCTGTGCACTTCGGTCCGTGTTTGCGCATGTCAGATGAAATAATAAATAAATGGCATTTCTTATGTTTTTTTTTTCTTTCAGTATTTATTGATCCTTATTTATTTCAATTACAGTTTCTGAATGTTATTTATATATAAAAATAGCTTACATATAGACGTTATTAATGTATCGTTATAAATGGAAACTTGTTTTTACCGTTAGTATACGTGAGGCGAAAGAAGTTAGAATGAAGGATTAATTCAAATCAATAACATTTAAACAAGTTCTGCTCGCGTATTTGAAGGTTTCTATTGGATGATTTAGGGTAAATGTCATTTTATGCGACTACGCATTACTTTACGGAGAGCTTAAGAACTACTAGCTACGTCCTGCTTAACGAACAGCTGGTGCAACCGAAGTAAGTACAAATTTAGTTACAAACTAGCAAGTAGTTACAAGCCTCTAGTGTGAACTTAACATTCTAATTTAAGTAAGAACTTACGAATGGCTGGTGCAACCCTACCCTGGTCACTTGGTGCGCGACTCGCCATCTTTCCCCCTCTCTCTCTTTCTCCTCCACGCTGTCACGTGATGACAACCAAGCATACGCATTTTTAGGCATTAAATAAATTATATTTAATATTTAATCCTCGTCTCCTATATAAGTGCATTGTTTTTATGACGGTATAACGGTATTGAAACTGATACCGTTGCTATTTTTAGATCCCGCGGTATACCATATTACCGTATTACCACCCAAGCCTAGTGCTCAGTCTACTTACTTGCACCCAGCTCCATTACACCATCTTAGAAATGTTACCTAGGAAACTAACTGTATAAAATATATTTATATAACAATATAAAATGACAAAATCAATGAAGATATAAAAATAAAATCTAATCAAACCTGATGTATTTATAATATTCATAAATGCTATAATAGTAACTTAATCAGGGTTGTGTCAAAAATAATTGCACTGAAATTCATTTTTAAAAGTATATCTTTATATCTTCATAAGATCTAAAGAATGGTTGACAAAAGAATGCTTACAAAGATATAAAGGTCTGATAAATGATTATCTGAAAACGAACAAAGAGTACAATAGTGAACTCCTGCAAGTCAGATTCAGATTTTTCTGCTAATGTACACACAATTTGCGCACGAGTAAGATGAAAATTTCCTGGCTGTTTTGTTTCAGACTCTCTGTATTTTGTTCTTAGTCTCAAGGTCAGTCTATTCACAGTTCAAACAAAGGAGCTATGAACCGCATCCCTTATGTGTTTGCAACAATGCAATTAAGCTTGTATTAGCATGTTGGAGCGTAGCAAGAAATTCCCACAAACACCTATTGTGTAAATGCATATTTATGCAGCTGCATGCATGTCAATACGCTAAATTAGAGCTAGGTTTCTCCCAGGCCACCACTGCTCTTTCCTCTTATTAGGCGAGCAGCCTGAGCAGTGTTGATACAACGGTGCTATAATTATAGACTTAGAGACCATAACAATACAGTCATGCATAATGTAGCAGGATGCATTTAACCCTTGTGCTGTGCAAAAATGACTGGTCTTTTGAAAATTGCTCGTAAATCTCACAATATGCTATGTCATCACCAAATACTGGATTCAGCCTTTTTCTGAACTTGTTTTCTTTCAAACAGCAAGGGTTTTGTATTACGTTTTGGAGCTGATTGATCGTAGGCCTCATTGATCTGAGCTTACACTATATGGACAAAAGTATTGAGACACCTGACTATTGTACCTACAGGGAATTTAATGGCATCGCATTCTAAATACGTAGACATTAATATTGAGTTGGTTCCTCCTTTGCTGCTTAAAAGAAATTTAAAGAAGACAAGCTGATAAAAAATACACTGTATCCAATATTTGGTAATATTAAAACCTGTGCTTGGTTGATTACTTACAAATTGCAGTTTGTTACTGATTTCGAATTACGTGACAAAAATTGAAGTTAGTAAGGTAATCCATTACATTACACATTTTAGCTAATATTATATATTACTTTTAGATTATTTTTGACATTGATTTAAATAAGGTAATCGTGTATCGTAGAGAAAGAAAATATATTGCATTTGTTGTTATTAAAAACATGAAGTGCATTAAACATTACATTACATCAAGGTTTCACAAACGGGGTTGGGTAAATAAAAATTAATGTGTTCATCGGTAATTGATACAATGTTGAAATGTTGAGAAAATATTTCTTAAAATTAAAATAACTATTGTAAATTATAGCCACCAGTGTAGTCATCGGTCTTAGTGTGAATGTTCACGAAACTGAAAGACTTTCTGAATGCACTTGACTTTATGAATAACAAAGACTTAATGAATAATTTATTGCATTCATGTGAATAATATGTAATCAATAAAAAACATACCTGTAGTGTGATTTTCAAATGTAATATGACCTAATTACCTAATTTTTGGAATCTGATTACATAATCCAGATTACATGTAATCATTTACTACCCAGAACCGATTATAGTATAATGAGAAATTTATAAGCAGTTTTTAAGCTGGTCATTTTTGACCACATAATCCATATGCATGTAATAATCAGTAATAATCAGTCTGTAAAAATGAAAAAAAAAAAAAATCCCCAATAAGTTAAAAAATTATGAAATATATATATTTAGCGTTTTGTGATAAACATCCTTCCCCCATCCATCCTGTCTGTTGTTGCAGGTGTGTATGTTCTGGTTCTGCTGGGCTCGGTGTGGTGCTGTTGTCTCCTGCGGCCGGCCAGTCACGCGCCTGTGCTCTTCCACAGAGACACCAACCTGCAGACACTGCTCGACCTGCGCAGTAACCTCAGCGCCCAGGGCATCGCCTGCCATATGTGCTCGGGTGGGTCTTCTAAACATCGCTGCAGGAGTATATACTCTAGTGGCTCGTTGAAAACAATTGCTTGACTCATTTGCACTACCTTATTTAATTAGCTTACAGATTTTCTGCTTAGGGAAAGATACAGTAGATGAAGGCAGCAGGCAATGAGCCGAAACATTTGCTTTTGAGTAGTGCCAATATTTGGGTGTCAGACAACTTTCATCAATAAGCAATTACATAAGGGATAATGTCTAGTGTCACCCTGAAGGGATTTATTTTTTTGTTGTTTTGATCGGCTACATCGGTATATTATTCATTATCAGTTACATTGTTTTGTTTGACCATGAAATGCCACAATTGAATCGGAATCAAGTATCCCAGAGAGTGTGCCATAACAAACATTATATAATGCTTAACAGAGCAGTGGTTATATATTCAATCATAATACATTAATACGTACATACTGTATAAGTATTTGAGAACAGATTTAAAATCTGGTATTTAAAATTTGAAAAATAGGGAAGTTTATTCCTTGATCCCCTCATAATTTTCTATCATATCTCTCTATATCCTGACAAAAAAATGTCACAAATAAAGTGGCAAAAAGGCCAAAAATATCAACTATACTATACTATACTATATTTTTCAAACCTATTTGAATGTACACTACTGTTGAAAAGTTTGAGGTAAGTAATTTGTATTTTAAATAAATTAACTTTTTGATTACAAGGATGCATTAAATTGATCAACATTATCGAAAAAGACTTTGAGCCTCTTACAAAAATATATTTCAGACAGATGTTTTTCTTTTGAACACTCTTTTCATCAAAGAATCCTGAAAAATAACATATCACCATTTTCATAAAAATATTTAGTATCCCTCAACATTAAACATATTAAAGATAACTGCTTTCATTGATATGAATCTGAAATGTTTCTTGAGTATCAAATGAGCGTATTGTACTTTCTAAAGGATCATGAAGTAATCTAAAAGTTTGATTACTTTTAGATTCCTGAAGACTGGAGTAATGATTACGAGAATAAATTACATTTAATAGAAAAGCTGTGCTATGATAAATACCATGGTACTAAATGATTACCATAGTTGTATACCATGGCATTTACATAGTACCGTACACCCAAATACTTGTAGTAATATTATTAATACTAATATTAATCTTTATTCTACGTAGTACATGCCTAAAAATTCCACTATGTCTAAATTTAAAACATAAAGTGGGGTCACACTTTAGTTTAGGGACAAATTCTAACTACTAACTATTAACTATGACTTTTGCCTCAATAAACTCCTAATTTGCTGATTATTAATAGTTAGTAAGGTATTTGTTAAGTTTAGGTATAGGGTGAATTAAAGGATATGGTCATGCAGAATAAGCCATACAGTACAACTAAACATCCAATATGCTAGTAATACGCATGTTAAAACAACTAGCTAATAGTGAGTATTGGACCTTAAAATAAAGTGTTTCCTAAAGTGTTAGAGACTGACGTGTCCCACCTCTCTGTGTCTCACAGGTGTTTTTATGGAGCGACCTCATAATCTGCACAGCACTGCTGACTTCACAAGCTCTACCTCAGGGAATCATCCCACAATTCCCTCAAACCAGACCAAACCAGCATCCAAGACGAACAGCACACAGATGCTCGCAGGTTTGTTTCTCTGCTCTGCTGGGAGGAAAGGGTGGAAAAACACTGACACCTGTTTTATCAAAGCTTAATCAGTCTTTGATGCAGTCCCTGCTGGAAAAACCAGGTCATAGCGGCAGAAGGTTGTCAGGCTTTTAAACTGGTTTAAGAGCACGGTTAATCAGCTCACCTAGGTCTCCACCAGTTTAACTGAGTGAGGTGCTCTAACTAGCTCTAAGCAGGTTGGTCGACCACACAGGTTCTCTATCCCTTTATCACTGAAGACTGTTTATTTAATATATTCGGTCACACTTTATATTAGGTGGCCTTAACTACTATGTACTTACATCAAAAAAGTACAATGTACTTATTGTGGTCATGTTGTATTTCAAAACACTTTGTTTTTCGCAACTTTTCATTTTCCGCCGGTCTTAGTACACGATATAACTACAGAAGAGTCGAGTTTTAAATAGGACAAATATCGAAACTCTTTGGTCATTTTTGAAGGCGATGCTACTGGTCTAATAGGATTCAATGATCTATGCTAAGCTATGCTAAAAGTGCTATCGCCAGACCCGGAGATCGGCTGAATGGATTCAAAAACGGTAAAACTCAACTTATTAACTCTGGGGGAGTTGGAGAATGAGCCTATTTCCAAAAAAAGTGGAGTGTTCCTTTAAGGCCACCTAATATAAAGTGGGACCGTATATTCAAATAGAAAACATGTTCATCATATGTCCATTATATGACTATTATTATATATATATATATACTATAATATGTTTTTACTGTATTTTTGATCAAATATAAATGCAATAAATTAAGCACAATAGCACATCAAAACACTAAATAATCTTAATTATTCCAAAATTTTGACCGGCAATGTATTATTATTACAATATTTATATACAGTGCTGGGTATATTACTTACAAATGGTAGTCGTTACTGATTACAAATTACATGATGCAAATCATAGTTTGTAATGTAATCCATTGGATTACACAAATCAGGTAATGCATTCTGACTACCTTTTGATTACTTTTAGATTACTTTTGACGTAAAATATATTCCATTCTTTATCAACATCATGCAGTGTATTAAACATTACATTATGCCAGGGTTTGGCAACTACATGGGGTTTGTGAGTTGATGAAAAGCAGAAAGACTTTCTAAATGTAAAAAAGCGGTAGAATTTTAGAAAGAAAAAAATATGAATCATGTACTGCCGTTCTGTAAATAATATGTATTCATGTAATCTATAAAAAGTAACTGTAATCTGATTACGAGTATTTTAAAATGTAATATAATCTTATTAGAAGTACTTAATTTTTGGAATTAATTATGTAATCCAGATTACATGTAATCATTTACTACCTAGCACTATCAGCAATATCAGTTTTTATATTGTGTCTGGATGCTAAGAAGATTTCACAGAAAGTTCGACAGCTGTGCTACAAAAAGCAGACCAAAATAATAGTAATAGTAGTAGTAATAGAAATAAAAAGTTGTTGCTATGGAAATTACATATTGTCTCTATCCACAATTGTAAATTATGAAACAACATTAGCATCTCCACAGAAGGCAATTGTGTCATTATTTAACTTGAGTCAGTTCAATGTTGATTCCATTCAGTTCAGTAACAGCACAGTATCCATCAGTTATGAAACAAATTTGATTCAGAAAGCAGCTCTACAGAAGACGAAAGTGTCATTATTTGGCTACTATACTGCAGCTTATCTACAGTAATTGTAATGTCCTGCTAGAAACCATGAAAATCCAGTTTTAGTCTATTTTAGTTTGACAGTGTATTTAGAAACTGTCTGCTTAACAATTATAAAGTGCTTATAAATAAAACTCTGGCTAAATTCCCACAGTTAATTAACCTAATGAACTTAATGTGCTGTGAAAACATACATCTGGATGTTCTCTAAACTGCAGTGGCTTTTTGATGTTGTTGTTTTTTTTAATGTTATTATGCAGTCTCTCCTGCCTGCAGTAGCTAACTGAGAATATTTTTCTCTGAATCCACCCCTTACCAACTATAAAAAAACAAAACAAAACAAAAATGATAGGACCCTTTTATGGCCAACATATTCATATAGATCATCGCTATTTTATGTGGCACACACAGCTCTCACACACACCGCTCTCCTGAACTCTGCTCCTGTGAAATCACAAAATAAAATGTGAACAAATGCACCCCATTATTGATACACATTCACTGACATGCTTGCAATGTTAGTTGGTTTTTTAACCCCCCCCCCCCCCCCCCAATCCAAATGAATGTGTTGTTGCTTTCATTTCATGTCTATTATCTGTGAGGTCATAAATGGAGTGCAATTCTAGAGGCTGAGAAAAATATGTTTTATAACATAATATATTCAAAAATAATGAAGGCTCATGTTCATCATAATACCTTATATTACCTGACATTAAAGGGTCAAAGTTTCTCAGCTGAGCAAGTTTTCACAAACTTTTGCTTTTAAAAGTAGTAAACATTACTTTAGACATCTTATTTGCTAACTTTAAGAGGTTGAGGGTTGGTAATATCACCCCACCCCAAATGTGCTGAAACCCTATTGTAATTGTTAACATTCTGACATAAAAGTGATGGGGCAGACCAAACCGTAAGGCATAGAAACCTGAAACTTGGTAGTACCCATCCTGTCTAAAACGTCACCAAGACTCGCCCTGATCAGCCTGACGGGGCGCTACAGTGACCAAAAGTATGAAATCACTCATAACTCCTAAAGCGCTTATTGCAGAATCCATATGGCAAAATTTTTTGGCTATTTTGGATACTAGTCCTAGGGTTTTCGCCCGATTGGAGCCAAACCAAAAAAATTATAAAATAAATAAAATTCACCGTTGCAAAGGGATGCCAAAACTTTTGAAAGAGGCGTGGACACTTTTTCTAAACAAATACAGCTATAATTTTTCAACGGAATGAGATATTTACACCAAACTCAATACACATATTAAGAACTCAGTCTGTCACATGAGAAAAATCGGAGTCTGGCCACTGTGTGGTACTATAATACAACAAAACATAATGTCTATAACTACTCATCCGTTAGTCCGAGTGACTGGAAAATTCACATGCACTGTCTGTGTCCAAAGTCTTTGAGTACGTTTGTGTATCTCGAAAAACATGGCTGCCTTTGGCCAATGAATTTTGAGCACCTTTTTTGGGGGGTGGGGTGATATTGCAATTTTCAAGTGTGCACACATTTGTATATTGTGCAGCTTTTCATACATGCACACATTATTCATATCACATGATAGCTCTCCTCATTCGGAACAACTTCCTCCAAAACCACTGCTGTAAATCTAATCGTTTGTTATTCAAGTATTCAAGATTATTTTAAAAAACCTACTTTTGTGAACTAGTCCTAGGTTTTTTGCTCAACTTCAAGAAAACCACTGCAGTACAATTCTCTGGACTCTCTAGGTCAATAATTATCAAATAAATATTGAATTTTCACTTTGGTTAGCTATAACAGGGTCATTTAGAAAATGGGTGTGGCCAAATATACCCAAAAACATATAATTCTTGATCAAAAACTCAGAACTTCACGTGATTTAGGTGAATTTGTGCTCACCTAAATCACCTCAGAATTAGGTGAGCACATGCAGCATATGATTCTAAAGAAGCAATCCAAATTGTATGGAGATCTGACTATAGGTGGCGCTATAACAGCTATAAATGTTAAACATTTAATATTTCTATGGCAAATCACCTGGAATGGCCAAAAATGCTTACAGGTTACAGGCTTGTTAAATAATACATCATGTCTTTTTTGCCTTAAAGTGCTTGGACCCTGGTAATCGCTGCTTGCAGCTATATTTATACATGTTTTTGAAGAAGACTTATGTTCACCAAGGGTGCATTTATTTGATTAAAAATAGATAATACAGTAATATTGTGAAATAGTATTACAATTTACAATAATGATTTTTTATATATACAGATATATGTACAGTATGTATATTAGGATTCTTTAGTGAACAGTAAGTTTGTTTGAAATAGAAATCATTTGTAATATTATAAATGTCTGTGTCACTTTTGATCGTATAAATGTGCCTTGCATAAAAGTAGTAATTTCTTTCTTTCATGAATAAATAAATGCATACATAAATATTAAAGACCTCAATATTTTGAATGGTATCTGATGTCTGCTGCTTTGATGTAATAAGGCACTGTTTCTATGAATTTCTGCAGGCGGTCTGCTTACTATATATGTGTTTAAACTGGAGCTGGGCTCTGCTGTTCCTCTATATCGTTATTCACTAAGTGCCAGTGTACCTGCACCCTGGCAGGCATCATCGTCTACACACGGGGATGTGCCCTTCTTTCAGGTCTGTTTGGCCACACATCCACACAAACACACACATAAACACCAAGATTGTGTGCAATATATTGAGAATGCCTTTAAATTCTAGTTATGCTATGAGATGAACTTGAATTAAGGAGGCAAATATGAAATTGTATTTTGGATTCAAGAGAGCAGAATTAAAATGTAATGAGATGCAAACAAATTCATATTACTGTATTTTGCTTTGAAGTATATTGTTCATTTTCACTATGAATTTAAACATCAAACAGTGTTGATTTTAGAATTATTTATATAATATAACAGTATTTATTAATATTTTGAATGCACTTTTATTTTTATGGTTTATATTTTAGTAATTTTGTAATTTGCTTTTTTTACTACACATTTTTCAGCTTTATTTTATTTATTATTTAGTTTAAATAATTGTAGTACTTCAACTCATTTGCTTTCAGTTGGTTGCAAAGGCAACATCTTCTATTTTTTAAATTTTTTATATTATTTATATATTTCTATGTCAGGTTTATTTCAATTAATGAAAATTTATTTTTAATATTTTTAGTTTTACTTATCAAAAACACTGCATCGTACATATAACATAAGGACCAATGTTAAAACGTATTTATTATAAATATCCAATGTTTTAAGCTAGCCACCTGTTTAAATTAACCTATTTATTTTATATCATATTTAATTATATATATATATATATATATATATATATATATATATATATATATATATATATATATATAATTTTTTTTTGACCACACAGGAAACACAATTAATTTCCCATAATGCTCTAATTTACACAATTACACAGAGTCAAACACAGATTCGAATTTTGATATTATTATTATTATTTTTATTTAAGTTTACATTTACATTTATTTAAATTTACATTTTAATTTGAAAACAAATGTGGTGAACATTTGTGGGACTACAGCAAAAACAAAACCTGTTTTATGGCTTTATTAAATATTTTGACAGGATTGAAATATGTTAATACTAAAATATATTTTACAGGCAAATAAGTGGTGAAATTAATAATGACTGTGTTAATATTTTGTCTAGTGTTGAATTAAATTCAACTCTAAATTCAAATTCAATTCCTCCTCCTGTCATTCCAGTTCAACATCCTGTGAGCCATGGTCAGTTCAATTCAGATTCACAGTCATGGATTGTTTTTGCCTGACCCAGACAAACACACACACACACACACACACACACACGGCTGCCAGTTGAATGTTCTCCATTAAGCAAAGAAAAGAAACAATGGCGAGCGCAAACAGTCGTGTTGAGAGACAGCTGTGATAAGCCATTTTCTTGAAAACATAATTATGGCTAGCAAATGTGTTTTTCACATCGCTTAAATACCTTCAGTACACAGACAAAAGCCATTACCGCCCATGAGTGAAAAAACAAAGCTTTCCATGTACAGAATCTATAGGGACCCCTCAGAATTCCATCATCCTCGGAGGAGTTTGCGCAGCGTAATGTCGTATCTTCTCAGCGCGCGTCAATTGCCCTTACAGCCCTTTCCATCTGAGCTGACAAACACTGATGGATGTGTTGTCACGGTAACAGGCCTACAGCAGTCCCCATAGCAACTTCAGCACGCGGATGAGCGTGTGCGTGTCTCACGCGTATCACCCGCGGCCGCGCTGGATGCTGACTCTGCGCTCGTGTGACGCCAGCCGGCGCTGGAGATCAGAGTTTGATTTCTACGTGGCGTCGGTCGAGCAGCAGCACAGCAGGCGAGTGTGAAAAATGTGATGAAATAATTTTTTATTGCTCCTCCATTGTGCAACATTTAACCCTGTGTGACTCAGTGCCCTATTTCAGCATATCAAAGTGTCTGGAAATGAGCTGGGATGATAGGAATCTGGTCTGTATTTTGGGCAGGAAGCTGTATTTCGCCCAGCACACGATCAGCCCGTACCCCAGCCGTGTGTGTGAGGGGCCGCCGGGGTGTGTGTTCAGCTCTGGACCGGATGGACCCACTCAGGGCAGCTTCTACGCACCTCTACCTGCAGGTACAGGCACGGGTTTTAATGTATTTGAAGTTGTGCATTTAATTTAAAGGGACAGTTCACCCAAAAATGAAAATTCTGAAGTCACCCTTCTAAACCTGTATGTGTTTCTTGAACAGAACAGAAAAGATATTTTGATGAATGTTGGTAACCAAACATTTGCAGGTAGTCATTGACCTTTAAAGTATGAAAAACAGAAAGAAAGAAACTCACACAGATTTGGAACGACTTGAGGGTAAATGGTGACAAAAATGATTGGTAACACTTTTAGTATAGGAACCAATTCTCACTGTTAACTAGTTGCTTATTAGCATACCTATTATTAACCCATTGGCTGTTTATTAGCACTTATAAAGCATGAGCATATTCTACATCCCTGATCCTACCCGATACCTAAACTTAACAACTACCTTACTAAATATAAATAAGCAGCAAATTAGGAGTTTGTTGAGGCAAACGTCATAGCTAATGGTTTGTTAATAGCAAGAATTTGACCTTGAAATGAAGTGTGACCATACTATCCCTTTAAGGTTTGCGGTAGAATATTCTGTTGTGAAAAACAAAAAAAGTATACTTTTAAAAACTGTACTTGCAGATAATACACAGTAGTAGTAATGCAATAATAGACCACTTACTGTAAGTGTCCTTAAAAGACAGTTCACATTCATGATTATGTTACTTAACTCACTTAATTACACTTTGTAATGATGTCAAATTAAAATTTTTACTTTAATAAATTTAATACAATTTTGATATTTCTTTTGATGCGTTGACTGACATACTAAAGCACATGTAAAGTACTTGATTATAACTGTAGTGTGATATTCAGTATTACATTTAATGTTAATATATTTTAAATCTATATACTAAATTGCAACTTCATAGTTAAAAATGTGTAATTACAAATATATTAAAAAGTGAAAGAAATTATATTAAATATATTTTAGTTTGCTATAAAAGCTTGTCAGTACATTCAGCAGTTACACTTTAACCATATTTCAAAGACAATAGAAGTAATTATGAAATTACATTTATCTATCATATATTTTCCATTAATTCTAATTATCCTGCAGTGTCTAAAATCATTACATTCAGTTCACACTTAAGTATATGCTTTTAAAGTACATTATTTCTGCAATAAGTATGCTAAAGTGTGCTCATTTTTCACACGGGTCTACACGTGAGTGACCTTTTAAGTGACCTAAACGTATCTACAACTGGAGTTTATCTTTAGAGATCTGTTTATGCAGTGTGGGCAATGACTAGCTGACAAACATCACGATTTTAGACTGAACTGTAAATGCATGTAGAATGAAGTAATGATTCTAGGTGTTGTAGTTGGTTATTTCTATTCAGCTTTTCACTTTTTTGCAGTTCACTTGCAGTCCTGTGGTGAGAACGAATTAATTTTCAAAGACCCTATGAAATTAAAATTAGAGCTCTGTGGCTTTAGTCCAGATCTGTTAGATTTGTCACCTGCTAATCTACTCCTAAAAATTGTCCAAATTATATTATCATTAATAAGAAGTATTGGGTCAGTCAGATTTGTTAATGCTTTTAAAAGAAGTCTCTGTAACAATTTAGTATAGGGATCAATTCTCAATATTAACTAGTTGCTAATAAACATGCCTATTATTAACACATTTCATATATCCCAAAACTAAAGCGATTAAACATGTTGCTTCTGAAACATACCTATGTGCAGTCTCTCATTTAAACACTAAATGCTTCATTTTCTGTCAGTTATTGTTTCTTTCGTAAGTGTCAGCTACATCTTGTATATCTGATCAGCTCCTACGCAGGTTAAGATCTCCAGGACCTCCGGCTTTAACCCCTGCAGTGGAGGTCAGTGTGGGAAACCAGCAGTGCGTCCTCTAGTGGACACCGGAGCCATGGTGTTCGTGGTGTTCGGCATACTGGGCATCAACCGCACTCAGCGCTCAGACAACCATGTTATTGGAGACCTGGTAAGACAAAATACAACTCTTTACACTGAGTGCAGAAGGGAATCATGAATATAAAGTCTCTTCATGAAAATGGATAATGGTTTAATTATAGTCAACATCCAAAAATGGCTTGTGACTTAAAAGGATATTTCACAAAATGAAAACAAGTAAAAAAAGCAACACAAAATTAATACCTGTGGCTCCTGACAGTATATTGAGTCAAAAGAATGTAGACCTCAATATATCGGCAGGAGCCACAGGTATTAATTTTGTGTTGCTTTTTTGACTCTCGAACAGCGTTGATTATTAAAAGCAAATTTTCTTTTTTTTTTTTTTTTCTCAATTATCCCTTTAGGGGGAGAATCATAGAATCATATCCCAATTGGCATACTGTGCTTCGTAAATAGTAAGAGATTAGAATTAATTTGTCCCAAGTCATTTTAAAAGTAGCAAGACAAAGCTGGATAGTTAACTGTCTCTGGTGGATTTTCAAAGTATGAATCCCTGCAAGCTTTGCAACTTTTTCCACAACTCCCACTACTATGAACAACAAAAAATGCATCGCGCCAAAAAACTGCTGCAAGACATTTTATTATATTTTGATCGACACAGATTTCCTCATGTAATTCTTGACCTTGAACCTCAACCCTATAAAGCCTACTGTATGATTTTATACATACATTTTGCTGAAAACTTAGATTGTGTAGTTGACACAATCTACTACATGCCTTTTATCATCTGATTGATAGTTTATATGTCTTAAGACATTTTAGTATTAGTTAATTCTAAAATCTGTCCACGTTCAGCTTGTGGTTTACATGCCTTTTTGCCATGAAATCCTTGCTGATTTTAATAAAATCAATGTAAGAATAACTTTTATATTGTTAACAGTACCTCAAGATGAACATTTACTGGACTGGACTTTTTATTTACTTGATTATCCATAGATCGTTTTTTTTTTTTTTTTTAATTTTTAAAATCATGTTAATCATGAGTGTCAAATATGATTATCAGGCTTTTGTGGATCGTTTATTTGTTAATCTCTCAATCATCACTGTTTTGCATTGCATGTTTGGGACTACAGAGCTTTAATCATAAAACTAAGCATTTAAATATCAACTTCCTAACACATATTATTGTAAGATATACAGTGACAACTGATATTTGTATGCATGTTATGTAATTAGTCTGTTGCACTGTTCTCATTACAAGGTATCAGAATTGAATTTTATTTTTCGGCCATGTAAACATCAGCATCTGCACCAAATTTTTTTTTTTTTTTTTTTGTCCTCTCAAGTATGAGGCCCATATTCTCTTATACAGTATCTTACTATACGAGCCATGCAATCAAATATGCTGCTCAAGAAAAGATTTTTCTGACTATTGTTTCATACGTCAGATTTTAAAGGGTAATAATTTTACTTCCATTTTCAGTTGTTTCAAAAAAACTCATGATTGTTGATGTGGTCTCAGTCTATACACTGTATATTGATTGTTTTCCTTTGAAGCCGTTTCATGAATTATTAATTTAATGATTATTGACGTTCCTCTCCCTCAAAGGGTAGTGTGATCTATGATCCAGACTTTGATGTTTTTAATGAGATCGGGCACTTGTGCAAGCTGTGCAAAGCCATCAGTGCCAATACCAAGCTGGTGAAGCCTGGTGGAGCTCAGTGTTTGCCATCAGGTGAGGAGGAATAATCTGAAATGCTTGCTTAACCCTTTAAAATACAACTATTATTAGGCAATATTACTGATTTAAGTGCACTGACACCATCAGAAGAGAAGAAAATTTGAACTGAATTGAGCTGGATAATGACACTTAGGCCCCGTTTACACTAGTGCATTTCGTTTTAAAATGCATAACTTTTGCTACGGTTACGCCTGTCGTTTACACTGTCGAGGTCAAAAACTGAGACTTGTGAAAACGCTGCAGACCCCGTTTTAGTTTGAAAGCCCCGGGGTAGCATTTCAGTGTAAACGGACCAAAACAGACTTTTGAAAACGATGGCGTGGCTGCCCACATTCTCTCTGCGTATCCTTGACGACCGTGTAAACAATAACATCATGCTCATTGTTGCACCCATAGATACGTATGTGTAGATTCCCCCATTCGACCGCTCCAAGCACGCAGACGCGTCCACCATCTAAATAACAGGGATCTACCTATACATATCTATGGTTGTACCTGTATGAACGGTCACGTGACATGCATTTTTGGTTGTGTAGTGTAAACGGAGATCGTTTCTGAAACGCCAGTGTAAACGGGCATCGTTTTCATTCTAAAACGCCGTTTTAAAACGAAAACGCACTAGTGTAAACGGGGCCTAAGTTTACAACATCAACACTCCTATGATGAATTAAATGAACTGATGATTTAACAACATTAAAACTGACTTCTTAATGTGAAGCTGCTCAGAAGTGGTCTGTATTGTATGAAGTGTTATGTAAACAAATGTGACTTGGCTCTCAGTTGGTCACATTGTGTTTCTCTCCTGTAGGTAACAGCCTCACATCCATCCTGCCGTTACTCCATCCTGAGTGTCACTCTCTTCCGGAGCCCAATCTCTTGCCTGGCCAGCTATCCCATGGTGCAGTGGGCATGCAGGGCGGTAGAGTGCACTGGATCTCTATGGCTTTTGAATCAGTGAGTGCTGCATATCTATAGTTCGCACAAAAGTGTTGTTGAGTCATATGAAATACTTTTATGGTGCTTTTTTCACCCTTTGTGCGAGTGTGACAGCACCAAAAATAGCTTCATTACTTGACTTCTTACATAAGGTTGTTAAGCATTTTTATTAGGGCTGTCAATTTAATGGATTAATTTGCTGCGATTAATTCTGGGGGGGGGGGGGGGGGTGTTCAAATTATTAATGCATTTAAAGCACCCGCACTGGCCCAGACCTGCACATCATCTTACATTGCATACAGTTGCTGATGAACATGATGCACGACGACGGACTGCATGATTAAGCCTATGAATGCAGTTACTTATTTGCCCATGAAATTAAAAATATGATGGCTAAAATTAGTTTTGTTTTTCCCTGAATATCTGCATGATTGCAAATGTGATATTGATTTTGTAGAACAGTGCAATGAACAAGATGTTAATATTGTGTTTTAAACCAAAAAAAAGTCAGTATTTTCTGTTTTGCTCGATTCCACCAATGAAACTATTGCAGTTCTGAACAAAGCCACTGCAAAACTGTTATGCATCTGTGAGCAGCACAAAAAAAAACCCATTAATGGCAGTTTAACTAATGTTAACTAATGAACCTTATTGTAAAGTGTTACAGTTTAGTCTCTACCTGAAACAATATGTTTGATGTATTCTGTTTCCATTTTTAACAATATATAACACAAAAATCAGTTATGTATGATACATAACATAGCCACAATTTTATTTTCAATTTAGGCATATAATTTCAGCTCAAAATGTCAAAATTTGCATCTCTATTTTTACCTCATGTATTTTAAAATGCACCCTATTTCACCAAGGTCCACTGACTCAAAATTTCTGGGCACGTTGCATCTGAAGTGGCATTTAGGTGTAATTATGAAGACTATTCACAGGTGGCATGAATGCATTTACATTGCAATTAGAATTACATACATAATGCTATGAGGTTTTAATAACATTAGTTAACACGAACTAAATATGAACAATACTTCTACAGCATTTATTATTTTTAGTTAATGCTAATTTCAGCATTTACTAACGCATTTATTAAAATCGTATAGATTTTTATTAAATAACATTAACAAAGATGAATAAAAAGTGTAATAAATGTATTGTTCATGTTAGTTAATACATTAACTAATGTTAATAAATGACACCTTATTGTAAAGTGTTACCGACTAAACAATAGTAAGTACATGTAAACAGTATATACACGTGCAGATTTTAGGCCATGTTTTGGTTTGTAGCTTCACCAAACAAATATTAAATCATAGTAGATCACATATATTTATTTAGAGAAGGTGTTCTTGGTTCAAACACAACATAACATGACACATAGATCTTGTATGCCCTTATGTAGCATCTGTAAATTCAATTTTGAATCAAAATATTTCATTCTAAAGCTATTTTTTTAATGTCTATTCAATAATTAATGCTTTTCTCATCTACAACAGACTTTTTTTTTGGTGGTGAGGGTTCTCAGCTAAATTAATTGATCATGTAATGTAATTAATTACATTTAAAAATGTAATCGCTTGACAGCCCTATTTTTTATATAAGGGTTCTTCATTGTCTCTGTGTTTCAGACCACCTACAAGGGAAAGTCTTCATTTCAGACGCACTCTGATTTCCTCCAATGGGAAAGCTTCCTGCAGAAGCAGCTCACATCACTCCCAGCATCCTCGGCTCTGAGACGAGGCTTCCAGACCTGCCAACACTGGAAACAGATCTTCATGGAAATTATAGGCAAGAGAGCAAAAATAGAATGTGGAAAAGACAGAAAGGAGCTTTGATAAAAATGGCCCTGCTTGAATAAATGAGCAATTTAAGAGCGATTAGTCTGAGGCGCAGACATCATTAACATGAGTGCTCATTAACTTCACTCTCAACAACTGACAATAATGAATCTGCAGTCAGATTCTCTATTTATATTGCATTAACCTCTTTGAACTGCTCTTTATGCACTGCCTTGTGACTGTAGGTGTAGAGAGCGCCCTCTACAGTCTGCTGCTGTCACTTGCCATTTGCATCGCATCAGTAGCTGTGTTTACTGCTCATCTGCTGCTGCTGCTGCCAATCCTGCTGAGCATTCTGGGTATGTCAAACCTGCACAAATACTGAGTGGCTGTACAAAATATTAACTATTGGTGTCATTTTTGTTGTTGTTGTTATTGTTGTTGTGAAACCTCCAAAGAGTCTAAAAAGAAAATTTAATTATGCACAATGAATATTAAGCCTATTTCTACAGTCATTTAAATTTGTTTGCATAGTGATATTATTTTTAATTAAAATAATTGATTTTTTCCCAAAATTAACATTATTGTGGTGCCAAAAAATGTATTATTTATATTTTTAAATATTTATACATAATGTAGCATTTTTAAATATTTATACGTTATGTAGAATTTGTGCTGAATTAAATTTATTGAAATAATAAATGGTGTTTTAAATATAGTAAAAATACTGCCTTGACGTCATTAGCTGTGTTGACTAAAACTATTACGAATCTTTTTTTAAATAAAGCTGAAATGAAAAATATTACAAATAGTGCTGTCAAAAGATTAATCGCAATTAATCACATCCAAAATAAAAGTTTTTGTTTACATAATATGTGTGTGTGTACTGTGTATATTTATTATGTATATATAAATACAAACACATGCATGTATACATTTAAGAATAATTTTATATTTATATATTAAATATATTTTTATATAATATAAATTATATGAATATAAATATAAAGTGTGTGTCTTATAAAATATATACAGTACACACACATATATCGTGTAAACAAAAACTTTTATTTTGTATGCGATTAATCGCGATTAATCGTTTGACAGCACTAATTACAAATATTACAAAACAATAAAAACAAACATTACAGATCTTGCCTTCACAAATAACTGAAATAAAATGCATTTAAATTTAAGTACTAAAATTACTAAAAGCAAAACAGAAATAAATTAAAGCTAAATAGAAATATAAAAAATAAAAACTAATTTAAAATCTTAATAAATACTGTACTAGTGTATAAATAATACAAAATAAATGCTGATTTCAGTATATGACAGTCTAATTAGAATCAGCATTGAGAAAAATGAGAAAAAAATACAATGGACAACATTTGGATACATTACAGCAATATTTGGAGGTCAAATGTGCAATTACTCACAATGCAAAAAATGTAAAACTATCTTAAAATGGTTTAATATTTCTTTAGGTAATAATGTAATTTATTTTTGCATGAAATGTGACCTGGATATGCTTATTTGAGATTGACTTTGTAATTTACTGTAACCCCTTGAAATATTTTACCACCATTTATTACGGCCGACTAATTTTCATCGAGGATACTTAAATGCAGCGTCTCCCTTTGGACGGTGCATCAAATGCCTGCTTCAGCCATTCTGTTGAATTTAATTGACTCATGTAATATGTACTGACGGTGAAAATCATTGCCTTTGAAATGTGCGGCTCTATTCCCATCTCATTTATATGTTAATACAATATGCCAGACATGACCGTAATTTAACTCGCTTTCAACCGGGAATATTATCACTACAAGTGATTACTCAGACTGAACGAATATACAAATTATGCGAAATGAATAGAGACTGGGAAAATCATCCCCACTCCTACGTGTCCAACTAAACAAGAAAATAGATTTCAAAAATGTGCAATGATGCTTGAATTCAAGTAGGGGAAGGAATAATAATAATGGTAAAAACGGAGCGTTTATAAACAGTAACGGGACCCCGACGAGTTTTTAAACAGCATGAACTCTTGGCATGATGTGCGTTGGCAGGTATGGTGTGTCTGGTGGTGGCGGTGATGTATTGGCTGGGATGGGAGATGGGTGCAGTTGAAGCCATCTCTCTCTCCATACTGGTGGGCTCTTCGGTGGACTATTGCCTTCATCTAGTGGAGGGATATTTACTGGCGGGGGACACTCACACCTCTGGAGTGGCTGATCACAGTTCGGTATGATTTACATTTATCCTTTAGTGTCGAAATCTCCCGTGATGTTGAAGTGAAAAGATAGCTCCTGACTGTTTTCATGATGTGTTCACATCCCACTTCATTGGTTGAGTTCTGGGCTTGTAACACCGAAGATCTGTTGGATCCCAGGTAGGGACATCATTTAAGCTGTTCAGCCACTGGGGTTTTCTTCCAGCATTGTGCCCTAGAGCGAGACACCGAACACTGGGACGCTGGGATGCTGCAGGGAACTCATTTAAACCGGCCGAATATAAGCTGCCCTGGATAAAACAGCATCTCCTAAATAAAAACCAAAAACAAGTTCATGCTCTCACTCAGGCACCTTTCAATATGGCAGTGAAGCCCTGTATAAATAATGGATTATAATGGTTTCCCTGATGCATCGTATTATAACACATTAATAATACATTCAAATAATGCAATTCATGGCTATAATTAAATGATCTTAATTAAAACTGTTGAAGGACATATGTTATGAGATATTGACTTAAGGCGTGTTAAATAATGGTGTTCTTGATGCAGTGTATTATAACACATTATTAATTAATAATTTGTAATCATTAGATCTGTAGCTCTACGTGTTGCTCACTTGTGTGATCTGTGTGTGTTGGATGTTAACGAAGGGATTTTATTTCTATTATTATTTTGTAAATGATAATGAAGACAAGGTAAGAAATGCAATTCATGCCAGTAATTATTGTTCTATTCTGTATGATTTCTTAACGTAACGTCAAGGTAACTGAGACATATAATTGCTCTTTTGTTGATTTTGATTGCTTCCATTGGATAAAAGCATCTGCTAAATGATTAAATGTAAATGTAATTAAAAGATTTTGATTGAATCTGTTGAAGGAAACATGAATATCACAGCTAGATACTAACTTAAGGCGTGTTTAATAATTAATTATAATGGTGTTCTTGATGCATTCAAAAGTATTTTATATTTATTAAATGTCAATATATTATTTAATATATAATATATTTTTATTAGGTTATTTCTGTCATATGTTATATATTTATTTATATTTATATTTAAGTTTATTTTCCTTGTTAGCAGGACATTAGAAATTATCGATACAACTATAACAGTCATTATTTTATTTTTATGTTTAATTTTATATTACATAATATACTATATGTTTGTTTATTTTTATTAATTATTACCAATTTATTTGATATATATTTGCGTTTATCTTCATTCTGACATGGTATGGATGCACTCAGTGCACTAACAATGTTTTAAAGAAAAATCTATAAAAATGCCGATAAACCAACAATGGTTAATAATGCGGTGGATTGAAACACTTGAGCTGCGTGAGCTGTAGCTGAACAGGATGTGGACGATGACAGGTGATCTTTAATATGTTAACGACATTAATTAGGAGTCGTTTACAAGGCAAGAGAGCTGAAAACATTCAGTTGCGATCATTTGCGATCCATAGATTTCACATCTGAAAGTGTACGTGTGTTTTCTGTGTGCAAATTCAATCTATGAATCACACGTACGCATATTTGAGAGATGATCGTAAGATCAAATTTAGGATGGTTTCTGCGCAACATTTTATAAACAAGGCCCCAGGTCTTTCATACCGACGTCAATTTTCATATTTGTCGTTAAATGTTGATACATGAATATTTGGTCTGATTTTGCTCTTTCTCATCAACTAAATATTTTCAGCTAAAGAAAATTTGACAAATTAATGACTATAAAAATGAGTATTTTCATTAGTAGACAAAAAGTATGACTAAAACAGGAAACATGAACAGCAATCCTCTCTGACTGCTGCTTCTGAGCACAGATCCAGTGACGAGGAGAAATGTCAGCATACTGATGAGATAAACACGTCTGATCCTCATGAAGCTGGAGGAGAGGAAGCAGAATGCAGAGGATATCTCTCTGCTATTGTGAATTTAATCGCTGACAGAGTTGCCTAAACTCACCACAGACGAGGGGCAATTCACACTTCTTCATTTAGTAGATCTACCAGACTAGGAATTTGAAAACAAGCCACCAAAGGGAGAGTAGCGAAGCAGAAAAAAGGCAGAAGTCAGAGTGTTTTTTTTTTTCTTGTGTGAGACGAATGTTAATATGAGTTTTCACGCGTGTCATTCCCTCTGCTTCGGCTTACAGGAGTCCTCCATCAAACGGCAGACACGGACCCTTGAAGCAGCCAACCACGTGGGCGTTGCTATAGTTTCCAGCGCCGTGACGACGGTGATTTCAACCATTCCGCTCTTTTTTTGTGTCATCGTGCCTTTCGCCAAATTCGGTCAGATTGTGGCCATCAACACGGCCATTTCCATCGCCTTCACGCTCACGGTCACGACCGCGCTGCTGGCCACGATGGGACCCGGCGACTTCACCCGTCCTCCCAGAGCCGTGCTCAAAGCCGCTCTGGGGGTCCTGATCGTGGGGGTCTGTGGAGGTGTGCTGTGGTGGACCGGATCACAGTTCGCTCCGGACACACTGATCTGAATCCAGGAAGCAGGTGGATTTCAAGAGAGCGACTGTGATTATTTGAGACGACGTGTGTGAACTCTTTGGAAAATGAAGTATTTAACATACAGTGGTGGCCAGAATGATTAGAACACTAGTATTTTCAGCAGCTAAAAATTGGTTTTAAGTCAGTCATTTCTATAGTTTACAGTCTGCATGAAGGTAGCAGATGTGGGAAATGATGTTGGACACATTTAGGTGAATAACTATCAAGAATCGCTCTGTCAGGGACTTGTGTTTAATGTTAATGTATGACTAAAAGAGCTGACTATTCCTCGGTGTTTTCTATTTTATTCACAAATGGACTGGAGTGACTCGGAGGGTCGTGAGGACGTGTCTTATTTCGGTTCATGTGAAGTCTCAGCAGAGGAGAACATGAATTCTGTGAATTCATCTCGTGTGTGACACCCGGACAACACTGGAGGAGAAAGAACGTGTAAGATGAAGCTACTTTTTCATCGCCCTTGAAGGATGTTGTGATAGAGTTGGTGTTTTACGCTTAAGTTAATTATTTGATTTCCAAATCTAGAAGACCTACTGTACATTTTGGTTGAAGTCAACATGAAATGGTATTCACAATCTATTTTACTTTTGCAAGGTGACATTTCAGAGAATATCACGAGAAATCTTTTTACCAGGTGGAAATTAATACAGTGCGATTCATAGAAAAACGGTTTTTTTTTAGAAAAAAGGAATGATGCTCCATCCCTAACAAGACTGTCACTGGTGTGTAAGCAGATCATACGAATTATGAATCAGATCGTACAAATTCTCCACTAATTGATTAGTAAAAAGTCATGTTCACCCTCCTGAGTATTTTAGCGTATCACTTTGTCTTCAGTTTGAAAGATTTTTAAAAAGCTGTGTTAGCTAAACAGTAACTCAATACTAAGCAAACTGGCTATTGTTCAACATTAACCAATAATCCGCACAGCCTTGCTTATATCAGAAAAGAAAAGAAATTCTTCAAATAAAACTGAAATAAATATATTAAATAACTTAGAAATTTAAGTTATTTAATATATTTATTTAATAAATATAAATTTAATAATACATTTCTTTGGCAAGTAAGTGAAAATAATATTCATTTTGTATAAATAATATTGGCACCCTTGGTAAATATGAGCAGAGGCGGCTGTGAAAATAAATCTGCATTGTTTATCCTTTTTATCTTTCATTCAAAAAATTCACAAAATTCTAACCTATCACTGAAGTAAAAAATGGAAAGTGGGGGGAAATCTGATTGTGAAATAAATGCTTTCTCTAGTACATGTTGGCCACAATTATTGCAACATCCTTTTTCCAAGATTTCTCAGTTTTCTCCTGTAATGCCTGAAGAGATCGGAGAACACCTGAGAAGAGATCAGAGACCATTCCTTCATCCAGAATCTCTCCAGATCCTTCAGATTCACAGCTTCTTCTCTTCGGTTCACTCCACTCATTTTCTGTAGGGTTCAGGTCAGAGGACTGGGACGGTCATGGCATTTTGAGCTAATTTTTTTAGTTTCATCTGACCATAGAAGCCAGTGCCATTTGAAGTTCCAGTCGTGTCTGATAACTGAATATGCTGGAGTTTGTTTCTGGATGAGCGAGGAGAATTTTTCTTGAAACCCTCCCAAACAACATGTGCTGATGTAGGTGCTGTTTATATATATATATATATATATATATATATATATATATATATATATATTAGGTTTCTGACCCTGAGACTCAATTATTTTCTGCAATTCTCCAGCTGTGGTCCTCGGAGAGTCTTTAGCCGCTCAAACTCTCCTCCTCACCGTGCATTAGGACGATATAGACACAACTCATCTTCCAGACAGATTTTTACTGGAAATGGGGATTTTTCAATGCTTTAACTCTTTTCTTAAAGCTACTTTCTAAATTTGTGGTGCTCAACAATCTTCTGCTGCACATCAGAAATGTATTCTTTGGTTTTTCTCATTGTGATGGATGATTAAGGGAATTTGGCCTTTGTGTTCCTCATATTTATAATCCTGTGAAACAGGAAGCCATCGCTGGATAATTTCATGCTCCTAGTCACCCTGGTGTGCTAAAAAATGTAAATATGAATGGGATTATGCTTCAGAGATATTTTACTCATAAGAATTTGTAGGGGTGCCAATAATTGTGGCCAACATTCATTGGAGAAAAACATTTATTTCATCATGAGAGTTTCTCCCCACTTTCAGTTGTTTTGAAACAATTAACCTATTCATCAAAGGGATGCAAGCAGATCATATGAAAACGCATGTATGAGCAAAAACATACAAAGCTGCTGGAAATTCCCCAAACGTAAAATAATTACAAATTGCCACGAGAGTATTCTTTGTAATTACATGCTCAATAACACCAGAAACTAGGAAAATAGGATCGATTTCTGATTTCATGTTGACTTTAAAGCACACAAAAGCTAACATTTTCCTACTTTAATGTAAGAGGTTACTGTAATGTTTGGTTTTGTCCAAAACCAATGAAGAGGGTTGCAGTACAGATAGTACTGCTTGGGGCACTTAGTTGTATTTCAAAGTAAACATGTTAAAAGAGTTTTGTTTTTTGTCTGTGAAATGTTAAGGGTATTGACTTTTATAAGATAAAAGTGTAAAATCATGGTGAAATTCATGCTGGCTTTTGTAAGATTCTGGTGAAACATATTGAGTTCTGCAGAGTGATGTTGTGCTTCTGATGTGGTTTGTTAAATTCCCAGTGAAACCCACTGTTTGTGTTTGTCTTTCTGCACACCAAACGGATCCACTTAACTCCGTCTGTCTTCATCTTTTTTGATTGTTGTCATTTTTCTGTATTTCAAAACATATACACACACAAAGTTACAATGATCGCAGGCGACCTTCAAACGGCTTGATCATGTTGACCCTTAACCAGTAGTCTGGAAATAATACAGCACTTCAGCAGCAATCCACTTACAGCCACAGACACTCGCTGTCCTCCCAAAAGCTCTCCGCATGCAGGAATTCAGCTCACCTTCACAGCTCTATCTGCTTTTCTCTTTTTGATATTCATGTTAAGGACTGAAATATTTCAGAGAAATAGTCACACATTAACAGTTACACAGAAAATATGCTGGCATCAGTGGGTGAAATGTACACCTCAAAAAACAAACAAACAAAAAACAAAAAACATTTTGTTTTGCATCAAGAAAATGTAATTAATTAATTAAATTATATACAATTTTAATTAATTATTAATTCATTTCATTTTTGCTCCCTAAAGTCTATATGTATATATATATATATATATATATATAGACATATTAATACAATTAATAAACACATATTAATAACTACAATATAAAGCAAAAATATACTAAAAAAAAGAGATTTTTTTTTTTTACAACAATAAACGTTATTAGAAATAAGAAATATACAATTTTAATATATAATTTATTCATATTACAGTTATAAGTTGCTGACAGTGGATGGGTGTTTGGTTAAATTTGCTTTATGCAAAACATGAATTTTTTCTTCCAGTCAGTTTTGGGGTCAAATATGACCCTGGCATTTCTTGACTCACCAATTTTTTGATTGACCCCAAAATGGCTTATTGACAGAGCCAAAATGATTATTTATAGGTATATCATATAGGTAAATATCATATTTACATTACAACAACCAAATCAAAAATACAAAGTTTTATACCTCAATTTATAGCCAACAACCATATATAATAATATGTTATATCACATCCAAAATAAGTTTTTGTTTATGTATATGTATGTGTGCTGTGTATATTTATTATGTATATATAAACACACACACATGCATGTTTATATATTAAATGTATTTATTTATAATATGAATTCTATGAATATAAATATAGACATGCAGCCTAAATAACTGTAAATATTTTCAAAATATATACTGTATGTGTATTTATATATACATAATAAATATACACAGAACACACACATAAGCCTATATTATGCAAAAAAAAACTTTTTTAATCGCTTGACAGCATTTCTTTCCGCTACATTTTAATTATATTTAATGTGCACATTTTCATTGGTAAGAGTTTTCTCACCAATTTCAAAATTATTAAAATACTTGCTTGACTTTATGTAGCTCTTCCCATCAATTCAGCTTAAATTTTTAATGTTGGAAACGGTAGATAGGCATTAATAATGCACTGTGGTGACCATTCATAATTGATGATCTGTTATATAGCAAATTCAATACTGATATGTGGTTTATTTAGAAATCCACAGTCATCAAGACGAGCAGGAGAGACAAAGTCCATCCTCAACGTGAGCTCAAGACCTTGAAACCATCAGCAACTTATGAAACGCCTTTAATACACGTAGGACTTTGCACTTCAATGTTCAACTTCGCATTGAAAAACACCAGTTATGTCAGAAGGAAAAAAAATAAAAATCACTGAAAGCATTCAAAATGACATGATAGAGCACTTTGCCTTGAATTTGCTCTGACATAGTGCTACCTGCTGCAACTTAATAGGTATATTTGGGCTTTTATTCAATTAATTAAATGGTCAGTCAATAATTCCTGAGTCTACAAGACAAAATTTGACATGAAGCATTTCAAAATGAAAATAACATTTTATGAAATAGATGCACTTGTTAACACTATGTGCAATACATAGGTGAAAATTAGCTATACAATATAAATAAATTGCATCTTTTGTCTGCAATTACACATAGCCTTAGTTCTCATCAAGTTGTCTATGGTTTAGTGTACTTTGAATACATTAATACATATTTACATACATACATATGATAAAATGCATAAACATGTACCAAGTCTTGTGTGGGAAGGCCAGTCAGGGTGAATAAATCAAGCATACACTATTATGCTGAGGTAACATGTGCTAAAACAGATCATTTGAAGCCCGCGTTCGCCCACAAAACACTCTATTTCTAACAAGAAATAACATGGGCATTAAAAACATTAATAATGCTTAGGAGGATGTGCTTCGATTAGCAAAATGTACAAGTGCTCCACTACTCTAAAAAGCTATGCTAGGAAGCATATTCAAATACAGAGATACTAAACTGGGTATCTTAGACACACACAATAAAATCCATTTGAAGAACTAGGATAGAAGTTAGCCGATTTTGAGCATGAGGGTAAGCTTGCAAGATCGTATATCGAGCAACTTGTTTGGTCACAGCACTCGTGGCTTGAGGTGAACTGATTCAAGGTTCAGATGGAAGGCATTGTCTAAAAGAGTTTAAACCCCAAAATGTGTCCTCTAAAACCCATAATCCTCATCATTTGCCTTCCTGGATTTCACACATCCAAGTCAAACAGTAAGCAAGTCCTGCAACGATTCAAATCTAGTGTCTTGGAATGATTCAGTGGGTAACAACAATCAGATATCCTGAACCTGAGATTTAAAAGAGCTTTAGGTAAATCCACAAAGGCAAACAGGTGTGAAATGATATCGTATGATGAAAAGAGCGGTTGAGACAGAGGAGACCAAGTCAACAGCCTTTAAAGGAGTTCTGCAGGAGACAGAAAGCTAGAGAGGTAGGGAGCAGCATACTTCACAGGGATGATCCTGGAAATGGAGTGCGCTACCACTTCAGATCAAATGATCGACCCTGGAGATCACGCTATTCAGCACTATTCCACACAGATTTGACATCAAACATGCTCTCTTCCCAACTGACACTGGATATATCAATGGAGAAAGAGCGACTGAAAGGACTGGGGCGCAGGGCTCATTTGAAATAGCACCATCCCACCGCTCTCCCACACGCTGAGGTACGTTATTGGTACAAATGAACATTTTACAGTTTTAACAGTTTTCCCATAGTCAGCGGTGTAAGAGCAACATCTATCTAGCAATAGGACATCTGAGGACTGCTAAAAAAAGTACAATCCTTTCAGGTTTTAAATCAAAATCATATTGGGTGCGCAGACGACGGACCTTAGTCAAGAGTATTTTGATTGTTCGCTCAATAGGTTTTAGGTCTTGAAGAGATAATTCACCCAAAACTGAAGATTTTGGCATCATTTACTCACCCTCAAAGGACATCGTTCCTTTCTTTCTTCTGTGGAACATACACGAAAATACTTTTTTTTTGTCCATACAACAAAAGTCAATGGGGTTCAACATTATGTTGAGACATTGTATGCACTAAAACGTTGTTCCAAATGGCTTCTTTTGTGTTTCACAGGAGAACGCAAGTCATTTACTCAAATATGAAGTAAATGATGACAGAATCTTTGGCTGAACTACCTCTTTAAGGTCATGTCTAATTTTACATTTTTTACATTGACTACCCTGACTGAGGTCCATACTCTAGTGACTCTAGTTTTGAAAACAACTTTCGGTCATGAACTGTGAGGAAAAAGCCTGAAAAAGAAGATAAAAGAAAACAGCTGTGGGATGTCAGGACACAAAAGGGCCCACTAATTTTCATGCGATTGTGCCTAATTTGTTCATGACTGGCGAAGCAGAGAGAGTGTTACGAGGACAGCACCACATTATCATGGCCTTGAAAAAAGTGTGTGCTTAATCTAACAAAAGCTAAGCATTTTCCAATGCTTAGCTAAGCATCATCCTGTTTTTATGCAAAAGCAATTAACAGCCATCAGACATGGGCCACGTATAGTTTATTAGTAATATGATAACCGATTCTGGAAAACCTCCTGGAGAGTGATAATTTCGGGCAGGGAACCTTCTGGACTACTGACCAGGAAAAAACGAGTCATTACAAATGCTGGTGCCATTACGTCCACATTTCCTTCTAGCTGTACCACATGCATCTCTTTGACATACAGTGTCATTTGCTCAAGTAACGACAAAGAAACTGGCCCACAATAGCCTACGAGACTCTTTAAGAACAAGCAATGCCAATAATGTCAAGAAGAGACGGTTGTTTCCCCACAGTGCAGCGGTAAATCTCACGTTTCAAGGTTGGAAAACATGCGAGGAACACCGTCCTGAATGCCCCTGCTTCGCTTATTTCTCACTTCCTCTATCCCACTGTCGCACAGATGACTGGTTTGGTGAGTTTGCTCAGTTCTCCTGCAGGAGTTCCTCAGTGTATTTGTGTTTTTCAACGCACTCTCGGCTCATGAAAGGTGACAAAAAGGGGGGGTTCCAGTATCCAATCAGCTACGCCCACCCTTCCCACCCTCCCCTTTTGATTTCACCCCTATATTGGTATCCAGCAACTGAATACATTCCACCCCCCTCCCCCCTCCACATCTTGCCCCGAATGTAATAATTAAAAAAAGGTAAAAACAAGGTCTACTGCGGAATGGCTTTACTCCTCACAGTCAGTAGGGGATGCCAGAACCCCTGTGAACTACTGAGGTGCGGTTGGCGTTCTTGCGGCTGGTCCGTCGAGTCTGGGTGTTCTTGGCGACCGGGGGGCTCCGAGCGATGGGCGAGGCCCTCCCCCTGGGGCCCTTTCGCTTCCCCCTAGGCCCTGCACGGCCCCTCCCGGCCACTAGGGGTCACTTCTTACGGGAGTGGAGTGTGTCCTGAAACTTGGTGCTGGTGTAACGCACGTGGAAGCCCTTCTTATTGATGGTGTCGTCAGAGCGGAATTTGATAACGATGGAGTCGCCGGCGGAGTAGATCTCTTCTGGAGGCTGGAAACACAAAGATGGAGGAAGACGTGAGTAGGCTAGATAGAACAAATTACCTTTTATTACATCAATGCAACCTGATCAATCCTAGTGATTGACATTTTAGTGCAGTGGTTCCCAATCCTGGAGAACACTACATTTTTTTATGTCTGTCTCTTCACTGACACAAACATTTGAGGTCTTGGAGTCTTCATTAAAGAGCTGATAAGTTGAATCAGGTGTGTTTGATTAGGGAGAAATCTAAAATGTGCAGTGTCGGGGTGCCTCCAGGACCAGGGTTGGGAACGTCTCGGTTACATAGGTAACCCTCGTTCCCTGTAGGAGGGAACGGAGACGTACCTCAGACTGACTGACTGAATGGGAACCACTGCTCTAGGTCCAGGATTGGGAATAACTGTTTGGGAACTACTTGGGGTGTCCAAACCTGTTTCTGGAGGGCCACTGCCCTGCAGAGATTTAGCGCCAACCCTAATTAAACACACCTGAACCAGCTAATCAAGGTCTTCAGGCTCACTAGACTAGAAACTTCCAGGCAAGTGTGTTGGAGTTGGGTGGAGCTAAAATCTGCAGGACGGTGGCCCTCCTTGATTAGGAATGGACACCCCTGGTCTAGAGGGAGTCAACACTGAGTTAGCAGAAGTCGGAAAGACCACAAGCTCAGTTTACAAAGTAGGCAAGTATATGATACCTAAGCCACGTCCCAAATGGGATATATCTGCCTCTGAAGGACACTTCAGTGTGTGAGCAATCATGTCCACAATATTGAAGGGTTTCTCAAAACTGAAGTGTTTAAAACTGGTCACTTAAAAGGGCCCTTGAGAATGAAGTATTTTGAAAGGTACAACTGATGGATACTGCGCTCCCATGATTCTTTACTCAGGTTAATTGCGCGATGATACCAACTCCTCAATAGACTTGGCAGGATGACGCACAAGTGTGTTCCAAAGAACAGGTTTTTGGTCCCCTACACCCTTCTTCCCTTCAAAGCTCTCACTCTGTAGGATAAACTCTCTGAAGTGATTAGGGCACAGGGTCGAGCCCTTCAGCAGCAGTACTGTTTTAAAATCTGTTCTGATTTTGAAAGTTGTGTAGTGTAGTCCAGACTTTACTATTGTCTTTCACCTTAGAGTTCTAAAGTGCTACCAAAATCATCAACGCAAGGTGAAAGCTGTACCAAAAAGCAGGCATGAAAATTATGCTTCTATATAAGCATTGTTTTGGCTAATCCCATAATCCACTGCGATGAATTGAAATTTTTCTACCAAAAAAAGATATTTACAGATATAGCTTATTCAATACTGAAAAGCAATAACAGTTGTTCCACGTAATTAAAAATGAACTAATTCATCGAATATTTGTGCTTACAAGAGTAGTCTTTAGCTTAGCAACATGCTAACATTTGAATGTTTTTGGAACTAGGAGTTCTAGTTGAAAACTTTGTTGGCTATTTGAGTGGCACTTTATTTTTTGTTGAGGATGCTTCCTTGACTCAGTTTTGATTTGAATGCTTAGCATACAGGTAAACTGGAACACAGTTATTATGTACTCAATTTGATAGCAATGTTTTTTTCTCTCCTGAATTTCTGACCAATAAAAGTGTTTTTTTACTCCTTTAAACTTCTGTATTCCTTCCTTTCCTTGATTTTGAAACAATGGCCCGGGTCAGTGTCGCCACCTTGTGAACAAACTAATTGCCGCAGAAAAAATAAAATAAAAATTAAGGTGTCTACTGTATCTCTGTACTATGTTGATGATAAAATTTGCATTGCGCACACTGTGTCAAAAATGAGGTATACATTGAGCTTTAAAAGGTATCTGCCTATGTAGAGAGTGAAAAGTGCTTAGGGCTTCACATATGAACTGAAATCTAAAAGCATTTGATATGGTTTCAGAGTAGTTTCCATTGTGCACTGGCTCTTTTCTGACCAAGCTTAAATGGGTTATTTTGGGCTGTGACAGCCTAATGTGGCAGCACACTTAAGCTCATGTTGCTCGAGGGACATATTCCCCGCTGTTAGTAAATTGTCAGTTGCTTTGGATTAAAAGCATGCTCTAAATGGCAAGCTACCAAAACTTGATTGAGACAAATGTGCACTGTCTAACATCCTCTTGGTTCAATTTAAACGAATCTCTCAGTCGATAAGCAGGTTGCACCCATTGCAAGTGGCAGTATCAGAATATCATCCGATATACCTTGTCTAAGCTCAGCATCAGTCCTTCTCGTTGACCTGAAGTAAATGTAATCATGCTGTTCGGTGACCTAGAGAGCTGATCTCACACACACACATACTGAGTTCTTATTGTTTCAGAGATTTTTGTATGATTTGTATGTTTCAGATGTTTTGTATCTCTCCAGAACTAGAAATGAGGAAAATCCCTAACGGCCTCTTTCAAAGATCATTGTTTATCCTGTAAACAAGTGTTTCTCAAGTGGTGGATTATGTCCCAAAAATGGGCCACAGGTCTGTTGTAATAGGGTCACGGACAGCAGAGTAAAACAGGACTGTAAGGGCCAGTGAACACAATGTCCGATGGCTCGTAGCAACCAATCAAGCCTAACAAAGTAATTTGAGTGAGAAAGAGCAAAGAAATGTGGTTCTGCATGATTAGCTGCATTAATTCACAAAGAATTCTGCTGGTGCTGAGTGATTGGTTGCTTGGAATTTCTTAAATTGAACTTTTTTGCATTCAGGTTTTGATGTTGTTGGCTTCAGCTGGCAGTTAAGGGTATAGTTCACCCCCCCAAAAAAGCTCTGCATCTTACAAGTTCATTTGTTGCCACAATTTCTGACATGAAATGCAGAAGCATTTTGATGTTTGCTGATTTTATGCAGCAAATCTAAATCTGTGCTTTACCCCTGATCCACAGTAGCGGCCTAGTCTGGGTGATTTGGTGTCTGCCCCATCAAACAGCTCCATGTAATCATAGCCGCAGTCGGCCTCCTCCTCGATTTCGAAGGTCTGGAAGATGAGCTCCACGCCGTAGCCCTTCTCTGCTGCGATCACCCACTGACAGTCTGACGCCCCGGGGTAGTTATTATCACCAAACTGGGCATGAGAGTAGAGGTCTTTAGTTTTCACCTCCGCTTTCAGACGGCCTCCACACTCTGGAGAAGAGAAGGAAATGAACGACTTGTGGCTGAGACTAGCACTCAATGATATAAACGTCAGAGAGTTGCTGTAGCATACTTATATTTGAGATTGTTGAAATATAGTGCTAAAAATACATACTATACATTTGGGATTGGAATATTTTTGTCGGCTAAACCCCTTTTAATTAAATATTAGTTATTTTAGGTTAATATTTCAATAATTTAACCAGTCATCTGCATGTTCATGGTTCTCTAATGTTGGTTAATTGTTAAAATAAACACAGGAAAACTAATTAAATATTTAAATGTTATGCTTTAATAAATTTTTAGCTTTTCAACAAACTCACAAATGTCCTCCAGTTCCCTCAGGAACCAATTTGGGTAAAACCCAGCATTAATATAAAATGGAAAATATAAAATGGATAGGCCTATAATATAATGTATGAATATATTAAATATACATTGAATATGAAATATGAATTTGAAAATCTGAACTTGAATTTGAAGTTTATTTAACCATAAGCCAAGTTGTATCATTATTGTCTAGGTAAAAAATATATAGTTAAAAACATTTTCTTGGCAGCCATAAACATTCAAAATTTTGACTGATTTTAATGAACAAATTGTTTAATTATTAATGTTAGAAAAAGTCATTATTTATTGAACTTTGGTGTCATTTTTAAAAAGCAATAAGCCATTTGAACCACGTGCTTCAGTGATTTTAGCGTGGCCTGTTGTTAATGACACAAAGCAGAGCACTGCATGGTTATTGTTTTATTATATGAGACTACATGTAATTGCAGTATTTAGTGGTACTGTATTGGATGTGCTCACCTGCAGTATGGGAAGCCTCGAAGCCTTTCTTCTGCACTGAGTTATCAGAGAAGAAGCGGATGAACATCTTGTTGCTGGAGGATATGATCGGTTGAGGTTTCTTGGTGCCACAGTATCGTCCGAGGCTGGGTGCCTTCCCATCCCGACCGTCGTAAATCTCAATGTGGTCATAAGCACATTCCAGATGAGGCTCCATGTCGATTTCATTGAAAGCCTGAAATATACGGCTCATGTCAATGTTTGAATGGCACACACTCCAAATACTATTATAATGAACAGGGAAACAAGACTTCTTATGAAATTGAGTTCCAAAAGCTAGTGAGCTGCTTCACTGTCTATATAGACAGCTATCTTCTAAGTGAATATGTTTTTGGGTTTAAAAACATGCGACAAAGTGCAGTGGAACTGAAAAAAAGGAACGTCTAGAGTTGTTATTAAAATTTGAAATGCTGTGTTTTTAGGACGGTGTATCATGCATGAGAGGATGCAACAAACACGTCCCTCGAGTGCATGTTCAGATAGAAAAACAATGGAAAAGCAACAAAGTTGAATCCAAAACGGCACTGTGTGAACGACCCCTAAAGGGCTGTTCACACAGAACTTGTTTTTGTGTTTTATTTACTCACCCTTCACTTGTACCTAACCTGTATGATTTCTTTATTCTGTTGAGCACAAAAGAAGGTATTTTGAAGAATGTTGATAATATTTTATTCCATACTATGGAAGTCAATGGCTACCATCAAAATATTTTCTTTTGCGCTCAATAGAAGAAAGAAACTCAAACATGTTTGGAATAAGTGGAGGGTGAGTTATTGATGACAGAACTGTCATTTTTGGTGCACTCTTCCCTTAAATGCTGCCTAGGTAGGTAGCACACTACGTTTTGGAACAGAGCAATAGTGCTGTCAGGACTTATGTTGAGAAAGATACTGGGATATTAAACAATATTTGTGCACAATAACATGCACATGAATTTTTCATTTCACTGCTCTCAGGGATACTTGATCCTGATTGGTCAATCACAGCATTCTGCAGTCAAATATTTTTGTATAATTATGCTATGGTGCATAAATGTGCCAAACAAACCAATTTCCTACAAAGCTTTGCTAGTTACATGCCTCATAACAATCCACAGACTTTATACTTTTTAAAATAAAATAATTTCAAATTACATAATTTCGTTTATTTATAGTCATGTAATTAGTGAATCATGGACGGTCAGCTGATCTTTATCGCAAAATAAACCCCTTCAGGGTGATGCAAGGCTTCAGGCTGAGGTCAAGCTCACTCTGCAGGGTTTTGTTTTGAACTAATGACCGTCTAGACTGTACATTACCCAATGATGGTAAATATGGATGGAGAGGGGATGTACTATTACATACTATTTTGATCCGATGTCCCGGGGTGGTGGAGAGGGCCCAGGTGCAGGCCTTCTTACTGGGGTATTTATCTGGCCAGTTTGGGCTGGTGATGGTCCCGCTCACGCTGTTCACAACGTGATCACAGCCGGCTGCAAGAGATACCGATATCACGTGACGTCCAGCACTCAAATACACACAAACAGCTTCGTGCTCACACTCATCATATGAGCATCGTTCAAACTCCAGACAACGAGAATCGCTGTTGTTTTTGGCACACAGATCCAAGCATTTCCTAACCTCCTCATACAGCATTTTCTATGGTTTCTCCCAAGCACTGCCACTCTCTTTCTATTTCTGCCCGCGTTCTCTAAAAATATCCAGACGCTAGTTAGTGTCAGTGAGCTGAAATCGATGGTGAAGGTTTCTGAGCAGTCGTGCGCTAATAGGGAAAACAAAACAACCAGACTGCAGGTCGTTTCTCAGACAGAAAACACAGTGACCTTCCTTCCAGGCAAACTGTATACAGCACGTAATTCTGATACATTTGGAAAATCACTTGCCAAAACCTAACCTAAAGCAATTTACAGAGAATTTTTGTTAACATGAGCTAACTAATCTAGGGTTGTGTTTTTACTTTCTTGATAAAATAGAGTTTCAGCTCTGACTGGAAACTCCAGTATATTTATGGATATCTGTCAGCCTATCAAAAGACTGTTCACGCAAAAATTACAATTCTGTCAATATTTACTCTCCTAATGTTGATCGAAGCTCTCAAAATGCTATTGGATTTTGTGTGCGTCATAATCGAACGTGCTGCAGTCTGAACGTGTGGAATTAAGAACAAGATTCGAGAGCTACTTCAAGGAAAGATTTTTAAAGGATTAAAGGCTTACTTTTCGGTTTGTTCATATTGTTTCAGAAGAAGCTTATATTGTCATCATGTCGTCATATTTATGGTACATTTATAGTGCTTATTTGTCCTTTATTAATCTCAATAGCTGTGATCACAATGAACTATCATTTACTGAAAAGAGCTCTCCTTTTGTGTTTCACACAAGAGAAATGTCACAGGTTTGGAACAATATGAGAGTGAGTAAATTGTAATTTTTGAATGAGTTATCCCTTTAATAATAACATATTTCATCACTTACTGGACATAGGTGTATTTTATCACATTGCTACCATTTTACATAACAATATGGCATGATTTTAAGCGAGTTTACATGGCCTATCATGACCTATTGCTTCAAAGGAACACTGTCTCAGTGCATATTCACATATAAGCGTGTGTGTGTGTTTCTCACCTTCCTTGCAGTCATGTTTGTTTTCATGCAGAATGAAGCCACTTCTGCACTGACAACTGTAGCTGCCAAAGGTGTTCACACATTCATGCTGACATCCGCCGTTCTCCTTAGAGCACTCATCTTTATCTGTGAGAACAAAACACCAGATCTCAGCAAAACACTACACTGTTAATAATAAAGGCTCTTTATTGGCATCAATGCGGTTTCACGAAGAACCTTTACCATATATATATGGTATATTATATATGCAACATAGCACATAAACATTTTTTTTAATTTTGCAGCACACACACTCACCTGAGAAGAACTGGGCCTTGAAGCCCTTCTTGGAGACAGTGTTGTCAGATTTAAACTCAATGCGCATGTTGTTGTACTGAGAGGTGATGGCCTCCGGTTTCTCAGCTCCGCAGAATTTCCCGTGCAGTCTGGAGTCGGCGGACAGACCACTTCTCACCTCAACAAAGTCATATTTACACACCTGCACAGCAGAGAGCAACACACGGGTGAACATCTACAAAGACTTTCATCTTTCTTGTCCCAAAACACAGCATATGATGCTCTTTTAAGAAGGGAAATATAATAGTGGAATCACTTGTATTGTTTTCTCTTTTGCATGTATTATTTTTGATAAAAGCATCTAATAAATGTAAATGTTTGAATCAAAAATAGAGAGGGGAAAAAGAGTGGTATGTTTGTTTTGATGAGAAACTGGATGGGTCCTTTATTTAAGTGGCGCAAAATGCTCTAAATAGTCCACTGATACTTTTCACAGCTTTTCATTTTGATTGCAACACATGAGTGCATGGCAACTTTTGCCAATAATAGTTCACAAGCTGTACACTAGTTATCTGGAGCAAATGTTGTTTTTGGCAATCAATAAAGCTGAAGCCTTTCTCACCTCCCTCTATTAAACCAGAGCCAGTATACTGAAGGAATGTTCCAGGTTCAATACGAGTTAAGCTCTACTGACAGCATTAACACAGACAATATCAACAAAACAAACACAAATCATATTCACAGTAATGCGCTTACAATGGAAGTCTATGGGGCAAGACATTCAAGAGGGCTTAAAAGCAGGAATAGGTGGCTTGTAGTTTAAAAGAAGCACTTGTATGCATTCTTATACAGAAACTGTTATTTAAGCACATAAATCATGCTTTTAATGGTGGGGCAGCTATTGTACGTGGATGAATATCTGGTTAAACGTTACCAACGCAACTCCTGTGGATGGAGTTTGCTCCATGTAAACAGATAGTTACATAATGTTCGTTTCTGGTAACCTTTCACATAATGTGTAAAAGTTATTTTTGTGCAGGTTTGTGCCCTGTAGACTTTCAATGTCAATCCATTATTGCAAACAGATTTGTTTTTGTGGTCATAATTACTTTCTGTGGTAATTGGCAACATGTCACTGATGCAGAACCTGTATGAACCCAAATCATTCCTAGCTTTAATTTATCCAGCAATTATATAGTATGCTATTAATGCAAAAGCTATAAAATGCTCAGGAAAACGTACAGCTGCTTTAAACACGTTTTAGTGTGTCGTCTAATTTAGAGGACTAATAGCTATTTAAAAAAACCCAGCCTGAGCCAACAGCCTCATTTTCTTTCTCAAAATCACTCTTCTTGTTTAGCACTAATGTAATGACCTTGCTTTTATATTAAAGCAATATAACCGGCTTCCATTGAAGCTTGTGAAGTTTCAAATAACGAAGTATAAAAAGACAGGCTGGAAGCCAGATGGCAACTCTTTAACAGGATAGCTCTGTTATAAACTACCTGAGTGTTTGCGATAAACATGCACGAAGCCAGAAACCTACCCTTCATCTTAACCAACAGATCATAAGTGCATTCGTCATGTGAGCTGCACTCAAATGCAAAACTGCCGCAAGCTATCAACAATGAACAAGTGAGAAAATATGAAGGCAATTTGGAGAAGTCAGTCCCTAAAGCCCTGTGGTGATTCACACCAATCGAGCTGAAATGAACCAGACAAACCCACCCCACGCTGAGGCAAAAACTTAGTGCTCACATCGTTCCCCTCTGTCTCGAAGACGTCGAAGAGCAGCGTGATGCGGTACTGCGTGGGCGCCACCAGCTGCCAGATGCAGTTCTTGTTGGGCGGATACTCTTTGGGCCAGCCTGGACTGGTGATGGACCCATTCAGCTTGGTGATGAAACCACCACAGGCAGCTGAGAAAAAGACAACAGGAAAGAACTGTAAGACAAATTATACTAATGCATTATGAAGAAATACTTCAGCTCCTCTTTCTTGAAATGATCTGATTCCCAAGCTTTTTCAGTAACAGCATAGGAGCATAAACCTTAAAGTTAAAGCAACAGATCTTTTCTTCCATGCATCGTGATTGAAGCAGATTATGGGAAAAAAATAAATAAAACAAGGCGGATACTTGTTTCTATTCATTGATTAGCAGATCTGAATGCGAGCTTGCTGTGATTAAATGTTAAGATATGATACATCACCAGAGAAAAGTCTCACCAGAAGAGTTCAAGTTATGACATTTTGCTTAGTACAAGGTCAAGAAAAGAACATGTGCATGGATGAATCGTTCTCAATAACCTCAAATAACATAGATTTAGAAAAAGATAGGGTGAGTTTCCATTCTGTGCTGACTTTAAGATAGCTTATTGTGAAATTTCCTTCACGTTCTCTCTGTACACAGAGTTTATTATGTAGAATGGTTTGTTGTTTTCTTTAAAAAGTCTTTTTGTCCTTGGCTTTAAACTTCATTTGAAGGCACTCATGTGTGTTTATTTTGAGTTTCGGTGGATTGATCAAGAATCATGATGCATCAACAAATATACTTTTTTCCCCTCTGATCTCTACCACTATGTTTATATATTTAAAGGGGTAGTTCACCCAAAAATGAAACGTTTCTCATCTAAAGTTGGTTTTATGAAGGTTGTTGGTGTCTAAACAACATCGAACTCCAATGACTTTCATTGTAGAATGTGCAAAACAACACTGAAACATTTTTCAAAATTTGTTTCACAGAAAAAAGAAAGTCATACATGTTTGGAACGACTTGAATAAATAAACGATGACAGAATTTTTCGAGTGAGCTGTCACTTTTTTCCCACATACAAAGCAATTATCCTATTATAAAAGAGCTCATTTACATACAGAAGTCTTAAACAGTAGGTAAATTAGCAAAAACAACCTGGATTCTATCTTTTTTTACCGCTAAAGTGTGCATATTAGTACGTCAGAGTAGTAATATGTACCCTTAAGGTATTAATATGTACTCTTATTGTACTATTATACACCCTTTGTTGGTATAGAAGGTACACAAGTGTCCTTTTGAGGATACTGTCCCAGGGACAAGCTGTTGTACCCCTGTACAAAATAAATGCAAAAATGTACAACACAGCCCTTTAAAAAAAAACTCCCTTCAACTGCTACATATTTCATGCTCAACATGCCTAGGTTACAAAGCACTGTTAAACTTTCAATTTATCAAGCTGACCAGCTTGTGGTTTGTCAAAATGGGCACCTGCTATATATAAAATAACAAGAACGGTCCTGTTTTAATTAAAATACACAGGGAACAACCCCGGGCTTCGTATCTAATCAAACACGAGCAGAAAGACAGAGTAGTTTACTTTGGTGCAGTACGATCCAAATTACCCAACGGATCCCCTACAGCGATTTCCACTGAACACATGCGCTCGGGGAGAGATGTTTCCATGGCTACCCGCATGAAGCCTTTGGACAGCCCTTGCCTTGAAGTTTTAGCTTTATGTACATTTAAGCCCTATTCGTCTCTATTCCCTCAGGACTGTCGTGCAATGAGAACGAGCGGCACAGTCATTATGATAATGTGGGATTTACTGCTGATATGATGATAGCCACCGGGAAGCTGTGCTGGGCCAATCTTTCTTTTATCTAATGGAGAATCATTTTCTGATCGCTCCAGTCTGTCACGATTGAGTTGTTGAGTCATCTCAGTGCATGTCTGAACAAACAGACTTTTGCTCAATATAGCAGCCGCAGGGTACGTGCAGTCCTAGCAACTGCCTCACACATCCAGCCGACAATATAATGAGAGACATTAGCTGTTAGACAACACTGTACCTCAGAATGCTTTGACCCTTAACCCCAAATGTATTTTAGTGCTTTGTTTGAGAAGAATATGATATAAACAGATTCGAATTTCCAGCCGCTCAGAAAACAGAGCAGCGCTTTGTAAGTGTCGTGCGGAGGAGGGTAAAGAAAGCCAGGCGAGCCTGCTGTCAATGTGAGGAAGGTGCTCATAACTTGCTGGCAGCCCCGAGCCAATAGCACAAAACAGATGTCGGCGGTATGTCAACAGCGCGAGCAGGAGTAGTAATTAAGAGGATGCAGTAGCACAGATTGTCCACTAGAGGCAGAATGAGGTCAGTGTAGCTGGCTTCTCAAAACATGCACTCGGTAATTAAAGGAACACTCCACTTTTTTTGGAAATAGGCTCATTCTCCAACTCCCCCAGAGTTAATAAGTTGAGTTTTACCGTTTTTGAATCCATTCAGCCGATCTCCGGGTCTGGCGATAGCACTTTTAGCATAGCTTAGCATAGATCATTGAATCCGATTAGACCAGTAGCATCGCGTTCAAAAGCGATCAAAGAGTTACGATTTCCTATTTAAAACTTGACTCTTCTGTAGTTATATCGTGTACTAAGACCGGCGCGAAATGAAAAGTTGCGATTTTCTAGTCCTATTTGGCTAGGAACTATACTCTCATTCCGGTGTAATAATCAAGGAACTTTGCTGCCGTAACATGGCCACAGCAGGCGCAGTGATATTACGTAGCGCCTGAAAGTAGTCCCCAGCTATATTATAACTAGTTACCTAGCTGGGGACTACTTTCAGGCGCTGCGTAATATCACTGCGCCTGCTGCGGCCATGTTACGGCAGCAAAGTTCCTTGATACTCCTTGAAACTCTTTGATCGTTTTTGAACGCGATGCTACTGGTCTAATAGGATTCAATGATCTATGCTAAGCTATGCTAAAAGTGCTATCGCCAGATCCGGAGGTCGGCTGAATGGATTCAAAAACGGTAAAACTCAACTTATTAACTCTGGGGGAGTTGGAGAATGAGCCTATTTCCAAAAAAAGTGGAGTGTTCCTTTAAGGGAAAGTGTGATTTTTTTTTAATATTAAAATGCTTCTTTTATTTCAGATTAATATGCATAGGTAAGCATTTTGTAGGTTGATTCCCCCAAAAAGTGTAAATATAGTATCAAAACTTTGTTTGAGAAGCCGGACCAGCCCGGCAAACACTGGTTCAACCAATGGTGCGAGTTTGGGGCGGGGCTATCTGGTTGTTTATCCAATAGAAGATAAGGGGAGTGTTCTAGAAATCAATGCATTTATTTATTTATTTTTACAATCCCAGTGGCTCAGAAATTTCTGCTTCATCTTTAAAAGTTCAACATTTTCTTGGAGGTGGATTCACGAAACATTCTTTAAAAAAAAATTCTTCTTAACTGCTAAACTAAAGTAACTAACTAAGTTTATACAAAATGTTGTATGAGGAATTTGAATTCTTGAGAAGAATGTTAAAACTCCTTGTACATAACCTCTAAATGTTAGTATAACATTCAGCTTGTCTTAAATTCCCATAGGGAAGATGTTAAATTGAATTTACTGAATGAATATTTCGGGTTGTTTCAAATATTAAGCATTCTATCATAACATTACCTACATATAATACATAATACTATTACTAGGAATCTGCACGAATATTCTTTTTTGTTTTTAATTTTATAATTACAATTTTCATCAGGATTTTGATTATTATGGTAATTGGCATGCAGTGGATCTTGGCCTGTGAGATGATCAGCAAGTCTTCGTCAAGAACCGCTGTACAATCAGATAACACAAAAGCCTGTCATTGACTTCGTAAGAGGAAAAAAATACACATTCTTAAGAAAATATTTGAGAACTTCTTAAGAATTTTTCAGGAATTGAACTTTCGTTTCTTAAAAACTCATTTTAAGAAGATTTTTGTGAAATTGACCTATGGTCTTTAAAAACTTCCTTTGCCCTAAATCTTGCCCTTATTACCACACACAGACTTAGTGTAATTTGTTTGTATACTGTAAAACAAATCCATATAAAAATGGAAAACGTCCTGGTAATTATCTGCCTGGACATCATGCCTACAATTCAGTGCAATGCATAATTTAAAATATGGGTAAAATGCATGAAAAATTAATATGGAAAATTCCTTTATATTACTTTATCTTAGAATATTGGGCCCTATTTTGACAGACTTTTCTGAGAGTGTACAGCTTTCCCTCGATGCTGCCATAAACAGTTTAAATATGGCACTGGCCCGTATCCAGCACTGAACTGTTCACATACTAACCCTCGCAACTCCGTTTGTCTGCCGCTAGTTCGTACCCAGGGTCACAGGCACACTTGTAACTACCGAGCGTGTTGACACAGCGCTGCTCACAGCGACCGTTGTCGGGTCTGGAGCACTCGTCCATTTCTGCAACAACAAAAACATCAGAACTTGAGTTACAGTACCATAAAGGAGCGATGCTAATCTCTTAGGAGATATTTAGTGCTAATATATTATCAGGGATTTTCTTTTTCTTTCCTTAAATTTTTCATCATGTTGGTTACTGGCCAAATATTTTATGTGCATTCCTGAATTTCAAAAATGTTGAGCTATAATGGCTAATCATCACTCCTATACAATTTTAAAGCAAAACCGTCCACCTCACCTTTGAAGAAATTAGCAGCAAATCCAGCCTTGTTGACAGAACCGTCAGACACAAACTTCATCCAGAGCTGGTTGGAACTGGATTTAATATCGTCGGGTTTGTCATAACCACAGAATCTGCCCAACAGTGGGCTGCTTTCTGAGTTCCCATCTCGAACCTCCAGGTAGTCGTATGCGCAGTTATCGTGCCTCTCGATCTTGGATTGAAAAGAGGAAAGATAATGAAGAAAAAGGAAATGGAAAAAGTAAATGTAAACCTGAAAGACCTGAAAAGCATTTCTTTTCTTTCAATGCAAGACATGCCATTAAAATTTGATAGCAACCAGCTGTGACCGTAACCAACCTTTTCATCAAGGTCTAGAACATCTTAAAAAAATCAAGTGGAAAACACGCTGAATGTTTTCCCCCTTTTCTTTTACAGATCTGCAACATCTCTTCTTTCCAAAGACAAAGATCATGGGGAGTTTTGGGTTTATTTACACCAGCTGGTTAGAGACAATCTAAACCAAACCCAGAGCCAATGCAATGACACGACAAAATCAGAGTCAGCCAGACGAATGACACAAGCACTAAATTAAAGTGATTTAAAAAAAACCTCAGCATTTAAGTATACTCAGTTTATATAATCAAAGAATGGTATGACCTTCATTTTTTTTCAGTCCTATTAATGTTTATTTCTAGATATACACTGTCTTTTCTTGTTTAGACACACTATGACAGTGTATAAGCAATTAATTACATGCTTATAATGCAGTAATAACAACTTTTTTTAATCATACCTCAAACGACTGGAAGGTAAGGCCTACATGGTAACCCTGAGCCACAGTGATCTTCCACACACACACTTTGTTAGGTCTGTAGTCGTCTGGGTAGTTCGGAGACTGAATTTGACCATTGTCTTTCTTCACCTCCCCACCGCAAATAGCTGCAAGATAAAAGATTACAGTGCAAACATGACAGTAAAGCATGAAAATGACTTCTTTCACAATAGGAACTACTGGAAGCGGATATTGTTAGGTGTCACCTAATGGAAACTCAGTAATTCAGCTATAGTTGGATTTAGGTCTGTGGGCAAAACATTTATTACGAATGAATTTGACAGTGTTTTCTGTTGACATGCAATTTTGAGCACTCTGGATTTGCCCCAGACCGTAGCCATGAAATTGCTGCTTTGTTTTGGGCTAATTTTGCTCACAACCTCTTGCAGCTCTATCGACGTATGAAACACAAGGCAAGTAAGAAACTGCTGTTGCAAATGATTAAATATGAAGGTTTACATGAAAATGTCAATGGTATGAGCTAAAGGCACAATTTTTTGAGACTGTATGTACACACAAGTACTATAGTGCTTCTTCATAATTTTTTCAATGCCCACTAGCACTTGTTTTATAATATTTGATAGTTGTTGATTTGGTTGAATGCTGGTACCTTCGTAAACCACAGAGAAGCCCTTTCCCACCCAGTTGCTGCTGCTGCGAAACTCAATCCAAAGGCGACTGTCTGTAGAGACGATCGGCTCTGGTAATTTATCCCCACAGAATCGACCTGCATACAGAGGTACAAACAAATAACTCAACATTAATTAAGCTTCACTTTGACTTGTTCATATTGTTCTTTTGAAATGTCAGGTGTTCATCTTAAACCTTTCAGTGGTGCTTTCCTCCAATATCCATCTCTGATTTCCACATGATCATACCAGCACAAATGACTCCGGTATAAATCCATAGATGTAAAGTTCAGAATGATCTTAGGGAAGAAAATGTAGTAAATTGTCAACTGAAGGAAAGTTGGAAATCTGTGAAAGTCTTAATAACTGTGCAAATACAATGATTCTAAGCAGGATTCGGAAATCCTCGTTTTAGGCAATCTACTTGGTTAGTTAACTGTGGAAATAGTTATGTCAGATTCATTAAGAAGTCTTTTTTAATCTATTCTTTTTTACAAATCAAACCATTTTGCAGAGTATAAATTACTTCACTGTAATCACGATGTTTGTTTTAGAGTAAAACTATATAGTGAGAAACATAAATAACAATATTTGACAGAATATTTTCTCCAATCAAGCCTCTAAAATGTTCTAAGTAATACAGATCATTGGAGTTTAACCCCCCCCCCTAAAAGTAATGCCCTACAATGTTGCATTACTCTATAAAAATGTAACCATTTGCATTACTTAGTTACTCTTTATGGAAAGTAATGCAATACTGTATTGCGTTACTCCATAAAAGAGTAACCAATAATGTTACTTAGCTACTCTTTATGGAAAGTAATGCATTATAACATTGCATTACTCCATAAAAAAAGTAGCCAACTGCATTACTTAATTACTGTTTATGGAAAGTAATGCATTACAGTATTGCATTACTCCATAAGAGTAAACAGATATGTTACTTAGTTACGGTTTATGAAGAGTAATGCATTACAGTATTGTGTAACTCCATAAAAAGTAACCAATTGCATTACTTAGTTACCCTTTATGGAAAGTAATGCACGTCTATTTTACGTTATTTTTGTGTTTCCTTTTGTCACCTAGGCTAGGTTTGCTTATTTGTTTTTTAATAACAAAAAAAGTTATATTTTTGGCAACTGTAAAGGCCCTTTCACACCAACAGTGAAATTAATGAGCCTTAGGCACCTCACTTCCAATTCCTCTCAACACAGGGACAGGAGAGCTGTCAGTGAATAAATGGAAAAACAAAGTAACTTATGTTACGTATTTGAAAAAGTAACTCAGATATTTCATTGTAAATTTAAAAGTAAAGTGTTACTTTACTAGTTACTTGAAAAAGTAATCTTATTACATAACTCATATTACTTTTAATGTGTTATCCCCAACACTGTTTATTTGCCATTAATTGTGCAATTTACTAGCAATTGTAGCACTGCAATCTGAAACTGTGAAATGCGGTAATGTATGTGAAAAAATAGTTGAAAAATGGTTTGTGGGAATCTCTGTGAACACATTTCAGTAATGACTCAGAGAATCGGTTTTCTAAACTGATTCACTGAAAACAACTGTTAGGACAAGCAGAGTAACCAAAATGAACTAGACTTCCCAACTCTATGTAGGACCAATATCACAATTTACTCAATTCCATAAACTGTCCACAGGCCTAAAAACGTCTCTCACAGCAGCTAATCAGAGTGATTCACCAGCGCTTCTTCACCTTTTCTCCTGGTGTGACTGAAATTCTCCATATGCAGTGCATATATGCTGAATAACCATTGGGAAAACCAGGTGAAGAGAAGTTTCCACTACTCTCCTGCAAACTGTCTCCACATCCTAAGAAAGACAGAAAGGTCATGAGCTGTCAGTGTTCGAGAAGAGTTAACATGTGAACAGTTCATTACCCATAAACAAGATGTGATCAGTTACACAACGGCCCACAGAGAGAGTATGCTGCCTGTATATAAAACATTGTTGTGCGTCACAGAACGCAACAAAGACAAAAGACCACAACAAAGCCTGGATTGTCTTTCACAGTGTGCGCCTTGAGGACTTTCATATTATGAAGCACATCTGCTTCTAATGTTACACACCTGCCTGATATTCACAGCAAAGAGCAAAAGAAGGAGATAAAAGTGATGCAAAATTCAAATGAAAAGAATTTTCATTTATATGGTACTGCGTGCAATTAAAATGAAACAGTTCGCAGGCAGCATACTGTATTAAATGCGCTGGGTAATTAAACGCTCTGGTGGTCACTGTGGAAATACACATGGCAAACCAGCATTGCTTCATTAAACGTCAAAAATATCAGCAGTTTCATAACATATTCATAAAACACAACATGTGCAATGGATAATCTACAGCCTGCTTTACGCTGGGGTCCTGATCACACTTTCAGCTCATTATTTTGTGATAATGAACATTATCCTGCTTATCACACAACTACTAACTAATTGGCTAAATAAATAGACATGGAATATTAGTTTGATGTTGTATAATTCTATCTAACAAAAGACAAACCAACACAAAGTAAAAAATAAATAAATACAAAATTGAATAATAAAAATAACATAGAAAATAATGACACTTACAATACTGACAATAAAATGAAATAAAACATTAAAAAAATAAAATAATCTAGAAAATAATAATGACCACTTACAATACTGACAATAAAATAATATAATTGATATGGACATTCAGGCATGCATATGGACATAGGGACTACAACAACACCAAACATTTAAGACTAGAAAAATAAAACAAAACAAGTGCATTGAACCATAGTACTAAAATAAAACCAAACAAAAGAAACTAAACTAAAATGTTGTAAGTGGCTGAACATAAAATCATATATATCTGATCCTTCCCCAAAATACCAAGTAAAATCTTAAGTATTTATTTTTTTCTCACTAAAATGCATATAAAGTCGATTTACAATCCAGTCATTTTTAAAATCTATTTGGGACGGGTTTAATGTTCAGTCATCTAGCAGCCAAGTTTCTCCCTAACTGTCCCTCCAGAGGGCTTGTAAATGTATCTTGTTGAGCTGTTTACACTCCTTACATTCTCCACACATGCTCTGCACGCATGAGTTTTCAGTCACGTAAAACTAGAGTATCAGAGATCTGTCAGGCCGAGTGTGAAGTGGATTCAGAGTTTAGAACCATTAACAAGCGGTCTGGCAAGCCACAGCAAGAGACAGACGCCGCAAAGAATGCTGTGCAAAAGATCTGCCACACTTACACCTTATTCTCCAGCATGTGATATTCTGCATCCTACCCTGTGTACGGCCACATCATCCACATGTGCCAACTGCATGAACAAATCATGTGATACACGTTCCTCCAGCAGACTTCAGTCAGAACTTCAAAAACTCATAACCATATGTGTAAAATGAGCACCAGTCCCAGATGAGATTATTTATGGGTGGCTTTTTTCTATACAATCTCAAAATAAATAATATATCTCAGATTCTTTTACTAGATTAAAAAGGCTGGGGTTCAAATTATATATTTAATATATACATGAACTAAAAATTGTTTATTTGCCAGTATATCAATTCATATGAAACAGAGAACAATAAAGAAAGGTAATTAGAAACAGAAACAGGTTATTGTGCCATAGTAAAATTGAATGCTCTTACACTTTCCTTGCAGTGACAGACAATCTACAAGGCTTTACTTTGAATTAAATGGCAGATAGAATTTATTGTGTAATGAAAATACCAATAATAACCATTAAAAGGATTTTATGCTCTAATTCAGTATACTATAATGAAATACAATTCAATATGCTATATACTGTAATTTAATGCCATAATTGAGGCAGAAATACACTTATTTTGAAATGTCTGGGCTTTACTGTTTACAGCTGCTCAATCAAAAACATGCACTCATGCAACCATCTACAAACAAACAAACAAACAAACAAACAAACAAAAAAAATGTGAAGACCATAATGTAAGGATTGTCATAATTCATCAACAGCAATCATTTGGCATAAATGTGCGGTATTCACTAATTGCAAACTGCACTGAAACCACAAGCCAGTAGAACAAGGCTGCGTTTTTACTTTGAACTTGTTTTAATTACACTTTTTAAATATTTCAATTAATAAATAAATGTGTAATTAAATTGTAGCCTTTTGAAGCTTAGTAATCAGTTTAGGCTGCATCATGATTCCTGTTTTTCCCTGTTTTTATGCATTAATATTTTTATTTAATTTCATTGATTTATATTCAGTGTGCAATTAAAATGATACTGTATTACATGAGCTGGGTAATTAAACGCTCTGGTGGTCATAATGGCAAACCAGCATTGCTTCATTAAATGTCAAAATATCAGCAGTTTCATAACATATTCAGAAAATGTCATGGATAATGTACAGTCTGCTTTACACTGGGGTCCTGATTGCCCTGTTGGAGTGGGGTAAAATAAAATAAAACAAAACAAAACAAAACATTATTAATATGTATTATTCATATACATGTTGTATTGTTCTCCAAAAGTACAAAAATCTTATTTTCCCTGCTTTTATTTAATTTTGATCTTTTTATGATTTTTTATTATCTTAAATTTGACAAAACCACATTTAAGACATTTTAAGAGCTTTTAAGTACAACTGGTTTGGACATATTTGCTTGAAGGTTTACACTCATTCACTCACTGGTAGTGTGTGTTTGAACATCTCTATAAAGGGTACGTGAAAAATGTCTTGACCCCCTTGTACTGCGTTTAGTTGCTGTCTCCTAGAAAGCAAGCGTTCTCTCCTCTGTTTTATCAGGGAAAGAAGACAAATTACAAACTTCCTGTGCTTGACCAGTGTTTACTCTGCCTTCCCGAGCCAGGAGTCACAGAGACCGTCGCCAAGATACCGCACCACATCAATTGTGGATGCCATGTTATTTCCAGACAACATAATCTCAGCGTGTCCCACCCAAGACATGAAATGGGGGCAAATGACACACAAAAAAAGTTTTTTTTCATGAGGATTTTGTCTTGTTTTCTATAACCATATCTAAAATATCTAATATTTATATCCTTTAACAAAATTTGCCATTGGTGGTCATTCTGAAGATTTTGCTTATGTATGTACTGGATGTATATATAGTGTTGGGTGTAATGCATTACTATGCAATTAATTACTGTAATTTAATTACTTCTCTCTTGAAAAAGTAAAGTAAAAAAAGTTCTCTGTAATTTAATTAGTTACTTCTGATGCAAGTGAATTAAACAGACTAGAAAAATTCTATACAAAACAATAGTGAATTTAACATCAAAATATGACATCCAATGTTAAAATGTATCATTTTAATGTAACCTCCTTTTAAAAGATTTTTGTTTTTGCATGATTTTGCTGTCCAGACCTGAATACTTGTAATGTTTGCAGTCAGACATGTTTTCATGATGTGCTTACAGTTTCCAATGACCCAGATTTTCTATCTTCACCATCTTTAACTCTTGTTGAGTCTGACAGGAGCTTCTCCTTATTTATACAGAAGGATGATGATGTGACACTTTATTCTGTACAGTTTATGTGTGTAATTTTCTTACTTGGACACTTGTAAAGTTTGCGTGCCTGTGCGATGTCTCCTTTGCTCAGTCTGGTCCTCTGACCGATGGGCGGCCGAACTCCGTTCACATCATATCGTGGCAGAATGGTGTCCAAAAATATCCCTCTGTCAGGAAAAAAGACATCACTTCAATCAAAATGAACAGATGCATAAAGACAAATCTGTCTTGTTATTTTAATCCTATTCACTTGTTTCCTGGAATGTCTAGCAAAACTCTCCACACCCACACACAGAAACATGGGTACTATAAACACAAATGTTATCTCACACTTTAAGATACTGCAGTGGCAAGTTTCAGCAGATGTACAGAATGTGGCGGTTAGGACTCAACAGGCTGTAAAGTCATTTGTGGAGCAGACAACAATCCGAAGGGAATTCAAGCCAAGCCGTGTTATCCGCGAAAGCAGTCATGGAAGCTGCGGCCTGTGGCTCGCCTGCTCTTCTGTTTTTTGTTTTCTGTGTAACGCTATATGCAATGTTGGGTATACTTTGAGAGCTTTGCCTTGGTCTGCAAAAATGTCATGACTCAGATTCAGCATTTGCATGTATTATTTTAGTCCAGCGCTACAGGTGCTGTAATCTGACAGTGTTTTATGAAGCAAAACCACAGACAGATATGATCCATATGTATCTGCCATAATTCAACTGCTAGTGTATATGGAGAGTGTTGGGTAAGTTACTCTAAAAAAGTAATTAATTACTAGCTACTAATTACATCTTTAATGCAATTAGATTACTGTAGTAAATACTCTCTCAAAGTATTATTACTAAATCCCATATCAACCTCAACCAGTTGAACAATACATGTATACACATCAACCTCCTCTTTTAATTCAAATAAATAATATAAAATTGTATAAAATATTGTAGAACTGACCAAAGTATTTAAAGAGAGAAGGTTACATAAAAAAATATAAATTTTAACATTATATGTATATCTTCAGTGTAATTAGATTTTTGTAATTAGACTTTTTTTAAAAGTGTTTTTTTTTTTCAGCTAACTATCAAGTTTATGGATTTTGCATGTCTTTCCTGATGTAATTAATGTTACATGACATTATTGTTTTTAAGCATTATTGTTTACAAGTGATTACATGAGACATGATACATTTCAGTTAGATGTTGTTTCTGTCAGAAAGTTTTTGATGTTTATTCATGTTTATTTGGTGCTATAACTAGTAGTCAAGTAGAAGAGATGATCGGTTCACATGTTGATTGAACTGAAGCTGCTACAGTGATATGTAATGCCACATTCTAGAGTGTGTTTTTTTTTCTAGCTAACTATCGAGTTTATGGACTTTGCATGTCTTTACTGAGGTAACTGATGTTACATGACAATACTGTTTACAAACATTATTTAAAAGTGATTACATGAGACATGATACCTTTCAGTAAGATGTTCTGTTTCTTTCAGCATGCTTTCTGATGTTTATTCATGTTTGTTTGGTGCTATAATTAGTAGTCAAGTAGAAGAGATGATCGGTTCACATGTCGATTGAACTGAAGCTGCTACAGCGATCTGTCACTCCATATTAAAAAGCATCAAAACCATATTTACTGTTTGTATTTTGTGATAAAAATTTGAAAGCTGAGATGTTGTTTCTTATTAAAAGTAAAGCACAAAGATTATTGTGATTATTGGATGGCAGATGTGCTGCAAATAATGTTTATTGAAGATCACACAACAGAAAACAGCACAGACTAAAAGATCGATCTTGAGATTTAAGAAGCCAATCAATGTCAATTAAAAATAAGAAACTGATATTGTTAATCTAGCACTACCATCCACACAGTTGACATGTTCACCTGTTGTAGTTTATTCAAGCTGGGTCACAAAATAGATGCTGACACAGTCAAAACATGCCATCGGAAAAACAAAATACTGCTTCAGCCCTCCAAAACTATTTTGGCCGTTGCCAAAATTTTGCTGCATCACTATACTCTAGCATAATGTTTGGTCATGATGAAATGCGTCCACACAGCTCACACGCTTACATGTTGTAGCTTATTCACAATGTGAACACAAAATAGATAACTGAGTCTGGCACAGGTAATGTGCTAATAGAAGCACCAATTAAACAGCACTGTTTCTGGGCAAATATTTCTGTCAATGAAGGACAAAAATGACAATATCTTCATCAGTTTTCTGTGAAAGTGAAGACATTAAAACATCCATTCAGAACTTATGATCATTTTTGTGTAATAATGTTCCAATATTCTAAAATATTCACACAGTAACAGAGGTATTACGATATTACATGATTCTTCTTTAGCTGGTTTAAGGACCAAGAGACACAAAAACAGTATCATGACAATGATGGTTTACTTTGGTTACTAACATTTGTCTCAGGTGATTCGATCAGCTGAGATGGATTGCAGTTTACATCTGGTTTAATATGTCTCAAACGAATCTGTGACCACAAATGTTTTAGGTATATTTGTAGCCTTTTCCAAACACGTCCAAAATGACTTGGCTTGTTTTGTTTTAGACTACTTGCTATGCATCAGGACACATTCACATTTCAAATATGTTGCGGAACCGGCCCGGACCACCTCTGAATGTGGTTTAAGGGAGCAGATCACTAAAATTTTCCAACCCTGGAAGAGTACAACTGTGTTACATCAGACCAATCAACAGGAGTCTGGATGATGATGACTCAAAGCATAATAAAAGCCCCAGTGGTCTGATGGCTCCACAGCACCAACAGTAAAACAATGACCTTTCCTGGGACAGTCACTAAATCCGGCAGGCCTGAGACAGAGAGTGACCACTAAACTGGCAACCGAAACATGACCTGAATTCATGTTCTACTTGGCAACCTCACACAACACAATAACCTCCTGAGTGACGTCACGCGACTGCTGATTGGCCGCTCCAGGCCTGATGCTTCCTTAAAAGTCATGACATCAAGTGGTTGTAAGTAAGATATAAACAAAATAAATGTCAAGTAATATGAAACAGATTTATGCTTTCCAACACATCCCATTCTCCAGTCCTACTAGCTCAGGCTGGAAAAAAACATTTGCTCAGTTCAGCAAAGAGTGATTCAGTATCAAAAACCTGTCTGTTTTCTCGCCCTCCTTTTCGTACTTTGACACTCTTTGCTAGTTTATCATCAAGCTTTTCACTTGACGGTGGCCAGCGAGGGTCTGCTTATTTGTTTGTTCCCATGGGAACCTTCCAGTCAACAGCAGGCATGTTCAAATAAGGAAGGATGGAGCTCAACTACAAGCTTTATATGAGAGAAATCAGCAGAGAAATGCAAACCTCATTTCAAATCAATAAACAGTGCAGTGATTTAAATATGTACTGTCTTCAGGTTCAAATCAGAAAAATCGAAGACTCTTACAGCTACAAGAGACAGGTTAGTTTCAGTTAAAAGATAAAAACCACCATATCTGTGAACCTCATGAAAGCTTTTAAGATGAATTCCAGGCCATACTCAAATCAAAAAAAGCACACAATTTTATTTTTATAAAATACCAATTTAATTAAAAATTTTTATTGGATTTAAAAAAAAAAATCTATTTTTATTTTTTAATAATAATAATAATTATTATTGTTGTTGTTGTTGATGTTTATAGCCATTTCTGCTAAATATTTATCACTACTATCACAAGTATCACTACTATAAAATTTAAGTTTTGGCAAAATGTACTTATAGAACTTACATTATATTTGATATTTGCATAAATATAATAATATTCCCATATTCACTGTAGTAAAAATAATTTTATGTAAAATGTAAATAATTAAATAATTAATCTTTAGGCATATACATACATACACACAAAGAAAAAAAACAATAATATATTTTTCATAATTGTTATTATTAGAAATAATAATACAATTAATTCATAACAATACAATTTTCCTTATTGTTGTTGTTTTTTTACAATAACAATTAGGCATATTTTCCTCTATAAATTTGCATCTCTGAAATGCTTTAATTATTATTGTAATACTAAAAACAATAAAGGCAAATTAAATTAAAATATTTAGGCCTATTTAATATTATTTAGCATAATATTTTGAATCAAAATGTTAATGCTAAAATCAAAATAAAAAAAATCACTATATATTTAGTGTGTTAAACAATACAATATTACAGTAATATAAGAGAATCACTTTTCACAATAATGAGAATGAGAAGCTCAAAAGTATTGCATTACTATGAAAATCTGGAGGAAAATGTAGTTAAGAGCATGACGTTTTTTCATTAATTTCAAGTTTGTGACTTTTATCTTTTGATTTTGTGGTGAAATGTGACCTGGGCATGTTTTTGTAAGTTTCAGCCTTATTGTGGGTCTGTGAGTGCAGGGCTGAACAGTAGATGTGTGGGCTGGTGTCATCTCACACTGAAGACATACTGCAAGCTCTTTATTTGCTTTTGGCTCAACTCGCCAGTACCAGTTTGAAGAAGAAAAAGCTCTGTGAGCAGGGTGGGTGGAATGGGGGCCAGGAGACAAAGGAGGAGGTCGGAAAACATGCCCCAGACAAAAAGCTAGGAGGCTCACCCGCTTCTCCGGGAGAAAAGTTTGAAGAAAAAAAAACCTGAGGGAAGGCCATGAAATCCTCCCGATACAAGTGCAATCAAAGAGCCCGTCTTCCCACGGAGATTTACAGTACGAGTGCTCTTCAAACACAGCAGGGACGATGGGAAAAAAGACAACAGGACAGTGGACAAACACTGAACGCAGCGACTGTTAGCTTCTCTCAAGCTGCTGCGAGCTTTCTGAGGTCCTGCTTACAAAGCCAAGACGCATAAATCCATCTAGCTTACCCTTTCATTTCTGGGTAAAAACATCTGAGGGTCAAGAGAGGAGGAATACTGTATATGATAAACTCAGAGAAACTAGTAATCATTTAATAATCATGGGTGGCTCCTGGATGAGTTCACCATGTCTATATGTGCTCTGCTATACTTAACTCAGGGACTGAGTTTTCCAGCACACTCCCAGAAGACGGTTTACAGACACGGACACCAGTCCTTTAGAGTCCTTGCTAACAAATACATACAACCTCCATCCTCACTTTACCGCTCAAACAAATACCTGGAACATGTAAGGCATTACTAAAAACTGATACTCCAGATTTCCTCTCTTTACTCTGAAATGGCTTAAACAGGCAGGTTTTTCACTCGAACAGAACCATTTCAACAGTAAAATTATAGGTAAAAATAATCAAGGCCTGTTTTCCACTCGTTTGACATGATGACGAATTACATTTTTCATTTATATTCACCAATATCACAATATTTATCCACACGTTTTTACACTAAAACATATGAACTCAAACGCCATTTCTGATCACGTCAGATCAATCAGATCATGAAACCAAACATACGGGCCAAATTAAAACTTTATATTAAAAACAGCACAGTCACAATGCTGTTTCAGTTCTTTGTCCATACACTGTATAAACAAAAAAAGTTGAGCCAACTTAAAATTTTAAAGGAACACTCCACTTTTTTTTGGAAATAGGCTCATTCTCCAACTCCCCCAGAGTTAATAAGTTGAGTTTTACCGTTTTTGAATCCATTCAGCTGATCTCCGGGTCTGGCGATAGCACTTTTAGCTGCAGCTTAGCATAGATCATTGAATCCGATTAGACCAGTAGCATCGCGTTCAAAAATGACCAAAGAGTTTCGATAGTTTTCCTATTTAAAACTTGAATCTTCTGTAGTTATATTGTGTACTAAGATCGGCGGAAAATGAAAAGTTGCGATTTTCTAGTCCGATTTGGTTAGGAACTATACTCTCATTCCGGCGTAATAATCAAGGAACTTTGCTGCCGTAACATGGCCGCAGCAGGCGCAGTGATATTACGCAGCGCCTGAAAGTAGAAAAATGGCAACTTTTCATTTTCCGCCGGTCTTAGTACACGATATAACTACAGAAGAGTCAAGTTTTAAATAGGACAAATATCGAAAACTTTTGGTCATTTTTGAACGCGATGCTACTGGTCTAATAGGATTCAATGATCTATGCTAAGCTATGCTAAAAGTGCTATCGCCAGATCCAGAGATCGGCTGAATGGATTCAAAAACGGTAAAACTCAACTTATTAACTCTGGGGGAGTTGGACAATGAGCCTATTTCCAAAAAAAGTGGAGTGTTCCTTTAAGGCAACCAGCTTCAGCAGATTTTTGAGTTTGCTCAACGAGATTCTAAAATTTTTGTTGTATAAACTTAAAACGACAAGTTGAGAAAACTCAAAAATCTGCTGAAGCTGGTTGCCTTAAAATTTTAAGTTGCCTCAACTTTTTTTTTTTTTTTTTTTTTTTTTTTTACAGTTTAGTAGCAAAAATACCGTTATTATATTAAGTTATATATAAGAATCAATAATTATGTGCATTAAAAATACCCTGAAATAAAATGGTGTGGGAGATATTATCAGACCAAGCAGATAGAGGGGTAAATATATACTCATAAATAATAATATTAATAATACTAATGTAAGTAATATAAATATAGTAACATTGATGAATAGAAACTATTATTATTAAAAAGGATACTTATAACACAATTAATGTGTTATAAAGCACTTTCAAAGCATATTTCTTTATAGAACCTTATAAAAAGGATTCTATTTAGCAGCAAGAATTCTGCTGTTGTTGAGTTCAAGAACTCTAATTTGGAACCGTTTAGAACCATTTTTCTTAAGAGTGTAGAAACAACTTGTACTCAGAAATTGCGAGTAAATTTCACAAATAATTACAAAGAAATGGCAAGTAACAACTTCAATTATTCCAGCTATTTGTTCAGACTTTTTTGGGGGGAAAACACGCTCCAGTAATCCTTGCTTTATTTGCAACTTCAAAAAGTAATTATTACAGTGTATAAAAAGGAACTAGCAGGAGTTTGATTGATCTTTTGTTTGTGAGTTCTTAAGTGATTATGCAAAAGCAGAGCTGACGGCTCTAATGTGTCTATCAAAGCACATTATCTGCTAAATTTCCCCTGCGGGATCAATGAAGTCTCTCCTCTCATTCTCTCCATCTATTTATGTTAAGTTAAATTAAAAACTAACATGTCTCGACGACAGTCTCCTTCAGTTAAAATAGGCTGTTTTTTTCTTAGGAGGTAAGGGAGGCAAAAATTAAAAATAAAATAAAATAAATAAAAAAAACAACACAAAATATAAAGCTACATAAATATGCTTTTTAATATATTACTGTAGATTATCAAGCAATAAATACATTTTATCAATTTATTTAAATTTTATGTATTCTGCCTGATATTCTGGAAACTGGAGCCTGAACTTACATTTGACAAAATAAAACCTCACTCAAACAGACACATGCAGAGAGAGATTTTCACCTCACAACACTGTAACTCAGGTATTATAAAGAAAATCCCTATTCTTCCTAGAACCCTACATCTATGAACAAACTGCAATTTGTTTAAAAAAAACAAAACCAAAAAAAAAAGCGATATGGATGCCAAAACAGAATAGGAGAGCACGAGAGGGAAAGCGAGAACAAAAGGAGAGGAAACAGATGGTTCTCATATAGACGTGTGTTTGCGTGTGCCTCGACTCATGTTACGCTCGCTCTGGGGGAATGTTGCCTGTAGGCTGTCAAAACTAGTCAGGAAAAACTTTTGATAAATACATGAAATGGGAATAACATTCTACAATCCCATCAGCAAAGCCTTTTGAGGATGATCCAAAAGTTCCTGTACAGGAAAATGGAGCTAGCGAATCTAAGACATCTCAATCTACAGCTAACATTTCTTTTCCTCGTATATAGCATGCTGTAGTGTGTCTTCAAGATTAAATGTGGGCTGAAACCAAAATTCAATTTACACAAACTCAGGTTCAAAAGTCTCTTCTACTTACCAAGGTTGCATTTATTTGACCAAAAATACAGTAATATTGTGAAAAATTATTTCAATTTAAAATAACTGTTGTGAAGTTTCAGCATCATTACTCCAGTCTTCAGTGTCACATGATCTTCAGAAATCATTCTAATTTGCTGATTTGCTGCTCACAAAACATTTATTATCATCAAGAATGAAAACAGCTGTGCTGCTTCATATTTATGTGTAAACTTTTTTTTTTTTTTGATGAATAGAATATTCAAATGTAACAAAGGCTTTACTGTTACTTTTGATCAATTTAATTCATCCTTCCTGAATTAAGGTAATAGTTTAAAAATAAAATAGTAGTCAAATACTTAAGTTGTAGTCTTAAATTATACTTACATTATGGATATTATACTGATATATTATGTATTATATTAAATAATACTTAAATAATCAAGAGCACAGTAAAAAAATAAGTGTGTTAAAATTTAATTTGGGTTAGTTTTCGGTTGGAAAAAGCTAATTCCAAAAACAACAACAGGTTGTTGCAAAAAGACAAAATGAAAGTGTCTCAAACAGTGTTTAGCATAATGCTAGCCAGTTTTTCCTGCTCAAATCCAGAGCCACGGTGATAACACCGTACACTTTGCTAAATGACAGGATAACCGTGTGGTTTCACAGACGTCATCAACAGAAATGAATTGTTTTAGTGTGTGTTTGTGTTTGTGTGTGTGTGTGAGTATGTGTTCATCTGAGAATGAAAAAAGAGGTCAGTCAGTCCACTGGGACACAGAGATGAGAAAACCATTCCATTAGTGTCTTTTAGACAAATAAATGCCACATGAACAACATCATGATACAGTTAAATTCAGTTAAATGTTTTAAGATGAATATAGATCTCATTTGCTCCTCTCAAATATGAAGAGCACTGCTTCAGTGGCAGTGATAACTGCACAAACTGTGCCTATCTTGTATATGTGCCGCTGCGTGCTGGTGCTGTGTCAAACTAAACTTCTGCTATGAGGGTGAAAGCTAAAGTCACCCTCAAAGACCTAAAACTGCACATGTTTTGAATGAAAGTCTGTTTCTCTTTTACTCTGTGGCACGGCAAAAGTAAATCTAATGGAAATCTGAATAAAGCCTAATCCGTAAACCCATGTCCAGCTTTATTGGCTCCTTCAGATTGTTCTGGCAGTATGACCGAAATATTCTGTGCAACAGCAGAAATGTGTCTAATACAGATTTTGCTAAATTTATTCCACGGTAGATATATCCATGTGGGCAGAAATGTTTTATATTATTCACGCATCAGAACAGAATATATATATATATATATATATATATATATATAAATATAATTTTCCCCCAAACAATATTTTAAATACACTACTGTTTAAAAGTTTTGCAGTAAGATGTTTTTCATACATGCAAAAATGAGAAAGAAGCCTAAATAAGTCATGAATGAATTAATGTTAAGCAGTATAACTGTTTTCAACATTGATAATAATATGAAATCTTTCTTGAGTAGTATATCAGTGTATTAGAATGATTTCTGAAGGATCATGTGACACTAAAGACTGGAGTAATGATGCTGAAACTTCAGTTTTGCATCACAGGAATAAAATTACAGTTTAAAATATTCAAATACAAAACAATTATTTTAAATTGTAATAATATTTCACAATATTACTGCTTGTATGCATGTATGTATGTATGTATGACAATACCAGGGAGTCAAGGAAACCAGGAACGCAGAGACAAGGAATTCACAAAACGAGAGTCTTTAATAATCCAACAGTGAAACAGAGCACAAGGAAGACATTCAGAATGACGTTTAGGACCGACAAACACTAACTGAAAGGACTGGGACATTTAAAGACAGGATAACGAGGGACGAAAGGAGACACACCTGGAATCAAATCAACAGTCAAAGGGAGACAGAAACTGGGTCACACGGAACACATGGGGAGCAAAAATACAACAAAACAGTCCAGGGGTATGACAATATAACACCCCTATATATATTAGGGGTGTAAATCGTCACAATTCGATACGATATCGATCCTCAGACCCAGCGATACAATATTTGCAGATACCTCAAAAAATTCAACGATAAAATTATGGTTCGATTTGATACAGGAGTATATCGATCGATATATTGATATTATTATATTATGTACCTATTTTAAACAACCACCTACATTTTTATTAACTCACAAATGCAAGCAAAATATATAACATGAACATTTATCTTTACCAATTGGGACATTCACAACAACAAAAAATATAGGCCTACACTTTTTTTTTTTTTTTTTAATAATAAAGAAAATAAACAATTGGAAAAACAATTCTGGCTGCTACTATGGGCTCAGTGCTAAAAATATTTTCTACAGATAACCAAATTACAAGCAATAGCAAAAAATAAATACAATAGAACAAAGACACAAGTTCAATAAACAGTGCTTTTCAGGTTTTTCAGCTCAGTCTAAAACAAATTTCCATGTACGCTACAGAAATGTAATAATCAAATGTAAAATAACTGCACAGTCTTCAAATTAAATACAGATTAATCATTTTTGATGTTACAAAGGTTATTTAGTCAGGAGCAGTGAGCACTTGTATTTTTCTTTGACAGCATTATTTATTATTAGTTTGCTTTCACTTTAAGAACAAAAGTACGGATTTAATAAACTGATACACATGCCTTTTCTTAACCGTTTACGTTAAGACATATCCCTAACCAACAGTGTTTGCTAGGATATTCCCCAAATGCGTGTTTTGATGTAATTTTGTCTGTATTTATTCATCCATGCACAAAAAAGCTGAAGAGAGCTCAATTTAGTATTCGCATAGTGTAGACGCGGCTGTCTGTGTGCGTGTGCTTCAGATGTGTGTGCAGAAACAAACCCGAGCGTCTTTTATGCTCACCTTGTTCCTTCGGGCAGTCTTTATATCGAGTCCTGATACGTGAGTTTGAACGAGAATGCACGTGTTGGCGGTAATGCATAGACAGACACTATGTGAAAATGTGGACAGTGCCAAAATAAAGGAGCCTATTTATACTACAGATATCAATATTTTACGCGTGGCATCGATGCATCGTATCGATGTATCAATCCATATCGTTACCCCCCTAAAATATATATATATACACATACATGTGTGTGTGTGTGTGTGTATGTATATTGTTTCAAATCTGCCCAAACACAACTTGCATTACACAGTTACTTTGATCCAAAATCATGAGGCATGAGGAGAATCAGGAAGTTAATTAAATTAACCTGACACTGGCAGACCGGATAGATGATGTCTGAACCAAGCCTTTCCACACACACGGAAACCGACCGGCTCCGACTGCTCTGTGAACAACTGACAGGCACTGAGAAGCACAATAGCGGCGTTGTGAAAGCTCAGCAGAAAGAGTGTAAGAGGAGAGAGATGCTCAGATAGCCTCCCACCTCAGAACTGCTGATGCTTCGCTCAGAGGTCACCCTGAGAATAATGAGAAGAAGTGCGGAGAGACTGCGCCGGATACAACATCATTCAGCATAAAATACTGCAAAGAGGAATTAGAGGTCGACCGATAGTGAATTTTACAGATACCGATAACTAGGTTGGACCACACTCACCTATATCGATTAATCAACCAATAGTTTTTAAAATGGATACTGAACAAAAACTAAAATAGTGCTTTACTAACACTACTGAACCATACTTTATTCTAAATTAATAAAATATTAATTTTTATATCGATCATTAAAGTTAGTTTATAGTATTAAATGATGTTAACAAAAGAAACTTTAACTTGCAATTCAAGCGGCGGCGTAAAACTGTTTATTTGATCACCAAACAGGCAAAACTTCACTTCAAAAATAAACAAAGTGGCATAGATGATTTTGAAGTTCGGTGTTTAAAAACAGAGCAAACGGAAAGAGAAAGTGAAATCTATATTATAGCGAATAGCTAGTCTTTGATTATAGCTCTCTAAATGAAGCATACTTTATTAGAGCCACAGAAAGACAAGCGTTTCGCTAAAAAAAGGAAACAACACAATTTTACAGCCTAGGTTGAAGTCATTATATACATTAACAGCGATAAATATAATTTAATTTAATGGAAAACTATGTGAATGGCGCTCAGTGGCGCGGCAGGATTTAAATCCACGTCTGAAGTGTCCCGCTCTGTTCGGCACGCAGTCTCACTTGTCAAAACAAACAACATCAGGTGTCAGTGATTTCCGCCTCTAGAGGCCGCTCTCACTCTGTATAATGACAGTGGACCCTTCTCAGCTGCTCCAGCAATGGACGCAACCCGGAAAACTATCGGCATGGATTTTTGCCGATAGTCGTTCCTGCAATCAACTATCAGTGCCGATTATTCATCAAAACCGATACATCGGTTGTCCTCTACGAGGAATCCTCATCAAAAACTAGCAACAATCAAAAAATGTGAATAACTGAGCTGTTTGAATCATGACTATTACAAGAATAAAAGACAAAATTCCTGAAACACATTTTTTTTAACATTTGCAAAACAGCAAGACCAGATGCAACTGTCAGAGACATCCGTCTCACATGTTTATGAAGAACAATAATTAAAGATCAATGAACTGGAATACAAAATAACTTTCTTAGTGAACCTGCTCATAAACACAGCATATTTTCTTAAAGGAACAGTTCACCTAAAATTTAAAATCATTTTGATGTACATTCTTCCTCATCGTTCCAATCCTGTGTGCTATTAGTTTTTCCTTGGAATACAAATTAGAAAGTTTGTTGAAAATCTGTTTCGCAGCTTATGACAAGGTTAAACCAAAAAGACTCCAAGATATTTTATTTACTGGCACAGGAAAAAAAGGTGATAATTATAAATTTGGTCGGTTGTGGCTAATTCTACTCAAATCTGGAAAACGGTGGAACATCTGATAGGAGGACCCTTCAAAATTTGTAACAGTACAACCTTTATGGCACAATTTTAATATTGTATGCGGAAATCGTCCATTTGTCCAACCCTCTTGGTCTTCTTTAGGCATAAACACGTGCGGTGATATATATGATAACCAGGGCCTCTGTTCATTTCAGACATTAAGAACTACATTTTGTTTATCAGCATCCGCATATTTTGTCTTTCTTCAATTACGTTCTGCTCTCAAAGTGTATGGAGTTCCTTGGGCATCTCCCATTTCCTCTCATTCTATGCGGGACTGGATTGCACCATATTCTGGTCGGCCATCTGTTTCCTTAATATATAATATAATTATTGATTGCATTACAAAACCTCTTTCTGTTAAATCTATTTGTAATCGGGAATTATCTGACCTTAATTTATCTGTCGACTGGGAGAAAGTGTGGTCTAACCTCAGCTTAACATCTAAAAGCTTGGCTCGTCGTCTTATTCACTTCAAAGTCATTCATAGAGCATACATAACTCCTTACAAAAGATTTAAAATGAAACTACAACCAAATTTTAACTACCAGATATGTAATACTGCATCATCAGGTACTTTTCTTCATATGTTTTGGGAATGTCCTATCGTCATTAATCTATGGACACATGTAAACCTGGTTTTAGCATCCTTACTGCAAATTGATTGCTTTGCTAACCCAAGTTTGTGTCTTCTTCATGATTTATTCTGGTCTCTGTATAAGCTTAATACAAAAGAGAATGTTGTCTGCTGGTTTTATGGCTGCGAAGAAGACAATAATACAGAACTGGTTTACAACGCACGTGTGGAAAGACATATTGGATCCATAGCCTCCTGAAAATAGTGACTTGTGAATGTACAACAGTGCGAACGGCTACTATTGATATTTGGCAGTGTTTTTCCTTTAACATACTTGATTATATAAAGGAATGACTTGTTTTTTTTCCCCTCGCTCTCTTCCTTTTGACTGGACTCTTTAAAGTATTGATTAAACTTTGATTAACTTTATTGATTGATTAATTGTCTGTTGTTTTGTTTTTTGTTATTTTGAATGGATGTTGTGATGTTGTGTGTAAAAAAACAATAAAAAGTTGATAAAAAAAAAATCTGTTACACAGCTTTTGTCATATGATGACAATTATGTTCCTAAGCTCATATGATGGAACAGACTGAAATTGAATTTATTGAACACGTATAATATTGCTTCCTCCTGAAGCTCATGTCTAGTCTTACTCCAGATCCTCTTCTGAACTGTTATATTATTACTATTATATTACAAGAGTTGTATAAATACTCTTCAAAAGCTATATTTATATTTCACAAAAATAGAAGCATATAAGTTTAGAACAAGGCTGAGTAAATAATGAGTGATTTTTAATTCTAATTTTTTATTCATTTATTTTTTTTTTTTCTTCAACGCAAGTCAGTGAGATTTTAGTCTGTTTTATTATCTGCCAGAAAAAAAAAAGTTTAATATTTGCTAAGTGTAAGTGACGTGTGCATTTAATTTATATTTTATATATTTATTTATAGAATTTCTGCATGTAAATTATAATGTATATAATATATGCAATTAATACTTCCAAGGTGTGATCATTTACTTAATTATATATTTTTATGATTAAATAAAATGATAAAATTATATATTTTAAATAAATATGTATATTGTGTGTGTATGTGTGTGTACTTTTTGTATGTTTACGCTACAATTTTTGACATTGTGGGGACCGGCCTGCGGTACCAACTAGGGAAAAAATATAAAAAATAATAAGTGATGTTTATCTGAAAGTGTCACAATGCAAACAGGTTTTCTGGAAGGGGGAGGTTTAGGGTTAGGGGATTGGAAATATTGTTTGATCAGTATAAAAGTAATAGAAGTCTATGGAAAGTCCCCACAATTCACAGAAACAAATACGTGTGTGTGTGTGTGTGTGTGTGTGTGTGTGTTTTATATTAATTATGATTAATTAAGGGGTGAACATTTTGCTGTACAGAGGGAAATTATAAATAATATGACAATACTTAAGAGGTTCTTACCTGGAGAAAGTGTTTCTTGCATAGTGCATGATGCTGTCGAAGTCATAGACCTCTCCGAGTGAGTCCACCTCACCAGGCTCCATCTTCAGGAAGTTGTACTCCTGTCCTATGAGACGAAACCAAGAGTGAGACTCAGACAGGAAGTGATGTCAACAGTAAGAGCCCATACTGATCATTCAACAAAACAGGCTGTATGCTTTCACAAGATTGTGTTTTTTTTTCATCATTGCATTATCACATTTACTAATTAATTACTCTGTTCATTATGATATATTATACTTCAAATTTGTTATTATGTCAGAGAGTATGTTCAGTAAATCAGAGCATTGTGTGTCCAGCACGCACTGGGAAAATTCCCAAGTATTCCTGGGTGGTTCGCATGACAACACCACACACGCTCAAGCAGCACATTTCCTGTTTGCTGCCACTAATTATTATGAAAGACTCTTAAATAATGTGCTTTGAAATATTTAATGTAATAAAAGGGCAAAACACTGTTACAAATAATATTTTTATAGCCTCTATCATCAGTGAATTTTTAAAGTCGCAGACATTATTTATGAATTTTCCTCTCTACTGAGAATCATTCTGTGCCATATAATGAGTCTGTAATGAGCTCCATTTGCACAGATGTCTAACGACAGTCATTATTTCAGCATATCTTGTTCATTAATGCTGCCTAAAAAGTGTGAAAAATGTTGGGCACTTCATCAGACGGATCTCGGAGGCACAGCTGGTCGGGAGTCAAAATATGCCATGGTTGAGATATTCTAGGCGCATAGGGGCCTCGCAAATATTTGGACAGTTAATTCACACTTAAAAGGCCTGAGTTTCACTG
>CM071945.1:25443621-25486121 GCA_036784905.1 Acrossocheilus fasciatus
GAAGAGTCAAAGGTTTCGTCCTCCTGCTGTGGAAACTCTCTCTGGCTTTGACACACCAACACATACACACCTCTGTGAAGCTCACACATATCCGCTAACATGCACACTTAACCAGTTTTGGGGAGTAATGGCATTACGTCATTTAATTACAAAATAAATGTAACTAATCCATTACAGTTACTGAGAACAAATGTGTAATTAAATTACAGTTACTTATGAAAATGTTAACGATTGCAAAGGGGGTTACATCTGAATATTTTCTGCAAAAAGCTAGGATATGTTGAATAATATTATTTTTATTGTTTTGCCTTATTGTTTTGATGTGCACAATGCCTCCCCCCATTTAAAGGCTGTTTAGTTAAAGGGTTAGTTCACCCAAAAATGAAAGCATCCAAGGTGTATATGACTTTCTTCAGATGAATCCTTTCAGGGTGAGTAAAACATGGGCTAATCTTCATTTTTGGGTGAACTAACCCTTTAAGAGATGCTATTGTGATGCTTTTGATTGGTTTTCTTGTTTGAATTTGCAGCGCACGTAATTAGTGTTGAGTACTACTGTAAGGTTAACACTGGATAGTTTAAATGTTTGAAAATGAGTAACATTTGAAAACAGAAGAAATTTAGAAAAGTAATGAAAACGTAACCAGATGTAATCAGTTACATTACTTTAAAAAAGAAATTCAAATAGTTACACGACTTATTACATTTTGAATAGGGTAACTTGTAATCTGTAACCTATTATATTTCCCAAGTAACCTTCCCAACATTGCACTTACCCACACGGCCGGTAGGTGAAGACGATGTAGCTCTCTTCTGTTGTTCTCTCGATGAACGTCACACATGTGTGTTTTTCCCAGTGTCTCATGGCCTGTCTGAATATGGCTCTCTGGCTACCTGTACAACACATACGGGACTAGCAATGAGTAGGGCGACCAAACTTTAACGTATGGAGACATTAGTGAAATTTCTGTGATTTCTTGTGGACAAAAACGACTATTATCTGTTGTCAGTAGTGTAGCGATTATACAAATCAGAGCTCAGATAGTCACTTTCAAACCAAGCAGTTTCATCAACGCAGCAAATTTGCATGACGACTTGAACCTGTTGTGAGATATCAATCCCACGCAGAGTTCCCAATTCATGTGGATTCATATGAAAGTGACGCAATTTCGCCCACAAAAAATTGCCAAACAACAGTAAATCTGGCCGGACCTTCAGTTAACAGTATGAGTAATTTTAACTCTTTCCCTGCCATTGATGGAATACTCCGGCTTTCTGTGTTTTCACTGTTAAACGCTAGGAGGTGCTATTACACATCTTCTACATGGCGAAGATGTAGAAACAAGCAATGGCATATGTAACCAGATGCATATGTAAAATAACGTAATCAAACAAACAGCATATAAATCAAAATTGGCCAAATGTTACAGAATGAAATGTTGATCCAGGAAATGGTATAGGACCGTGAAAGCTTTGAGATGTTGATGGAAGTGATCTACTCCATATATGTTCTGATTATCCTTCTGAATCTGATCTGGACAAAAACAATTTGCAATTTTCTCAGCATTTTGTTCAAAATTTGGATTTTTTTTATCAAAAGTTCACACATTCAAATGTTGATAAAAAAAAGAATGCATGAAGCTTGAATAAAACTTGAAGGGGAGAAATGAAGTGTGGAATGTTGGAGACTTGCATTCCAATGTCAGAGATTTAATTAAGTAGCGGAGGGCAAGGAGCTATCAGACACGATTATGAATGACAAAATAAGCTTTAAAATTCATACACTACACAGTTGAGTACATAGTGCATAAGTATATAGTGTATAGGTGCATAGTGTATAGTGCATCATTTGGGATGCAGCTATTGACATCATGTGATTCATCATGTGACGGTCAGATGCTCTTGACTCCGTTGAAGCACAAGATGTTCTTTGGATCATTATAAAATCATGCTGGAGAAAATAATAATCAGGCTTTACAAATCAAACTTGCACATTTTATGTCTTCAAATAGTTTTGATTGAATTGGGAGTAATTCCAATTTAAATAAATATTTAACGATATGTACAGCTGCACCAGGAATGCCATGCACCTACTTGTTTTGTTTTGTCCTGGCTCTTTTGCTGCCTTATGCAAGACAACACATGACCAAAGAAAAACACCTTTTCATCTTGTATACTTTAAACGTAAAGCAGTTCTTTTACAACTAGACTGACCAGTTTTAGACACATGAATGTATGATTTCTTCCACAAACCTCTTTTACCTACAGCTGGGAAGTAACTGATTAGATAAGTAATCAGATTCCAAAAATCATGTACTCGTAATTCGAGTATATTACATTTTATAACGATTAATCAGATTACTGTTACTTTTTTATTGATTACATATTCACACAATGTGAGTAATTCAGTCATAACGTATTGCGTCTCCATAATTATTCTTTTTTCTCTTTTAAATTGTCCTTTCTAAAAATCCTGTTGTATGTGTCATACCATTTAGCTTTGACTATATTTACAATACAGAATGATCATGTAAACGCTTCTGAATTTACATTAAACAGTAGAATCGGCGCTGTTTTGGAATTGCACTCTCGCGCCAATTTGCCCTGTTTAGTAAAACTGGCCCAATGTCTTCATCTATCCAGTGACATTCAGTAACTAGGTTCTTACAATAATCCCAGTTTGGGAAACCCTGATCTAATGTAATGTTTAATGCATTTTATGATGTTGATTTAAAAAAAAATGGAATATATTTTCTTTCTTATTATTATTTTTTTTATATCAATGTGGTAAGTTTAAAGTGCCCCTATTATGTGTAATGAAAGGTTCATATTTTGGTTTCGGTAGTGCCCAACAATTGGTTGACATGCATACAAGGTCAAAAACACTTTCATTGTCACTTTCACTACCTTACTTGCTCAACGACTCCCAGACGATTCATTCAATGATTCATTTTTCTAAACCCCTCCTTTGCGTGACTCTAATCTGTGGTGACTGGTTGATTGGTCTCATTTTAATTTCATCATGCCTGTAATGCCTGATAAACCTGCTTTTGTGAGCATGGTGCTGCTTTGTGTACAGCGTTACCGGGGAAACCGCTATTTTTACCGCTCCAAAAGCGGCACCTAGTGGCAAAGAATAAATTAGCATTTTCATTCAGACCAATGTGAAAAGACCAACAAGTGGGCGGGCAATATGCTAATGTTTCATGTTGAGGTCAACATGAAACGGCTTAGGATTCGTTTTAAAAACGACTCGTTTCAATGATTCAGAGTCGACTCTTTCTTTTGAGAGACAATACATTTTATACTTAATACTTTTAACTTAATAACCAAACAAATGTTATCAATCACATCCTGTTGTTTTCTACTTAAACTTAAACATGAAAAGCTGTGCATGTGTACATGACTTACCGCTGAAGTTCCCGCTGATGACGTAAGGAATGACGCCCTCGGGCCAAACCCTCTCAGGTCTGGACGTTGCTGCTCTCTTCCTGCGATGGGACGCCGTATTGTTTGTATTCGTCTCATTGGAAAGTGAACCTACCATTTCCAACATGAGAGTTAATTAGGAAACCGTCATCTGGAACATCATCATCTCAAGTCTCAGAGAAAGAGAGCTTACATATCAACTTCTCATCTTACATTTACATTTAAATAAATGCAAACCCACTTTTGCAAAGTTGTGAGGGCCTGTTCCACTAACATCTGGCAACCAGAATCAGTCCAAATACCTTTTTGTGTTCATTTTAAACTATGGTTTAATCATTTAAAACAAACTTTTTTATTAAATGTTTTGTTTGATATTCTTTTATCTATATCAATAGTGTCCACATACATTTTTGTGGCCAACGTATGTGCGATTTACAAATATGTGACTTTAAATTGTCTACTGAGCTCAACGGTAACCACTAATTCATATCTGTTTCAACATTTACAGCACAGCTTGTTTTTTTTTTCTATTGTTTTGGATGCTAACTCCCACACACAAAGACTGTACTGTACTGAAGTTGAATTATGTCCCTTGTTTACGTTTCTTCATCATCTCTTGTTATTTTCTTGTTATAAACTTTCCTTCTTTCTGGGGTGAAAATATCATAAAAACTAAAGGCTAATTACGAAAAAATTTCCTGTCATTTAGTCAAATCCCAGTTGCAATGTGTTGATGTGTTTGGGAATGTGGGAACTGATTCTCGACAGACTTTTCTCTGTTGGTTTAATAACGTATGGCTTCAAGTTCTCTTCCTGAGTCTCTGACTGCCAGTTAAGTTTATATAAAGCAAGCTCATGCACTCAAACTCACGCATACATGCACACTTACCCGCATCTGTGTGATTCAGAACTGTGACCGTTCGCTCTGCTAAATTCACAATGCGGTCCACTTGAAACATGCGCATATCTTCTTCATCCAGCGCAATATCTCCAAGATAAGCAACTGAAACAAACACAGAGAAGAGCGCTATTAATTTCTCAAGCATTGGTTATATAACGATTCATTTTTAAAGTAATGATTATGTAGCACAATAATTAGAAAAAAGGGACATATTTTGTGGTATCTAGTTAGCCGATACAACAAAAAAATTGGTTTTAAAACAAATAACTTGAAAATAAAATTACATACATTATATATGCATACTCTACTGATTTAAAGTTTAAGAGGGATAAGATTTTATTTATTTATTGAAGTAATTAACACTTTTATTCAGCAAAGATGCATTAAATTGGTCAAAAGTGACAACAAAGATAAAGATAATCTTACAAAAAAATTATATTTCAAATAAATGCTGTCCTTTTGAATTTTCTATTCACTAAAGACTTGAGTAATTATGCTGAAAATTCAGCTTTGATCACAGCAATCAATTACATTTTAATATATATTCAAATAGAAAACAGTTATTTTGTATATTTAAAAAAAAAATCATAATATTACTGTTTTACTGTATTTTTGGTGAGCATATAAGAGACTTCTTTCAAAAACATTTAGAAAATCCTACTGACCCCAAACTTGAGAACTGTATATATTATAAAGGGCGTACATTTAGTTGGTTAGTGGTTAGTTCAAATAACTAACCTCAAGTATGAGCAAGTGTAAAAGTGATGCTGGCTTTAGTACGAATCAATAATTTGTACTTCAAATAACTCTAAGCCTTTTTACAGCATTCACATTATTTGTGCAGTTGTTTATGTGAGCTAATGGTGTGAAATCAAAATTTTTTAAAAAGGCTGCACATTTACCAGGATCTTCAAAAGGCTGTTTAAAAACAACCCCTACAAGAGTCCAGCGAGCTGATAGACACCTCATCTTTTTTTAATGATCATCAACGATGCCATTTATAGCTGGGGTCATCACTCGTGCCATGATAAATAAATCATCCATCAAAAGAGAGAAGCTGATTAGCGACGATAACTGCATGCTTCTAATGATCTACACAACAGGATGCAGCTGACCTACATGAGTATGGATGCATTCGTAGAGTTTAATTAGCTCGTCAGGGACTAATTGCATCTTTAGAAGCACTGCCACTTTGATTGGGATTGAGAGAATCAACAGAATCTTCAGATTTAAGGGCAGCTAATTAACACGAGTGTGCAACGATGATTAAATGAACACAATTAAACGGAAGCATATTCTTCACACTTGTGGCATTTCTTTTTGGTTTTCCCTGAAGTCCACTTTTTAAAATGTCTGAGTCTGTTATGTGACAAAACAGCGATATAATATATTATTATTAATATATTAATATAACATATTATAAATACTGTTTTGTCACATAACATATACACACATACACGTCTGGTTTGCTATCCTTGTGGGGACTCTCCATAGGCGTAATGCTTTTTCTGCTGTACAGATCGTATATTCTATTGCCCTACACCTAAACCTACCCCTTACAGGAAACTTTCTGCATGTTTAGATTTTCAAAAAGCTTCATTCTGTGTGATTTATTAGCTTGTTTACCCGTGGGACCTCAATTTAGGTCCCCACCATGACGCAAGTCCCCATGAGTCTGTGTGTATTCAGGTTTAAGTCCCCACCTTAATAGAAAAACAGGTGTATAAACACGCATACATACACATACATATAAACACACATATAGGCTATAGAGAGAGAGAGAGAGAGTTAATTTGCAAAAACTGATAAACGCCACTTTACAAGAGAAATGAGCTGGTTGCTGTGTATTATTCTCCACATATAGCGCGATCTGAACCCTAAACACGTTTTGTCAAAAAAGCCAGTATTGTCCACTTTCAAGGCATCGCAAATTCACGTTTAACTGCAGAAGCCGATAAGCGCCATTGTTGTTTTTGAACAGAAGACGATAAATCCATTTTAGCGAATCAGCGCGCTGTATTCAGGTCAGGTGACAAGGCTACGATCACTCTGAAAAGACGTGCTGCTAGCTGAGAGGAGTTTCGCCAAAGTTGACTAAATTTAGGATGGATAATTTCGAGGAACTTGATGAACCTGTGATATCTTCTTCAGGGAGAAAAAGGAAAATACAAGCTGAAACGTTTTCACGGAGCCTTGCAAAAGCAGCGTGTTACAATGATGAGGAAAAAGCTCCGTGTATTGCGTGTAATAATCACATCCATACAGTTTATGATCACAACAACAACAACAACAACGTTTGTCAGGCATCTACATTGTCATCTGAGGAGATTACAAAGATTAGAGTGTTTTTTTTTTTTTAACTCTAAAACATGAAATGTGGAGTTATCAGCTTTTGCTATAAAACAAACTTTTAATATGTAAAAAAAAAACATACTTTCAATGAACTTTAATTTTGTAAATTACCTGTATTTGTTTAAGTTATTATTACTTAATCAAAACAACCCAGCTGCAGTTTGATTGATATTACTTGGAATGCGCAATAAAAAAAACGTGATTTATAAAAAAAATAAAATAAAAAAATCACGTGATTTATAAAAAAATCCCAGTTATCGGTTTTTGCAAATGAACTCTTCATGCATATACTGTACACACACACACACACACACACACACACACAGACATACAACTACTTAAAAAATAAATATTTAAAATGACTAATTTATGTATTAATTACCAACAAAAATATTAACCGCATTCAGTTCACAGTGTATCATTTGAACTTTTGTTAGATACATAGATACATAACCTAAAAAGAACATTTAATTCAATAATCTGATTCAAATGTGTTTGTATCGTTCTCCCACCACAATAAATAATCTTAAAGCGTTTTTACAGAGACCATGGCTTTAAAATCCCCAGCGAGCAAGATAAAGATGACAGTGTATCTGCCAGTTAAAAGACACTGAGAAAAAAACACACAAAGCCTTTAGAAATATTGAATGCTTTTCCAGAATCTCTGAGTGAAAGATTACATGAACATACACATGTACACGTCATGCACAAATTTGCCAGCTAGGAAGGTTAACCACTACAAAAAAAATACCACAGAACAGTTTCTATCAAAAAATATGCTAGTTATTGTTACTAATCATAATGAAAAACACTCCCATGTCCTAATACCCTATGAGGATTTCACAGTCTTTTAAATTATTTGAATTTTTATGAGTCAAGGCAAATAGGTTTTAAACCTTCAGGGTTTTAAAGCATCAACAATTTGTGTCGTATCCAAGGTGCTTCAAAAAATACCAGGTTGCAAATCCAAAAAACAAACATAGTATTACCATGGTACGTGTCCAAGCAACCAAGGTATTACAATGCTATCATGCATAAAAAAAAAACGTGTATCTTAGTCATAAACGCAGTTATCCAAGTATGTCTGTGTACTATATCTTGTTTGGGCAAGAAAATGCTACACATTGATTAGTTAGCCAACACCTGGAAAGTAGCACACATTCTTTTTCTTAATGAGGTTCGAAAAGAAAAAATAAGGCACTTTATGAGACTCGTAACATAGGCTATTTGCTTCTATATGCACAGCGCTGTAGCAGTGTGTGTGTGTGTGTGTGTGTGTGTGTGAGGCCCGAGGCTAGTGTTTTTTTAAAAGCCTATGCACATTAGCATGTTTGCTGGATTTACGATGTATTCCAGGAGGTGTGTGTGCATGTGAGAGCGCCGGATCAAACGGGACGTCCAGCCCCTCATAACCCAGCCTGAGGCAGTAGGGCAGTGGGGCAGAGACCTGACGCTTCCTGCACTGCACAATCAAGCCAATTATTCTTTAGAGTAACAGTATACTGCCGCCGGGTTTTGTCAGAGTATTTTGATACTTTACTTATTGGTGTCACACACGTAACACTATTAAGCAACTCTGAAACTCTGTTTGCCAAGCTATGAGCTACTAACAACTTGTTCTAACCCAGTTTCCAAAGACTTGGAAACACTTTGTCTGTTCACATTTACAGTGAAAATGTTGTGCAATGTGATAAAATAACACTAAATTAGTACATAAGTGAAAGGTTTGGGGGCAGTAGGATTTTAATTAATAATTCTATTGAGCAAGGATGCAATGAATTGATCAAATGTGAGAGTAAAGACATTTATAAGGTTACAAAAGATTTCTACTTTAAAAAATGTTGTTCTTTTGAACTTTCTATTTATCAAAGAATCCTGAAAAATAAAATGTATCACGGTTTTCACAAAATTATGAAGCAGCACAACTGTTTTCAACATTGATAATATAAGAAATGTTTCTTGAGCAGCAAATCAGTATATTAGAATGATTTCTGAAGATCATGTGACACTGAAGACTGCAGTAATGATGCTGAAAATTCAAATATTTTCAAATATATTCAAACAGTAGCAATTTTCCTAAATTGTAATATTATTTCAAATTATTACCATTTTTGCTATAGCTTTGATCGAGTAAACATAGCCTGTGGGATATTTGTTGTGAGCTATTTTCTTGAATAAATTAGAGTAGGATACTTTTATCTGCCACAAAACTGATGTGTCAATGAATTATGTACAAAAATATAAATACATACAGAATGAAGAAAACGTTAATTTTGCCACAAAAAAAAAATATATAAATAAGATGCAAAATGCTGCACAGTGATATCTGGGAACAGTACTGACTCAAATGTCTCACTGAATCATTTTTTTAATGAACTTATTTGCAAGCAGGTGTTCCTACTCCATCTGAATCAAGCTGAAGCATCACATGAGCCATGCTGTCTGAACTCATTGGTAGTTGCACATCACAGAGCACGCGGGAATAAAAGGTCAACTTTGTTTTATCACCAACAGTCTCTGACAATCAACTCAATTTCCTCATTTGCGCAGAAAAATGAATGGCATGGATTTCACTGTCACTGTAAACCCTTAGAACGCTTGAGTGTCAAACAACACGATATAAACAGCAAAGCAGCTTTTTGCTAATCTATACTGTTGCTGGTTAGAATCCTTTCTAGTATGAAGATCAGTGCTGAGGATCTGGGCAGCTCTCTAGGTCTGCAGACAAACTTCACTGAACCCCTGTCTAAAAACAGAACTAAAAACAGTTGACGGAGCTGAAATGACAGGGTTTTACTTCTCAAAGCACATCCACAGACAACCACAGGCCATGAGAGGCAACGCTGATGAAGCTCCAAAGAAAACAGCTGCGACAAGAACAGTTTGATTATATTGTAAATTGTGTTGCATTAACTGGTCCATTTTTTTTAAATTGGATGATTTACACCAGAAGATTTTCCATGACGTTTGGTTCAAATCTTCTTACTGCAATGTCCACGCGACAAAAATACAGAAAAACCTGCATTATGTCATGAAGAAATCAACATTTTAAATCACAATTTTAAAAAATTATTATTTTTTTTAATTCTTGCTAAACATGTTTTCATGCTGAATAACCCTTTCATTTGAAAACACAGATTCAAAAAGTTTGTTTTGTTTTGCTAAATTCATAATTACTTTAATATAGTAATATTATTTTATGTATATTTATTATTTAATTGAAATATGAATATAATTTAAATATGATTAAAAGTAATCACATTAGACATGCTAAATAAAAATAATTTGTTAATGATCAAATAGATCTGATAAATTAAATAATCTAAAAGATATATTATCTGAAAATAAGTTATGCAATTTTGCTTTTAAGATGACACTAGATATTCTTCTGGAATACTAGAAAATGTGATTGTTTTTTTTTTTGTTTTTTGCACTGCGGTCTCTCTGTGTCTCTTATATGAGAGTTTTTTCTTATATAAATTTCCTTCATATAAGGCTGCGTTCTAACACTGACCAAAACAAAGGTGTAAATTCTCTCTGACAAGACCAGACAAGCTCAGAAGACGGTTCTGGAGAAACATACCAAGACCAAAAGATCCTCTCGCTAACCCTAACATCCCTCGCAAACACACACACACACACACACACACACACACACACAGACAGATAAAAGAGTGTGGATGAAAGGTTCGGAGCTGACAGCGACTGATGACGCCATGCAGCGTGGCATTAATAAATCAGAGTGAGATCTCCAAAGCGTGCTCTCATAAGCTACCAGATGTCAGTGAGTACATGGAGACGCTCTGGAGACTATTTGAATAACTTCTGACCCTTAAAAGATATATATAGGATGTTAAAATATTCGGAAACCTATGGAAGCCCATTTCCGCCATGGAATAAAAAAACTAAAAACAGCCAATTTGCGGGGGGGGGGGGGGGGGGGTTTCTTTTCTTTTCTCTTTCACAATGATTGATTCGCGAGTTTATATTTCGCCTTTTTTTCCCCCTCATCTCACACTTCTGACCTCTTTTTCTCCGAAATGCAAGATATAAACTTAGAATTTCAAGAAAGAAAATCAGAAATGTGAGATAAAAAGTTGCAATTATCTTTTTATTTAATTTTATAATTAATGTTTCTATACAGACTCAAGACACTTAATTTTCTTGTCCGTCTAAAATAAAATTATATTATTTACTGAATTTTTTTGTTTGAAAGAATTATTTTGTCATAACTTTCGATGACTGCAACAGAATCTGTCTAAAATAAAATTTATAAAATTATAGAAAAAGTCAATATCAATACAAAATCTTTTCAAGACCACAACGTGTGATGTTTATTTGTTGTTTATTGATGCTTATGCAACGTGTGTATATATATATATATATATATATATATATATATATATATATATATATATATATATATATATATATATACGGTATATATATATATATATATATATATATATAAATAATACAAGGAACACCAACATTTTTGTATAAAATTAGTAAATTATATTGTTATTCACTGTATGTATCTCCAAAACTGAAAAGTAATAAAACAGTAATATTGTGATTTTTTTTAAACTGTTCTCTATTTGAATATATTTTAAAATGTAATTTATTCCTGTGATGTAAAGCTGAATTTTCAGCATCATTACTCCAGTCTTCAGTGTCACATGAACTTCAGAAATCATAATAATATGCTGATTTGCTGCTCAAGAAACATTTCTGATTGATTATCAATGTTGAAAACAGTTGTGCTGCATCATATTTTTGTGGAAACTGACATTTCTTTTTTTCAGAATTGTTTGATGAATAGAAAGTTAAATCTCACATGCTTGCTATATAAAAGTTTTTTTTTTCCAAACCATTCAAACTTTTGAACTGTAGTGTGTATACACACATATGATACATACAGAGAATATTATATTTATAAGAGTATTCATGTGCATAGGGTGTATAAAGGAACCCAAAACAATCACATGTGAAAAAGTCCCTTCACCGCCACGACTGAAAACCCAAACAAACAGTTGCTAGGCCACCAGCCTGTGTCTGATCTCACAAACCTGCACTGCAAAGGCACCAACAGCAGCAGTGCCAGAGAGCGCCAGCAACACACAGCCAGATCGCTGGAGATCCCCAACTCAGCCTCCCGAGGGAGAGACGCAATCCTCCGTATCTCCACAAGCCCCTTAATCTAGCGTGTAATTGTGCTCCATCAGATGCCAGGACTGGCGAGAACAAGTGCCCAAACGGCAGCCCAGCCTCCCTCCTTTCATTTCTCCGTCCAGTTGTTCCAACGACGCATTGTATCCGCGTTTCCTCGAGGGATTCCTGTTTTAATCCTCTCTGTCTTTCTAGCTCGAAATCCTCACCGACGAAATCCCAATCCTCATGCTTTCTATACACCCAAATGAAAAAGAGCTTATCGGAGCGCAAGGCCTTAAACACCCACAGAATCCCATCGCACGAGGCCTAAAAGGATTCACGTTACAAATCTGAAGCACAATGGCTGTGAACTAATGAACTTCAGTGAATGTACCAAAAGAGGATCTATAAATGACATGAGAAAAGATGGGACGCCTTTGATGAAGTGGAATAAAGGAGTGCGGTGGCAGATTGGGGTTTGCCGCTGGTCTTTATCCAGACACATTTATTACAGAGACGCTCAACAGCTGCAGCAGAGCCTCAGAACCCACTGCGTGCTATTGAGTTAACGTTTCAACCTAAAAAAAGACAATGAGGGAGAATTTATCTATGCGACTGACAATTTGTTGACTGAACTTCATCAAGACGACTGAACTTCATCAAGATATGCGAGTTTTAATTTTGTTTTGGCGTTTTAACGTGCACTCTGTAATTGTTTGTTTACGTTGCACTAGCCGATATGACAATAATCTTGGACTATACTGACACCCAGTGGCGTGGATGATGCGTAATGCAAAATCAAACATTTTATATAAAACAAACAAAAACAACAACAACAAAAAACATATTTACTATTGTTCAAAAGTTCTGCAAGGCTTTTAAAAGAAGACTCTTCTGCTCAGCAAAGCTGTATGCATTTGATCAAAAAAATATAGTAAAAACGGTAATATCATGAAATATTATTCTAATTTCAAATAGGCTGTTTTCTATTTGACTACATTTTAAAATGTAATTGATTGCTAATTTTCCGCATCATTACTCCAGTCTTCAGTGTCACATGACCCCAAACTTTTGAACGGTAGTGTATTATATATATTATATGTTGTTTCACATGGCTTATGTATTTTTCAAAAATTATGTATTTTTGAAATATTCAGTGTTATGCAACATGACAAACTAAATTGCTCTCATTATTATCAACAGTTATGTTCTTTTGTATCAATGACTACTGTACTAAATTTATACTGTAATAAATTACAACCACTTTTACAGTTTTCATTGAATGAAATGTGAAATTCGGAAGTAGAAAGACTGAAATAGTATTTTCTTGTAAAATAAAATAGAATCTTTTTTTACAACTTTAAGAGCAATTTCTGAATGAAAATTATTTTATAGTAAATCCTACACCAAATTGTTTTTCAGTGTATAACTGTGCCAGTAACTGAATATAGTTAAAATCCATGGCTGTAAAACAATGGCAATTGCTGAAACTAAGATAATCGCTTAAATTTAACTAGTCCCTATATGTGATTTTATACATGCCTAAACTTTAAAAAAAAAAAGAAAAAAAAAAAGTTGGTGTAGGATTTACTTTAAAACAATTTTCACTCAGAAATTGCTCTTAAATTTCACAAATAATTTAATAGAAATGGCAAGCAACACACTGAATTAAATGTGAAATTTAAAAGTAGAAAAACTGAAATAGTATTTTCTTGTAAAACACACCAAAATAACAACAAAAATCACTTTTTAATTTTTTTCTTTATAATTATTTGTTAAATTTACAATTTCTGAATGAAAATAGTTTTGAAATAAATCCTACACTAGTTTTTATGTTTGTTTATTTGTTTTAAATGTGCCATTAACTGAATACTATGGAAGCCCGTTTCCGCCACTGAATAAAAAATAAAAAAGGTACTTGCGACTTTTTATCTCACAATTCTGACTTTTTTTCTCAGAACTGCATATATGTATATATGTGATATAAACTCACAACTGAGAGTTAAAAAGTCATAACTCGTGTCAATTGTAAAACAATTGCATTTGTTCAAACTAAGAAAATTGTTGAACTTTAAACTAAAAACATTAGCACTTTTGTCAGAATGATGTAAATTATTGGTCAGCTATCTCTACAGAGCATGATGTATAATATAAACAATTTATGACAGCAAATCAGATTTACCCAAAAATGGCTGAAAACAATTGAAAAGAACATTTTATTTTATGAAACATATTTACTCAAAATGCCACAAAGGCATTCATCCACTATTAGTAGATCTTGAAAAACTTCTGTGTTACCCAGACCAACACAATTATTATCTGATGACACTTAAGTCAAAATAGCAAATATATCAGTCTATCGCTAAAACTGACACTCAGGAAGCTCATTTTTCTCATTTAAGTAGACCTCAAAATGTGCAAAGCCTTTTAATCATGGTCTCCTGCTCACAACTCAGTGTCTGTCTGCAGTAATCTACGCAATTATGACTGTCAATCACACCCTCCACCACCCATGAAGAGAGATTTGCTGCTGAGACAGAGAGTAAAAGCCATTAAAAGAGAACAACAGAAGCTCTGCCGTAGATGGATTGGGTTTGAACGTCTAGATTTGATACTTTTAAGAGGATCTGTATTTGTGGTCCAGCTGGGCAAACCTTTTTCTCTTATGCGTTTTTCATTGCCTGGCCTCTCTTGATGATCACCTTGGATCCAAACACAACAGCACTTTCATTAACAAAAGCCAGTTTGGCACCCGTTTCACCTAGACTGGCTTCTATTCAGAGCCCGAGGAGATCACATGTGAGGTCTAGACAGGTCTTGAAGTTACCACCCACAAAACCAGAGATTTCAGGCCTTCAGCATCTTTGAGGTGAAGAGTGGGAACGTCTGGGCTGGGGGTCGTAAGGCAGACGCACGTTAGACTACAGGCCTGCTGCGCATGAGAATAGTTGTCATGCTACTGCTGTCACACCTCCTGAAATGCAAACGCACTATTCACATTCATCAGGACCTCGGCTATTAGGCAGTGCTGAGTTCACAATGCCAGTGTCACTTAATGTCATCAGTAGGTGTAAAATCAAGCAGCCAACAATTTAGTACGTTTATTTATGGTAAATTAAATTGAATTTAAAATGTTAATTACTTTTTTTTTACTAAAAATATTTATTAAAACACCATTGACCCCCCCCCCCCCCCCAAAAAAAAGAATATTTAACATACTTAAAATACTTAACATATATACATGCATATATATTTTAAGTATTCCTTTATGTCAATTTCTTTGCTCTTTTCATATCATTAATATATATTTAGGGTACTGTGTATATTTATTTTGTATATATAAATACACACACACATACAGTATATATTTTGAAAATATTTACATGTATATGCATTTATACATTTATATTAGATTTTATATTATATATAAATACATTTAATATATAAACATAGCATACTTTTCTTAAATATATACATGCATGTGTTTGTATTATATATATATAATATATATAATTAATGTACACAGTATAGACATTATGTAAACAAAAACTTTTATTTTGGATGCGATTAATCGCGATTAATCGTTTGACAACACTAATATACATTTAAATTTTACATTAAAGTTTACATTAAAGGAATACTTAAGTTAAGCGACAAATTAATGTATAGATAATTTATCTATAATTAAATTAAGTTTTCTGTTATTTTATTATATATATATATATAAATTCAAATTATTAAAATATTCAATTATTAAAAACACTACACTGTAAATGTAGTTAATTTCTATGAAAATAATATTTTTACAACAAATATTTATGCTGATTATATATAAGTGAGAATGCAGTAAAAAATACTTATTTTTGTAAAATACTTAAAAAATTATAAATAAATAAAACCTAAGTAAAATGTTTAGATGGACTGCAGTAATGAGAATTTGGGGAGGCAAATATGGCATAATGTTGTATGTATATACTTTTTTTCTGTCTTTTTCTCTTTTTTGTTCTTTAAGTAAAGTAATAATTAATTTATTTATTATTATTTAATTATGTGGTGAACTGTGACCTGGACATGGGCTAGTGAGATCCATCCAGATAATCAAATGTCCAGGGAAATGTTGATTTAGATTGTCAAGGAAATATTTACAAGTATGTACAAATCCAATAATAAACTGACATTTCCCTGGAGGAAATGGTATCTCTTTTCTTGTAAGACAAACACATTGCTACTCTGGACAGACGCAGATGGTGCTGAGCGTTCGTGTTAGGACCGCGGGGATGAGGGAGTCTTGTAAACAGCGCAGCCCCTTCACTCGTCTCTCCTGTAAAAACACTTCCAGCTGTTCTTCCTTAGCAAATGCTTACCTTGACATTTCCTGACACTGCAATTTGGACATCAGGCGGCAGAAGCCCACGTGGCTGCTCCTTTTGAAGAGCCTAATCACAGTCTGCGTCCCAGACCAGACTCCAGCCACGGACTGGGGAATGGGCTTTATGTGTTGCCTTCAGGGATTGTCAGAGGGAGGCCGGGATGAAGAAAGTGCGATAGAAGGGGCGACTGCTTTTAGACGGCTAGACTCTCAGACGGCCCGTGGGAATGATCGTTGACTTGTGAAGGCAAGAGATGCCAGCCATTTGGAAAACAAACAGGTTGTTCATCGTTCTTGATCGGCACGTTAGTCACAGAGCAGTCGCTTTTCTGAAGTATAGTCTACCATTCAAAAGTTTGGGCTCAGTAAGGTGTTTTCTTAAGAAGTTAACTTTTGATCAATTGAACGCATCCTTTCTGAATAAAAATTACTGTAAAGACTTTGTTTTACAAAGTGCATTGTTATAAAAAAAGATTATATTTCAAATAAACACTGTTTTTAAACTTTATAATCAAAGAATCCCAAAAACTGTAGGCCTATCACAGTTTCCACAATGATATGAAGCAGCACAACTGTTTTTAACATTGATATTAATAAGAAATGTTTTTGTTTTTGTTTTTGTTTTAGAAGCAAAACAGCATATTAGAATGATTTCTGAAGGATCATGTGACACTGAAGGCTTTGCATCACAGGAATAAATTACATTTCACAGTATATTAAAAAATTGCATTAATATTTCAGAATATTACTGTGCTATTACTTTTCAAAATAATAAACAAATTTTCTACCAAAATTTTGCGGTTGCTAGCATCAGGCGAACTTAAAATTAAGGCAACCAGCTAAGTTGGCTCAACTTTTTTTTTGTTTTTTTACAGTGCAGTTTTGAAAACATGTATTGATATTGGTACTGTATAAATTTATTTTAGACTGACAGACAAAAGAAAGTTTACTATTCCTTGCCAGTTTATATTCAACGTTATAAGCAACTTGTAGTGTTAAAAGTTAAAAGTTGCTGACAAAAAGTTGTTAACTACATTGAATCTGTTGAAGGGGCAATATATTTTTAAATATATTATTTAACTATAGAATTTATTTTTAAAATCTGTGTGGGAAGCTACTTTGAAACTGTAGCTAGCCAAGCTACAGGAAAAATTTACAAATTTAAATTAGGATTTTACAAAATTATTATTCATAAGTGCCTCAATCCCCAAAATCTACCTACACCAATGAAAAAAAAAAACATATATCATGCAAACTGTGTGTCTGAAATACAGTGAGAGAACCAAAAATGACCTAAGAACATGTTTATTTTGGTCTTTTGAGTAAATATCTGTAAAAGGTTTTCATTTTCACCAGGTTGGGTCTGTGCGACTGCACATGCACAATTAAACACACACTTAAATGTGTGTGTGTGTGTGTGTGCGTGTGTGTGCGTGTGTCTGTGTTAAATGGAAACAGTTGCTGTAGGGTAGCAGGGGGTCAGAACAGTGGCTGCGGCCCGTCTAACCATAACAAACCAATTACTGCCTACAAAGAGCTATTGATCCAACCATCAGCCAGACCGCCCTCGTTTTACACACCAATATTAATGACACCTGATGAGCGGAAAGAGCTATTAATGTCGGGGTGTACGACCAATTTTTGCACTAATTTTCCTTTTCATTGTATATGCTGGCTGCATTGTTTTGAACTGAGATACTGAGATCTGAATGTGTGCATAATGGTTCCTCTAACCATCCAAACACTTAACCACTCATTTGCATTTTTAAACCTTAGTAAGCATTAGTAGCCTACAAACAGTTATTTGATTGTAAAGAAGCATCTAGAGTCGACTAAACAGCAGTTCAAAGGTCACACTATATTTACTATACTCTCCAAAGTCTCTGCTAGGATGACAGAGCTACATAAACGTGGCAGAGGTGTCGCTAACATAGTGAGTGAACCAACACTCGCTTTTCATGGTCAGTTTGCGTTCTCATTATTGTGGCTAATTAGGTGTGAACAAGATGATTGGACAGAGAACTCCCAAGGTTTTTGTGATCGTTTTACACCAACAACAAAGCATATTGTTCCCTCTAATGCATCACGCAGGGCTCATCTTTATTTAGAAGACAATGCGCACACTCTTGTGAGGCTAATTAGATGAACCCTTCAGAGAGTGTGAACAGACAAACTTCATGGACAGGAACCACAAATACTAACAGTGTTGGGCAAGTTACTTTGAAACTGTTGCTTGCCAAGCTACAGGCAACCTTGTAGTTGCAGTAGTTGTTAACTACTTCAGTTACAAATGCAAGTCACCGTCTTATTGAGCGAGGAGTCGCGTCATTCATTCATTCAGTAATGAAGAAAAAGGCTGTAGTTATGAATAGCTTATTAATCACTGACTCTCCGAATCGTTCAAAGCCGCAGATTCGTTTTCTAACAAAACACCGCTGTATGTTGCTCGGAGACGCACACATATGTTGCAGAACTATTATTGTTTTGTTGCAAAATATAACAAACAATATTGACAATATTCTGTTTAAAATATATGTTCACTTAATATTACCTTTTTTGTTGGACTGTTGTAAAAATTAATGTCACATTTGCCATCGTTTGGATATTCAGGGAAATTTGCATTCTTGCTCATATTTTAAACATGAAAAACAAACGCGCACAGGGTGTGTCTGTATCGAAGAGAGTCTAAATCGATCTCAATGTACAGTCCGTGTCAATATTTGCTCTTCATGCTATCAAGTGCTAAAGATCTGCTTTAAAGATACACTGAACAGCAGGGTGATGAGGTCATTTGATATCATGTATTTGATTGTTTACGGCATTTTCACGTTTTTATATTAGAAATACGTATTGCTTGTCAGCAATACGTGCTCGGTTTTAATGTTTCTTTCATTTGGAGTAGAATTAAATGAATGCCAAAACTCAGAATTTTGTTCACGTACCCCCTCCGTCACCTCATGTACCCTAGTTTGAGAACCACTGTCCTAAGCGATTGAGCTGTTTTTTTGTTGGATGTAATAATGAACATAGCAGTCGTCATTTACTCCTGACATCCCAGCCGCTGAAGACGCAGAGGATTACTTTTGTTTTTGAAGGGAATGCACCCCAATCTGCCTAAATGCGTCTATGTTCGTGCGAATCATTTGTGATCCAGCGTCACCTACAGAAGAAGAGAGTATAAGGTTTTTTATTAATCTTTGCAAATCACCTTTCCTAATAATGTGCTTGTTAGCAAGTTCCACGGCTAAATGCAGTTAAAGTTTACAGCCTCAGAGAACTGCGTCACCCTACGGAAAATAGGGGCGGGGTGAGCAGAGCTCATTAGCATTTAAAGCGCCATGCACCGAAAAGGCTTGCTGTGAACAGAGCTGTTTTTGACAAGGTGGTTGTTTTACACAACCACTGAAAAATCTTAACCAAAGTATGTTATAGACTTGTCATTAAGACCCTAAAGAATTATATCAACTTGTGGAAAATGGGCATCTGATGACCCCTTTGAGAAACTAGCAACACAAAAGTTTTTAAAAAACAAGCTGTTTAAAGGGCGATATATATTTGAAAAAATAATTTAGTTTACTTTAAAAACTTATTAAACCAGCTAAGACCAGCTTTAGGCTGTTTTTTTGTTTGATTTTTTTTTTTTCTCCAGTAGGGCAATATTTACCTCAATGTTTATTTAGCTGCAGAGTTAAATGCTTCATTAGCATCTCAAGGAACATTCTAAGGGGCCATTTACACCGAACATGTTTTTGTATTACCTTGCATTTCCATTGTTTTTCTGCATAAACAGTAGTTCAGGCAACAATGAAAATGTGTTGAGAATTTACTCACCCTCAGGCCATCCAAATTCTGTAGAGAAGTGTGTTTCTTCATTAGAGCAAATACCATTTACAAGTGAAAATAGGGCTGGGTGATTTTTCTGATTAACTTGAATTTAATGTTTTGCCATGATTTAATTTCTTAGAAACAATTTTGAATAGAAATATTACCAAACGTTAGAATTTGAAAACGTTAGACATTTTGACAATTTTGCATCTTGTAGTTACATTTTCAAGTTAACTAGTTAAAAAAAAGTAAATAAATAAATAAAATAATTGACAATCTGTCAAACGTTCTGAATGTTTTTTTTTTGTTTGTTTTTTTTTAGATTTAATTTTTTTGCCATAACCCCCAGCCCTAAGTGTAAACAGTCCAAAACACTGTAAGAGGACAAAAATGGATGGACTTTTTCACTGGAAGAAGTGTTATAATGGATTATGAATTCATACTTCGGCCAGTAGCGACTGTTTAAATTTAAAACATCTAGATGGATTTGTTTTTTACAAACAGGCAGCTTTTCTCTATACAAGACATAATTTGATGGACTGGAGTGGTGTGGATTACTTGTGTGTTATTGTGGTGTTTTTATCAGCTGTTTGGACTCTCATTCTGACAGCACCCATTCACTGCAGAGGATCCATTGGTGAGCAAGTGATGGAATGCTTCATTTATCCAAATCTGTTACCATGAAGAAACACTCATTCACATCTTAGATGGCCAAAGGGTGAAAATATTCTCAGCAAATTTTAATTTTTGGGTGAACTACTCCTTCAAATGTTACTCTACAACACTGGACAAATCCTGATAGTAGAAACAGTAGAAATGAAAGGCGCATTACAATAGACGACAACAGTAGCTTACTGTAATGTTTGCATGTAACAGCATAAATGTGTGGGAAGGTATCTGCCTGGCAAGGAAGGAAAAAAAAAAACATTTCTCTAGAGTAAATCTCTGGCTGAGAGCTGAAATTTGCTGAAACCAAAATAAAAGTTGACCTGTGACCCCATGTTACAGAAAGCCAATGAACACACAATGAAATCCTCTTACTGCACGCATAACACCCACATCAGTGAAACGCTCTCAAGCCTGCTTAAACACTTCCCCGAGGAACACATGCCTTACTCTTCAGATCACTTCATTACTCACTGCCCGCTCACATCAGCACGGCTCACACATATATAAACATCCGTACATGCTCTCTCACTCTGTGTACACACATGCTGAAGACATCGACAGGGCTCGCGTTGTTTGTTAGATCCTGCTGTGTCATTACTTGAACAAATGGAGTGCAGTGCTGCAATGCCGGAGGTGGCGAAACAGGCTCGTACTAGTGAATTATGCGAAGAGCGTCTTCAGACTGAAGTTTCTCTCTTTCATGTTCTCTGCTCATTTGTTTTGGAAGAACATTGGAAGAGTAAGTGCTTATTGGGCAATAAATACAAAAATATACTAACAGCCAAACAATTGGACATTAGGTTCTTTACAGGTTCCTTGAGGAACACCTATTAACCTTTCCTGTGGACAAACGGTTCTTTAATAGTGGAAAAAGGTTCTTTAGAATATTAAAATGTCTTTCAGACATCTCTCGGAAAGAGATGCTTTGGAGATTCTACTATTTAAACCTAAAAAAGGTTCCTTTTGGAACCTTCATTTTTAAGAGTGTATCAGTTTGTCATGATCTAAAAAAAAATGACGCTGATTATTATGCCAAATGGTCTAAGTTCAAGAAAGCATCAATAATATTTATAACTAAAAATTCGAAGAACTTTTTGAAATAACATTTCAGATGTGCACTATTTCTAGGACACTGATCACGTCACTTTGTACAGACAGTCAGATGTTCTGGATTCCACTGAAGCACAAGATGCTCTATTTGGATCATTATCAAATCAAGCTGGAGAACATGATCATTCGATCAATGTGTGGAGCTCATGCAGCTTTAGTGCTTCTGTTATGAAATAAAAACTGTTATGCTGTTAATATAATTTATTATTCTTTCAAAACTTTAAAAAGAGTGCCAAATAGAAGCATTTAAACCAGAGGACGCAGACTTTTGGACCTCACTGCACTTGGCAGAGGAGTTTTTGCTGCCGGGCAATGGATTTAGATTGTTATAACTCATTGAGCAGAAAGCAGCATACTAGGGAAAAGAGAAAAGAAACAGGAAGTTACTTCCTGACTTGAAAACCAGTATCACAACATATAGTTTCTTAGAATGGCAGATGTATGAAAACCAGATGTCCTCCTCCTCCTCCACATGATTCTTCCACCCTCTTTTTTACCTCTCTTGACCTTCTCTTATCTGAGTCAAATGTACGAACTCAAGCTGTTTGCTAACATTCAGCTGACAGCCTGAGTCCGCTGGGTTTAAATGCTGGACGTCTTACCACGTAAAAGCAGAGTTTCAACTCGTATGGAACACATTTATGATATCTTTATGGTGTTTTTTGTCCCTATTGAAGCTTGAAAACATCACTGTAATTGAATGAAAAATGACCTTTAAGATGTCTTCTTTCAAAGCAGAAGAGATTGAGAACGACACGAGGATGGGTAAATCAAAATGCTTATATTTTGGTGAACTATCCCTATAACAACATTTCTGTTACAGCAGTTCGGCCATTTTTAAAATTGTGCAGCTTTTCCAGTAACAAGTAGCAGAGTAGCGTGACAAAGATTATAGCCTGTCACACACTGTATATTACATTATATTGCAGAGCCTTACAACCGAGCAACCTGAGGCAATAATCAAATGCTGTCTTTTAGAAAATTCCTCTCTGTCTCTTTAGTATAGGGTTGGGAGGTCTGATTCATTTTAGCGAATCGCTTGGTTTGGACAGTTTGTTTTGGCATATAACATGGCTGTTATATTATTATACTGTATGTAAATGTATGTGTGCAAACTGGTGCTGTTATTCTAATAGAATAACAGCAATAAAACAAAATGTATGTTCTGTGCAAGATAAATACTTTAAAATGAAATTATAAAATTTGATCTATTTCAAAGATATTGCCTGGTGAACTATATATTTGAACTAATGGGTGAACTATTTTCAATTAAATAGTTAAATAGTAAATTTGCAAAACATTTACTCATTCTCAGGCCGTCCAAGGTGTAGATGAGTTTGTTTCTTCAACAGAATAGATTTGGAGAAATGTATAGCATCACATCACTTGCTCACCAATGGATGCTCTGCAGTGAATGGGTGCCGTCAGACTGAGAGTCCAAACAGCTGATAAAAACATCACAATAACCCACAAGTAATCCACACCACTCCAGTCTATCAATTAATGTCAAAAAACAAATCCATCATTAAGGCATTTCTTTAAACTTCACCATAATCCATAAAATTGCTTTCTCCAGCGAAAAAAGCCATCTCATCTGAATCAGGAGAGAAATATGCACGGATAATGCATCTTTTAAACAAACAATTCTGTGGATTTTGATGTAAAAGGACAACAGAGGATGGACTTTTTCTGGAGGAAGCGTTATTATGGATAGAAGACTCATATTTTCCATACGTTCAAAACGACTTCATAATGAATTTGTTTCTTACAAAGACGCAGCTTTTTCACTTCACAAGATGTTAATTGATGGGCTGGAGTTGTATTGATTACTTTATTAGTTGTATGGATTGACAGCACCCATTCACTGCAGAGGATCCATTGGTGAGCATGTGATGTAATGCTATATTTCTCCAAATCTCTTCTCATGAAGAAACAAACTCATTTATATCTCTATTAAGTCGTGGGCCTGATTCATTTGATAACATTAGTGGCACAGAAATGACACACTTGACCTTTAAAACTAGCTTATAGCTTTAACAATATCAAGGTAGCTTCCCCAACAATGCATATGACTGGAGGTGACATATAACTCTGTGCAGATCTCAGATCAGTTCCAACCTCAATCATTTAAAAAAGCAGCATCTGAAACGGGTTCAGACGTGCAGCGGGGTGATGTATGGTTCACGGTTTAGCTGCCAGAGGGGTCTGAATGCGCCACAGTCACATCAGCTGGCAGACAGACTCAGAAACCCGCAGGACCGGGCCATGCTGGCATGCACTGAATGACCTTCAGTCTGCAGGCACACTCACCTCATCTCATCTCACTCTCCTATATCTAGCCCTCGTTTTCTGTGATCCTCACCCAGAGGGCAAGAGGGGGAGGAAAGAGAGGAAACCTTTGGCTCGGTTACAGTTATAAACATCCATTGCACAACAGCAAAGATGGGCTCAATGAACCAACGAGTGCAGCCAGGAAACAACAGCACCTAGAGAGTTTAGGTGAATCCTGAAGCTTATGGAAATGAGGTCTTACAAATTAAACTTTTTCATTTGTCGTCCTGAGGCTGGATTATGGAAATAATGTTGACAGACAAATGTTACGCAACGTAGCTCTCCAATTCCTTCAGGAAAAAGACATTGCAGTTGGAGAGGCGTACAGTAATTGTGCGTGACTGCTTCTCATTCATTTTTCATTCCATAAACGGGAGAATTTATCTAGATGAATGCGCCGAAAGTTCCCGGGAGGGCTTTCAGGTTAGAAATACAGCCTTATATTTTTAAGCAGACAACTTCACTATTTAAGTTCCTGAGATTCCTATAATACTGAGAGAGATTTTCCTTACAATCAGGCCAAGTACATTTGTCACGGTGTGCTGTAAAAGCCATAATTAAGGCCCAATGTTTTAGCTGAGAATAGCGGTTGGCGCAAAGCACTTTAAATCTTTTACCAAATGCAAATGCAAAAAAAAACAAAAAAAAAACGATGTGGCAAGGATCATAAATGATTGGCAATATTCAAGGTTCACTACAAGTTTATGGCACTTCTGGCATAATGTTAATATATAATTAACGTTAATTAATTTCCAATTTTCTTCTTAAAAAAAAAAAAAAAAAAATCTGGGTTATAGTGAGGCACTTATAATGGAAGTAAATGTGGCCAATCCATAAACGTTAAAATACTCATTACTTCAACAGCCACAAGATTTTAAACACCGTGTTGATTTTCACACTTGACTTTAAGTCAATTGACTTTAGTGTGAAAAATCATACTTAATAATATCCAGTTTTACAGTTTTGTTGACATGAAACCCTGAAATGGTTATAAAAAGTACAACTTTACAACTCAAATGATACACATTTTAACAACAAAAAAAAAGAATGTAGGTGCTTTTATAAAATGCTAAGTTTTACATGTGCTTCTTTTCTACTTCCATCGTTAATGCCGCACAATTACCTTGATTTTTGCTTTTTATCTAAATCTTGAAAAATGTGAAATATTCCAGAAAGTGTGTTTCTGTGCCACTAGCATCACCAAACAGAACTGCATAAATAACTGTTTTCAAACAGGTTTCCACAAGCAATCCCCCAATCTCCTATTGGTTTGCCAAATAAAAAGCCCCACCTCCAATTTCACACCATTGGCTGAGCCAGTGTTGCTATGCTGGGCTGGTCAGGATGCTCAAACAAACAGCACAATGTTTTCATAACAACACAGAGCCACTAGTATTTAACCAGCAGATTACTTTTAGGTGGTGCATATTAAACTATATGATAGGAAAGAGTATTTTGGCGCTGAAAATATTACAACATCTTTAATGAACGTGATTACAACTCTCTGAACAGTTATGATGAAATCCAGTGTGCTAGAATGTGAGATTTTTAACACTCTATTCCACATATTTACCTAAAACTACTACATTTCACTCATTTTTCCAACAGATTCTGACTGTGAAATTGTTTGGAATTAGGCAGAATCACTTGAAAAGTCATTAAATAACCACCAATCCTCTCCAAAAAGAAAAATGAACCATGGGAGTGTATGATGTCACCAGTTGTGCATGTATGACAGGCTCTGCGCTCGGCCAGCGGCTCCAGCTGAACCGTCTGTGCTTGTGGTTTTCCATGCCGAGCTGTGAGGCAGACTCTGAAGACGCAAAAAGAAGGAATTCGAGCACCACATTTCTTGGTGAGTGGTGCAACAGGGAATCAGGTCAAAGAGTGCTTTATTAAAACCATGCTGGGGAAAGAGACGGGAACAACATTTGTCATGTGAGAACTACAGCTGAGTGCAAGCTAGCAGTCAGAGCTTTGCAGCCTCTCTGTATATTTGTTGTCTGGTTTATTTCATAGAGTTTATGAATTAAGCACTTACATAAGACATGCGAGAGAAAAGAGGACAAAGCTACAAAGTTCTCTTCTACGTTCTCAAGTCAACATGAAATCAAAATTCATCCTATTGGCATTCCTAAATAAATAGTTCAATCAACAATAAAAATGCACTCGTCATATCCTCCGTGATCTAAACCTGTACGACTTCTGTGTGAAGAATCTTCACAGTGTTACTTAATCAAAACAATAGCTGATAAATTCCAAAAATTACCACACACACACCAAAAAAAAAAACATCACAAAAGAGCTCCATACAACTCCTGCACTATATTCCAAATCTTAGGTCATACAAAAAATGTGTGAGGGAAAATACCTAAATTTAAGTGGTTATTCATGACAATTTTGCCTTGCAATGAGCTGTTAAAGTTACCATGAAATGGACGTAGCGACAGATGGTTTCTTCCATACTGACATGGATCTGACTGAAACAGATTATCAACAAGAAATAAATGTAGTGCGGGATTTAGGGTGGATAGGGCAGGTTCCATGCACTGATTGTTTATTGGTTGTTGAGATGTGGGCATTGCACTCAAAAGTGGAAGCAGATGAAGATGAGCTTGAAGAGGCGGGGTTTCAGCGGACTAAATGATTGGAAAAGTCTTGCATAAATCTGGTGTTTTCACAATAAGACCTATAACTTTGCATATTGAAAATGTATTTTCTATTTCATGCTGACTTTCAAGCCAAAGGTATGTCTTTTTTTTTTTATTGCACCAGTTGGTGGGTTCACTAGGTGGCAAGTTTCTGAAGAACTAGTCAAAAAAAACAACAACTGATAAGATCAATGAAGACAACAGAAGGGAAAAGTGGAAACGACAATATTTGATACGTGAGGAAGTCAAAAGGTTGCCATGATTGTACGACTTGAGTATAAAAACAATACAACTTTGTGTTGCCCTCTACAGGCCAGGTGAAGTATCAAAAGCCAAACACATGGTCGTGGTCAACTGAGGTCATGGTCAATTGAGAATGCTTTGAAGGCTACAACATTAGACTGTGCATGAAACGTAGCAGCAAGCGGAAAAACTAAGTACACCCCAGGTTTAATGGCATAGTTCATCCAAAAAGGAAAACTCTGGCCTTTAGTCTGTTGGGCTTTCTTTCTACAGTTGAACACAAAGCCAGTGGGGTTCAAAATCACATTGTTTTGGAGTCCGTTGACTTTCAATGCATGGAAAAAATGGTTCTTCAAATTTCCTTCTTTTGCGTCCCACAAAAGAAGCAAGAAGAATGGCATAAAAGGTGACAGAATTGCCATTTCTGGGTGAAAATATTTGCAGTAAATTCAATGCAACATTTTCCTTAAAACCTGATTTATAAACAAGTAATTCATTTTGCTAGTGTAAAGAATGGAATTCAATAAGCAGATCAATGTGTAGTGCATTTTTACAGCAACTCTGTTTGACAGCTTGATCGTTCTACCACATCTATTTAGATGAAGTGTAAACACGGCGCATTACATCTGTGTTCCTACTCCTCTCTTGTACACGCAGACCTCTCGTCTCGCATAATCTCTGCTACAGCTGGGCCGCTTGGGCCCCGTCCAGAACCAATCGCAAACCCCGTCCTCTTCTACCACTCAGATCTGAGAGGGATGAAGGGTATGTGCACATTTGTTGTTCTCCAAAGTTATAGCCGTGTTTACAACAGTTCAATCAGGTCAGAGAGCCAGGCACTATGGGTATTGACATCACAGTTAAGGTATTAGGGGTAATGAAGGATCGGCCAATACTCTTTCCTGCCCAGCGCAAACTTTGACACAAAAATTAAGGGCATTAAATTAAACAAAATCCGCTTGTTCGGAAATTGTGGTGACGGAGCTATTAAACTGTTTATAAAAGAAGGAGATAAACAGCTGCGAATGAACAGATAATCGGCGTATCGTTTCATAACAGCCAGTGAACTCTGACTCACAACAACCTGTGTAAATACATCGCTTCCTTTTCACAAAAAGTTCACGCACCAAATAAACAAAACAAATTTATAGAGAAAGACGACAGAGCCACTTCTCTTAGCTTAGCTAACCTGAATGATGCATGAAATGCGATAGCGAGGAGTCACCAACCAAAACAGAATCACTTTGGCTTAACGTCGCTGGAGAGCCTGAATCACAGAGTGACAGAACAATCCGGGAAGTTAATCCTAGTATGAGATCAACGCCCCCTGAGCCTTTGCGGGTCAACCAGCCTAATATGCCTGGAATACCAATTTCAGCTGGTGGCCTGTGTTATTGTCCTATAGCCACTTGTTAAGAGGAAAGTCTGTCTCTCAGAGGGGTGAAAATGTAAAAATGAACAGCCAAGGGCCCCATTCAGCTGCAAATGAGGACATAGAAAAAAACAGGCCTGAAAGAGTAAAAAAGAGGAAGATGAAAGAGAGGGAGTTAGGAAGGAGGTGGAGAGGAGTAGCAGACAAGTTAATAGAGACCAAGATCCCTGAGATTTTACACGTCTCCGGAGTGACCCTTGTGTGAGCTTCAAGAAACTTGGATTCATTTCAATCCATCCACTTAACGGTGTAAAAACCAATCAAATGTCAACCTGCAGGTGGCAAAACAAAGGAAATCCGTAACATCCCACCACAAGCTGAAGATTAGGGTTAATGTTCTGTTGGCGTGCTTTCGTCCCTAGAAACTACATTTAAGTTCTATTTCTCAATTTCATAGTAGATCAGTTAACGCTTGATCTCTTCAAGTGATGGTTCAACCTAAAAAATGAAAATTCTGTCAGCATTTATTCGCTCTCAGGTCATTCCAAAACTGTATTAATGTTCATTACGGCACCGAGTATAAAGTTATTTTCTAGTATCATATATTGCAAAAATAAACTGTTTTCCCAAAAACTCCCCTTGTCTGTCATTGGTTGACCAAAAAGGTAATGCCGCCCCAATCTCACCCCATAGGTTAGGCCACTTTTGCTCTGTTTAAACAAACAGCAATGTTTTGATAGCACCACAAAGTCCCAGTGTTTACACTCTTTAGGGAAATCAACCTACCAACAGATTACTTCAACCTGTCTCTGTATATTAACTTGGATTGGAGAAAGTACTTTAACATCACCTCAATATAAAGCTTAGGCAGGCACCTTTAAGAAATCCCAAGTATTAGTTAGATGCTCAAAGTTTAGGCATGCCATATTTGGGACCATTCCTTCTAAGTAAACATTTTCTGTGAAACTCAATAACTTCTTGGCGAACGACAAAATAAGGGCGCTTGCCCTGATGGCACGAAATGTAAAAATAGACAGCGCCTCTCTTGGGACCCAAAGAATTAATTACTTCCCTAGAGCTACTAAACCGTAATTATATCAGACATAATTGGTTGAATTCAGGTCGAGATAAAGTTATCCTCCGGAACTTGTAGGTATATGATACAAGTCTGGTCTAGCCATGAAATTGGGGCCATCAAGCTAAGCGCTTTTTATAACTTTGGTTGTGTGCCAAACAGCATCTCTAGACAGTTTAGGCTATAGTATGTATACTGTGTACAGTATGTGACTTTTAATTTGTGTAACATAAGTAATATTAAACATGATTTTACAATTACTCATTTCATTGGTCTGCCAAGAGTTTTTTTTTTTTTACAAATGCAAAATAACCATGTTTATTTCTGAGATGATATCCACTTTCTGAATTAAATACGAGGAGGTCATGTGACAACAATGCAGCACACTACTCTTACAGTTTCACATTTATTTAAAATTTTTAAAAAAGTATGCAATAATAACTTGGTGATAAATTGCATCCCCTACGTCATAATGCAATTTCTGAGATGGATGACGTAGTGCACCCTTTACAGGAAAAACGCGCCGGCCGGTCACTACGTCATTCAACAGAGTGACATGGCAAACGGGGGATGTTCCAACCCCGAAACTGAGAACGCTATCTAGGGAATAAAAATGCATTGCTATAGCAACCCAATCTGCAACTTTGTTGCAATCCATCCCATAATAACAATTAAAAGTTCTGCACATACTTTTAACTGCAATTTACACTTCAAATAAACAAATGTCAATCGTTGGCGCACCGTTCGCAAATTCAAACTTTCGCGAAACTTTTCGTAAACAAAACGAAGAAAAACTTTCCGGCTGTGATTTGGCGAAAGAAAACACCGCCAGGTAAATATTTTCGTGTCTGGTGTCAAAACATCGCGTAATCTTAAAGAAATCGTTGTGTCAACAACACTTTGCGCAAAGTATTTTGGTGTTTACTGACGCCGCGGATCGCGTGTTTATTTTGCGCTGTCATCTACAGTTTATAGTTCGCACAGTATCACAGCAGCCTTACGTGGCTTGCGCGAAAGCTTGCATCTTATCAAAGCAGGGTAGATAAATGTCTTTCGGGCTCACCAGCTTTGCAGGGATCTTTGTAGTCGATCACATCTGACGGGCTGCTGGTCTCCACATAGTAGCCTGGGTCAATCGCGTCCAAATCGAGCGCTGCGAGCACGGCGAAGCTGGAGAGCAGGAACGCACACCTCGCTGCGAGGTCCATGATTGGGCTAGTGGAGCAGGAATAGAGGTACAGACGGAGAGAGATGATCGGCGGAGGGGGGAGGGAGGGAGGAAAAATGGGAGGATTTAGGGGAAATGAGATCCTTCTCGAGGGCGGGTTTAAAGCGCAGCTCTGCCTCCACACACACACACTCAAAGAGGGACACACTCGCATTGTCTTCCCATAGCAGTGAAGTGATTTGTGCAGCTGGGCTGTGTGCCAGTGCATAGGTTACAAACTTTGTAGGAGAGAGGTGTTGGTGCTTCTCACACTGGTATGTGACATGCCTCTGTGTATGCCGAGATCCCGGTGTAGCTACCTATATGTTGTGTTTCCATTGTGGTCTTGTCTCTGTGTGCTGTGTTACTATAGCTGTGTTCACTGTGAGTGCTGCTCTCTATGAAAGTACACTCTCAGAAAAAAAGGTGTAAAGCTGTCACTCAGGCATTACCCATTCATTAGTACATTCTGCTACTAATAACTAGGTAATGTGTTCATTTTAGGTATTAATATGTACACTTTAAGTATTGATATGTACACTTGAGGTAGCCTAATGTGTACCATTTAGGCACTTTTATGTACACTTTAGCTATATACCTTCAAGGTAGCCTACCAGTATGGTGTAAATAAAGTACAAAGGTGTACATTTTGAAAGCGTATCGCCTCAGAACTTTTCTTCTAAGAATTTAAGGTAAGTATTGTTCCAAATGGACAGTTTAGTGTATAAAATTCAGTTTGTAATACTCTCTGTGTGTTTTCTGTTTTTACAAAGTGTTGCATGTACAGTATGTTCTTTACATATCAATCCATCTAAATCAATAATGGTCAAATGGAATGTATCAGTATTCTTGTTTATGTCATGATGAAGGCATGTTGAGGTTGAGGAGCCACCTACATAGTGTACACTATCACTTTGGCTGAAAACGTCATGGAGAATAAATATTCAATGTATCGGATACGGTGTAGACACAAGCCAAGATGTACAATATATGTCTCTCAGGAATACTGTAGTTCTGAGTGGTCAGCTGTGGCACTCTGCAATTAAGTATATTTAGTGGAAATATTTTGCAAATAAACTGTATATTTGATCCGAACCATCTCCTATACAATTTTAGATTCAGTTCAAGTGTATCACTCAATAATTTAATCTCCTGATAACATTTGCTAGAATTTATTTTGCAATAATGATGATTTATTGTTTTTATGTTCATCTCTACATATTTTAGTCGTTTGATTTATTTGCAGGGTTACTGCAGCTCATAAAAAAGTCTTGCAATGTCTTAATTCACCCTTCCACAATTTAAGGCCTCAGAAAGGTCTTAAATCATAGCAGATAGTTTTAAATTCCTAAAGTCATTGCATTTTAAAAGAACGTCTTCATCAGTATTTTTGTTTACAAATTCAAATATCTAAATTTAGATATACTGGAGATGCAAAAAACCGAACCAAATTAAGTGAGTTTATGCTCAAAACCAGAACAAACCATCTGTCCATGGAGTAGGCAAACTTGAATGAAGTTGATTTATCTGAGCCTATTGGGCAGATCCTTGTTCTTGTTTTAATCATAATCAAACAGGTTTGATCAATTTCTCTAAAATCAAGACTTCATCTTGTGTCATTTCGCTTCTTAAATAAATGCATCTTGATTTATGAATCTTCAGACATTTGCACTGGAAAACAAGACAAAAATGCTGACTACTATAGTGTGATCAGAGGGTATGGTACAAGTTTTTTCTGTATTCTAGTGTTTGGGAGCAGAGCTATTCAAGATTCATTTACATTAAGAGAAGGTTTTGTGTTTCGTTTAATGTATTCCTTATGTTTTCTTCATTTGGTCTTAATAAGGTCTTTAAAAAGTCATAAATTTACTTTCATAAAATGCTGCAGAAACCCTGATTTGTAAATATTGTTAATCAAGTCTACCACATTGCTACAGACTGACTGATGTTATTGGTGGTGTCACATTGCATAAACAACGCCCTGGCATTTGTCACAAGTCAACATACAAACTAACAGCACATTTCATACTGCAGATGCATGGTTTTCATTGAGTGAGAGCGTAAAAGCATGTAATTTGTTACAGATGAACATTGTTCTCCATTACTTGTCTTCGCCATCAATAATTTTGTTGTTTTGTTGTGCAGATATTGCATGATCCATTTGTCCAGTTTAGTATTCCCTCTTCCTCTGGGAATAATATCCTTTATTCTGATTCCCTCGTTTAATAAACTCTGATTTATGTTGGATGGAAGTTTCAAATCATATATACAGAAATCATCACAATCCAGATATATAATAAACTCTCTGTTTCCCATCGATTTTGTAGTGTGCTACATTTGTGCCTGCTTCTTTTCTTTCTATTAAAGGGGAATTCCGTTTTATTTTACCCTCAGAGCCATTGTAACACTCATCTGTGGAGTGGAATAGTGGAATTCCCCTTGCATGCATCTGTTGGGATGTGTGCTGTTACTTTATTATGTATGTAATGATGATGTGCAGCTTAACATCTGACCCACACTGAATCACAGTACTTTTGGTATGGATCTGATACACTATGAGATCCCAGATGACATTGTTCCCCTCGAATTATTGTTAGAGATGCCAAAAAATGAAATAAGTCTTTAGTCACTTCCTTTCTATACACAACTTCATCATAATGATACTCAAAGGAAAAATCCCTCCTGCATTTGAGTCCATGTCAAGTAGAGTGAATTTTAAGTTATCCAAGTTTTAGAATGTCTCACACTCTTTGTTTATTGTTCACCTTGTCTAGACTTTATGTTGAAATGCTCACAACAGCAAGGTCATGGTTTCGATAACACAATATGTGTCTCTTATACGTGGAAAAAAGCATTTGCCAAATGCAAATAAATTGATATTCCACTGGACTCGGCTGCATATGTTTAGTGGCCTGTTGTTATATGTGGCCTCTTTGAAACCAATATAATCAAGAACCCGATATTTTATTAAAATACATAGTGTTTTGGTAGTCTATGTATCAAAAATGGATCAATCAATTAGTTAGTCAATGTAGCCAAATGTCTGTTAATTTTTATTGTAATGTTTTCTTATCTTAATAGCCTACAGTTGCACGCAATAGCTGATTCTATTCTGCATCGTCAGATCGGTGATTGTGTTCACTGAAAGTTTTTAAATTTGAGTTTGAATATCATTTTGCATGACATTAGCAGCCATGATGACAATGACAAAGGATAATTGGTCCCACTTTATATTAGGTGGCCTTAACTACTGTGTACTTATATTTAAATTAATAATTTGGTACAATGCACTTATTGTGTACACACATGTTTTTACATTGTACTTATATTTTTTAAAATACCTATATGTAATTACATCTGTAATTATTTTCTGTAATTACATTTATAATTACACTGTTGACCCATCCCTTACACCTTAACCCACCCTTAAACCTACCCAGACCACCAAACCTGTCCCTAACCTTACCCGTATCCCCCCTCAATAGCAGCAGAAGTGTTTTGCAATACAATATGAACACAACAAGTACATTGTACTATGCGCTTCTCCACATTCAACAGACTGAATGAATTAGTGATTCGAATGAATCGGTTGAAAGAATGATTCTGTGACTCACTTATAAAGACAACCACTGGTCACCACCTACTGGTGTGATGATGAAATGTACAGAGAGAGTCATTGTAAATCGCCGCCACTAATGCATAGATTATACGGCACTTGTCCAGTCAAGATGGAAGACCTGTTTTAATATTCAAACTTAAATTAAGCTACTTTCTAGAAATAACTACGAAATAAGTGATTATTTCATAAAATGTAGAATTAGTTCTGTCAAGCGATTAATCGCATCCAAAATAAAAGTTTTTGTTTACATTATATATGTGTGTGTGTGTGTGTGTATTGTGTATATTTATTTTGTATATAAAGTATAAACGCATACACATACAGCATATATTTTGAAAATATTTACATGTATATATTTATATTCATAAAATTTATATCATATATAAATCTATTTAATATATAAACGTAACATTTTTCTTAAATATATACATGCATGTGTGTGTGTGTATTTATATATACATAATAAATATACACAGTACACACACATATAATTGTAAACAAAAACTTTTATTTTGGATGAATCGTTTGACAGCACTAATATATATATATATATATATATATATATATATATATATATATTTATATATACAGTGCCGTGAAAAGGTTTTTTCCCCTTTCCTGTTTTTTTTTTTTTTTTGCATATTTGTCACACTTAAAAGATTCATCATCAAACAAATTTTAATATTACACAAAGATAACCCGAATAAATACAAAATGCAGTTTTGAAATAATGATTTCATTTATTAAGGGAAAAAAGCTGGCCCTGCATGAAAAAGTAATTGCCCCCTAAATCTAATAACTGGTTGTGCCACCCTTTGCAGCAACAACTGCAATCAAGTGTTTGCGATAACTGGCAATGAGTCTTTCACATGGCTGTGGATGAATTTTGGCCCACTCGTCTTTGCAGAATTGTTTTAATTCAGCCACATTGGAGGGTTTTCAAGCATGAATGGACTGTTTAAGATCATGCCACAGCATTTCAATTGTATTTAAGTCTGGACTTTGACTTGGCCACTCCAAACCTTAATTTTGTTTTTCTTGAGCCATTCAGAGGTGGACTTGCTGGTGTGTTTAGGATCATTGTCCTGCTGCAGAACCCAAGTTCGATTGAGCTTGTGTCACAAACTGACGGCCCCATATTCTCCTTCAGGATTTTCTGATAGAGTGCAGAGTTCATGGTTCCATCAATTATGGCAAGTCATCCAGGTTCTGAAGCTGCAAAGCAGCCTCAGACCATCACACTACCACCACCATGTTTGACTGCTGGTATGATGTTCTTTTTATGAAATGCTGTGTTGGTTTTACGCCAGATGTAACGGGACACGCACCTTCCAAAAAATTCAGCTTTTGTCTCATCAGTCCACAGAATATTTGCCCAAAAGTCTTGGGGCTAATCAAGATATGTTTTGGCAAATGTGAGACTAGCCTGACCGTGATTCGCTGGAGTCCCAAAGCCTTAGAAATGGATTTATAACCTGATACATGACTGATTCCAGACTGATACATGTCAACTATTTTGTCTATCTGTTTATGAATTTCTTAAGATCGCGGAATGATGTGTTGCTCTTTAAACATGCTTCACTTTGTCAGACAGGTTCTATTTAAGTGATTTCTTGATTCAAGATGTCTGGCAGTAATCAGGCCTGGGTTTGGCTAGTGAAATTTAACTAAAATAATGTGGTTAATCACAGTTCTTTTTTGATTTAACAGGAGGGGGCAATTGATTTTTCACGTAGGGCCAGGTAGGGTTGGACAGCTTTTTTGCCTTAATAAATAAAATCATCATTTAAAAAGTGAATTTTTTATTTACTTGCATTATCTTTGTGTAATATTGATTTTTTTTTTTTGATGATCTGAATCTTTTAAGTGTGACAAATATGCAAAAAAAAAAAAAAAAAAAAAAACAGGAAGGGGGCAAACACCTTTTCACACCACTGTATGTATTCTTGGTATCCTTCTGTCCTGGGAGACAATGGAGTATCTGCACCCAAGTCAGTCTGTTGTGGAATTGCAGTGCCTGCTGTGGCTGAACAGTCCAATACGAGAACGGCAGAGTCTGTTGCTACAGGTGAAGCACTTCTGTGGGCACTGACTCTGCTCTCTGCCGTCTGCGCTGCCTCTTCTCCTCCCACTGGTCCTCTCTCTTTCCCTCGCTCAGCTTTGTGCTGGTCCTTACGGCGAGCCACCAGCTGATATGGTCTGCGGTGGCAGATTCCAAGTCTGCGGGATTCAGGCTTCTACCTTTCAGGTCATGCTTGCAGATGTCTTTGTACCTGAGCTCTGGTCTGCCTGTTGGTCTGGCGCTGGAGGCGAGCTCACCATACATGATGTCCTTAGGAATCCGTCCATCCTGCATTCGGCAGACATGACCGACCCAGCTTAGGCGTCTTTGTGAAAGGAGTGCATGCATGCTGAATGTTTTTGCCTGGGCCAGCACTTCAGTGTTTGGGACACGATCCTGCCAGGTGATGCCCAGGATCCTCCTCAGTCAGCGCAGATGGAAAGAGTTAAGTCTGCATTCTTGCCAGGTGTACATAGTCCACGTCTCACTGCCGTAGAGAAGAGTGCTGAGGACACTGGCCTGGTACACTTTCATCTTGGTGTTGGTGGTGAGCATGCTGTTGTTCCACACTCTCTTGGTTAGGCAGGCCATCGCAATTGATGCCTTGCCAATTCTGGTGTTCAGCTCATTGTCCAGAGAGAGGTTGCTGGAGATGGTGGAGCCAAGATATGTAAAGTCCTCCACTACCTCGAGGGTGTAATCGCCGATGGAGATGCAGGGAGTGCTGCTGACATCCTGGCTCATGACGTTGCTGCTGATGAGACGCTGTAGTGGTTCCTCGGTATGGGCAGTCAGGGCGGCGTCATCAGCAAACAGCATCTCCCTAATCAGGACCCTGCGCACCTTGGTCTTTGTGCGCAGACGTGCAAGGCTGAAAAGGTTGCCATCGCTCCTAGTGCAGATGAAGACACCATCTTCTGACTGACTGAGGCTTGGCACAGCAGCAGGGAGAAGAAGATGCCGAAGAGTGTCGGGGCGAGGACACAGACTTGCTTCACACCACTTCAGATTGGGAAATGTTCTGAAGATGAGCCATCGTACTGGACGGTACCTTTCATTTCATTGTGGAAGGATGTGACCATCTTCAGAAGCTTGGGGGGACATCCGATCCTGTGCAGTAGGGTGAAGAGGCCTTTCCTCGGAGGCCTTGGTCAGGTCGATAAAGGCGATGTAGAGTGGCTGTCTCTGCTCCCGGCACTTCTCCTGCAGCTGTCTCAGTGAAAAGATCATGTTGATGGATAGTCGTGTTCAGCACCACACGGGTGAAGGCTTTCCCCACAATGCTCAGCAAGGAGATGCTGCGATAGTTGTTACAGTCTCTGCGGTCTCCTTTGTTCTTGTAGAGCGTGATGATGTTGGCATCTCGCATGTCCTGAGGAACTGTTCCCTCCTCCCAACACTGAAGTAAGAGTTCATGGAGGTGGTTGAGGAGGACACTCTTTTTGCCAGCCTTGATGACTTCTGGGGGAATGCTGTCACTGTCTGGAGCTTCGCCACATGCTAAAGAGTCAATGGCCTTGCTGAGCTCGTTTACAGTGAGCAGAGCGTCAAGTTCTTCCATCTTGGGCAAGGGGGTGGTGCTCTCCATTGCAGTGTCAGTGACGACGTTCTCCCTCGAGTATAGCTGCTGGCAGTGCTCCACCCATCTCTCCATCTGCTTACCACGGTCCGTGAAGACGTCGCCTGTAGCAGACCTCAGTGGAGCGATCTTAATGGTGCTTGGGCCAAATCCTTTCTTCATGCCCTCATACATGGCGCGGATGTTCCCACAGTCTGCAGAGAGCTGAATCCGCTGGGCATCATTTCTGGCCTTCCGGAGTGCAGCTAATGCCTTCTCTGAAGGTTCGCGCTTGTAGTCTAGCAGAGCTGTACATATGGCTGTGATGGCTGTTCGGTTATTCCTGCTTCAAACCAGTCTGGATTTTTCTTCTCCCGCTTGCCAAAGGTTGCCATGACCAATGGTTGTAGATGGCGTCACGGATGTAGCTCCATCTCTCTTCAGCGCTGTTGTCTGGGCAGTCCTTGAAGGCCTCTTCAATGGCACTGGCAAAGCGTGTGCAAACTTCTGGGACTGATGTCAGGGCTGTGTTGATACGTGGCCGTCCTTTCTGCTTGGAGTTGTGGATCCGTTTGGGGTAAAGGCGTACCTTGCTCCGAACCAGTGAGTGGTCAGTGTCACAGTCGGCGCTGTGGTAGCTGCGGGCAGTGAGAACGCAGTTCAGCAGGGGTCTTCTGGAAATTACAAGATCCAGCTGGTGCCAGTGACAGGATCTGGGGTGACGCCAGGACACTTGGTGGCAGGGTTTGGTTGAGAAAAATGTGTTTGAAATGCACAGGTCATGGTATGAACAAAGTTCTAACAGTCTCTGTCCATTTTCGTTAAGCTTGCCAATGCCAAAGTGGCCGATGCAACAGGGCCAGGAGTTGTGGTCGGCTCCGACCCTGGCGTTGAATTCCCCGAGTAGGAACAGGTGTTTTGTGGTAGGGATCTCTTTGATGGTGATCTCAAGCTCTTCATAAAATTCATCCTTTGTCTCAGCTGAGAAGCAGAGTGTAGGAGCATAGATGCTCAGGATGTTGACTGGGCCTGAAGAGGTAGAGAGGCGGAGAGAGAGGATTCTGGGCATACCTCCAGAAGGTGGCTGTAACGGGGCAAACGAGACGTGAGACGTGTGGATCCATGTGCAAAGCTTTATTTAGACAGAAACATGGTCATAAACAAAGGCAGGGTCGAACAATGGCAAACAGGTATGGCATGGGCAAGACACAGAGTAATCCTACGACAAGCGTGGGACGACGATCGGCGATCAATATCCAACAGGGTAAGGCAGAGAGATAATCCAGGTACAAGAGCAATAGTCCAAGCGAGGTGCAAACAGAGTCCGAACGGTAAGGCAAAGGGTTAATCCAGGATAATGGGTATTGTAGTCCGCGGGTGACGTGCAAGAGTAGTGTAGTGCAAGAGTCAATTCGATGGAAGAGCAGCCTCTGGTGGCTATCGGGCGGAAGGCCACAGACCGGATTCGTGACAGCAGCTCAATTGAGGACAGCATGGAGTTCCTCACTGCAAATCCAATGCCGTGAAGTTGAGGCTCCTCAGGCTGCTTTCCCTGCCAGAAGAACGTGTAGTCCTGTTCTCTGAGGCTGCCTTTGGAAGGGAGTCTGGTCTCCAGTAGGGCAGCAATGTCGATGTCCAGTCGTTTCAGCCCATGGTTGATGATGGCTGTCTTCCTGGCATCGTCAACTTGTTGTAGTTCATCAGAGTGGCCAGGGCACATGGTTCTGACATTCCAGCTTGCCAGCTGCAGGGCTGGCTGTTTGTTTTTCTTCTTCTTGTTTTGCCTGGTGCAGGTTTTGCAGTCTGCTTTTCGGGTGTTTCCCTAAGCTCCAAGCACCCGTTGAACCAGGCAGACTGTGGCGGGTCAGCACCTTACTGACTGGGGGCTGCCCAGCTTAAGGTGGGCATTGGCTGACCAGTGGGACACGATGATCCCTCCCACCATCGGAGACAACCCGTAGCGCCCGAGCTTACAGCGGCTGGAACAGCGGCACTGGAGTGACCTCTCCAGGGTGCCAGACTGGGCGGAGTGTATAGAGATCCTGGGATGCCCAGTCGTCAAGATCCCCCTCTCGGCCTCACCGATGTACTCCAAAGGAATGCAGAGCAGTACGTTTGGCACCAGCTTGGCTGCAGGGGCTGCTGGAGCAGTGCGTGAATACAGGCAACTGTCCACCTTCGGGGCTCCACTTCTGATTTGGAGGGTTTACTCCCCCACACTCAGCCGTTGGATCAATCAAGGATCTCCTCTGCCCTTTAGCTGTTGGCTGCCAAAAGCAGCTTATCCACCTAGTGGTGCAGTGTGAACACTACCCGCTCACATGGTTTAGCCCGCCAGCTGAGGCGGTTTACCAGGGTGTGGCACATGGAGCCAGCACGTGAGAGATTTAGAAGATGGATGAGGACCAGCATAGATAGCATAGGTACTACCTCTGTCCAGACCCCCTACACCCTAAACGGCACCATGGGCGACATTTGACTCTCAAGTCAGGGTGGGCAAGAAAAAAAAAAGCCAAAAAAAGTTTTTGGATGTAGCCTATGCATCAAAACAACATGCTACATTGCAACGCATTTTGTCAATACAGCGCAGCGAAGAATAACTTAAAGAGGTTGCCTGCGTTTACTAAACTGTGGAACTTTGACTCTTGCTGCTGATTTGATTCTGAATGGATTATAGCCTAGAAAACACATAAAGTCCACTCCCTTTATTATAACTAAAAGAACCAGTCATCAAAGTTCATCGCGATCTCACAAAGTTCTGTTATAATCAAGCTCTCTAAACTACACAATAAGTGATTGGCTACATTGCTCAACGCTGCAGAAACACTTTAGATAGTTTCCCAGATCTTTTAATTGCTTTTGCTCTCGTTTAAGGGTATTTAGCACCGTCTAGGTCCCCCGTACAACTGGGCCTGCGCTGCTATCAGAGATTCCATGACTGACCATATGGAGGGGGAGCAACTGCTCCCCTTGCACCATAGAAGTGCGTCATAGAAGTGTCAGTGACTTCAAGAATGAGGAAAGACACATTGATTGTAAACAATTTGTGTTTTCTGTGACTTACCATTGACCAGAGTCAATGTTTGGACAACAACCTAACTTGATATAAACAGTTATTTTTTTGTGATTATAGTCAAGTGTGTATATCCTGATTGATATGAATCAGAGGCTAAAGCAAGGGAATTATTTGTATTTCTGTTCTGAAAAATTTTTACATTTCTCATGCAAATCCTCTATGCGTCAAGCATTTGCACCTCAAGATTTGATTGACTTAAGTTTCATCTTTATCCTTCAGGTGGGAATCTAGGAGAACTGCAGCGTTTCTGAGATTAAAACCATCTTTGTGTCACAACAAATTTCATTATGCAAATCCTTCACTGGAAACACGACTGGGAATTTTTTAGAAAGTATAATCAATTTTGATGTACACAATCCTGGAAATAATCTTAAAACACTCACTCCTGGATGTCAAACTGGATTTATTATTCTCAGAAGAGGAACATTGCATTTGTGTGTCCTGATCATCCAGGAATGCCCTCCTGAGCCCTCCAGGCATACTGTATTGAGACTGGAAATGAAACAATGGCACCATTATATCATAACCTTTCAATTTAGTTCAGCGGGACATGATGGAAAACCAGGACAGGTGGTTTTAATAGTAGCATGCCCACGGGAACTTGTGGACTGAAGAAATGAGAAGGAAGGAACAGGGAATATGGACGACATGAATGCAGGAACGATGGGCTGGACGATCACCCAGAACACCCCAGCAACACCCTACGAATGAAGTTTTCAACTGGGCCACAAGGGAGTCCTGTGGTTCACAGATTATAATAATATTAATAATATTTCTGGGTCCATGGCATCAAACAATTTTGACAACCTCTGCCATCTAGTCAGTTTGAGTGCTTCACAATCATCTAATGTTTTGAGGACACAAACTGCTGCATTAATCAATGTCTATCATTCTGTTTCATGCTTGTCAACCTCCACTGGTTTCCCTCATTAGGGGCAATAAAAACAATCAGCAATCAAAACAATTGTGACTTAATCAGGCTGACGCATTATTATCCCCAGTGGCATAATCATAACGGTTATTTGAAGGACAGCTACATCCTGATGTCGTGAGGAAATGTGAAAAAAATCAATTGTCATCTAAACATCTTGAATTTATTATCAGTATTTTGACAGTTTAATGATCCATTTCTCTCAGGCTCTTTATGGCTGTGAGGAAATAAAGCACAGGCTCTGCTGGGGTTCTGTGCAAAACCTTTCTGGCAAAATCAAACAAATCTAAATTTTATATTGGCAAAACATTTTTATGAAATGGAGGGGGGGACTGTTAAGAATAAAGACAGTGTATTTTCCAATAAATCAGTTTGTTCACATAAAGAATTGCTGTGTGGAAAAAATATATTAAAATGGGGTTGGGAGACAAATGAAAAATACAAGAGGAAAATTGCCCATGATGTTGCACAGCCAGAGTGTAAAAGAATAAGGGAAATAATAAAAAAAAAATAGACAAATGAAAAAGTCAAGTTTTTTTCAGTCCATGTATGCAAGAACGTGTCTATAG